>JARWIR010000001.1:27160152-27760152 GCA_029959085.1 Nemophila menziesii | reverse complement strand
GGAGAACCAAGTGGGACCCCTAGATACCGAAAAGGAATGACACCTTTTTCCAATAGCGTTGGCGCCAAACCATTCTCAATATCATCATCTGAATACCCAGTATAATAATTATTAGACTTTTCAACACTTAATCTTAATCCCGAAACATCACCAAAAAGATTTAAGTTATCCATGAGAATTTTTACCGAGTTTTTATCTTCTCTTGAAATAAGCATTAAATCGTACGCAAAGGCAAGGTGAGCTATCTTTGCCTTTTCATATTTCGGGTGGTATGTGAAATTAGTACTTGTATTTTTCTTTACAATCTAGAAAAATATTCTAGGCAAAGGATAAAGAGAATAAGGAGATATAGGGTCACCTTGCCTTAAGCCTTTTCCACCTTTGAAGAAACCATGAATTTCTCCATTTATAGCCACCGAGCAATAAAGAGACGATACACATGGCATTATCCAATCTATAATTTTTTTGAAATATTTTAATCCCTTAAGTACGTCATGAAGGAAATCCTAAGAAATCGAATCATACGCCTTTTGGAAATCAATCTTAATCGTGCATCTCGAGGAGCTACTATTATTATTATAACCCCATAGAAGCTCTTGAATTAGGTGTATGTTCTCAACCATTGAGCTACCCTCCATAAACACGTTTTGGAATTTGTCCACTAAATTATTAAGAAACGGTTAAAGCTGATCCGCCATAATCATGGTAATCGCCTTATGTACCACATTACAAAAAGATATAGGGCAAAAATGATCAACACAGGTCGGATCTTTGATCTTGGGAATTAAAGCAATTAACCGGAGGTGAAAAACTAATATGAAATCTTTACCAATAATATCCCAATAACGCTTAAAAAAGAGAAGAAAAACCATCGGCACCGGGAGCTTTATCATTTGCTATTCGAAAAATAGCCTCTTTGATCTCAATATCGGTAATATCTCTACACATTTCGACCCCTTGCTCATGAGAAAGAATATTCCCCCAATTAAATACATCGGGGTTTAAATGAGATGTTGTATCCTTTGCTCCCAATAAAGCTTGAAAACGTTCAATGAAAGCTTCATGTAATTGGGTACTAGAAGTAGTTAATTTCCCATTTTCACAAATAATATTAGGTATGAACCTTTTTTTTTGCTTACTCTTCATAAGACCGTGAAATAATTTAGAACATCTATCACTTTTGATAGAATAGCCAAAATTAGCTTTTTGTCGGAAAAAACTAATCTCGGCTTTCTCAAGAATTCTTGCCTTATTCAGAAGCTCAACTAAATCATCAAAACAACAATTATTAGTTAAGTTTTGTTGAAATATTACCTCGGCCTTTTCAAGATCCTTTTTTGCTTTCTTGTCTCTTTCGACAATATGAGAAAAGTGTTCTTTATTAAGCTTCCGCAAATCAAATTTCAAAGCCTTGATTTTTTGGCAAAGAATTAATTGTTTAGTGCCTAAAACAACGGTCATATACCATCCATTTTCCACCACACTATTAAATTTTTCATGCTCCACCCACATATTGAAAAACCGAAAAGGAACAACTCTATTGACATTTTGTAAGAATTATTTACCACATAAGGTGAGTGATCGAACACGCTCGATTTTGGTAAAAAATCTGCATGACCAATATTCGATTTCCAAAGGCACGATCTATATTGCTAAGGACATGATTATTGTCCCATGTAAAGAATTGACCGGTATATTGAATATCTTCAAGCCCTAAATAATTGCAGCAACCGCGAATTCCTCAAAATCACCTATGGTTACACTTTGACCTCTCATTCGAAGCAAGAATATTATTAAAATCACCCAAAAAAAATTACGAATCATCAAAAGTAGCGGCAAAGTCAATAAGGTTTTTCCACAAGTCTCTACGTAAATTCTTATCATTCATTCCATATATAAAAGAGGTGTAAAGGCATAAATAAGTTACGTTGCACACTACTTTGCAATGAATGACTTGAAGTGCTCTCTCTAGAAACTCCACTTGCACTTTATCCGGGTTCCAAACGACTAGAATTCTCCCATGTTCAACAAGATCAAAGTTATTTACACACTTCCATCCTCTAAGCATACTACTCATAAAGTGATCCACTCAAACCGTGTTACTTTTAGTCTCTAAAATACCAAGAAATCGATGTTTTTACGTCTTATAAGATCAACTACTCCTCGCCTCTTATGGGTTGAGCCGAAACCCCTTGTATTCCAAGTTGTAATAATCATTAAGAACATTCAGAGGGTTTTCTCGTATTTGCGCTTCTTACCTTCCAATATTGTTTCTTTTTCCACACGTACTCTCTTCTAGTAAGTGTGAGCTTCTTGTAACTTGCTTCACGTTTTTTCATTTTTTTACTAACAACCATCTCGAAAGGACTCTCTTTTATACCCTCTATCTCTTTATCTCGAACTTGTAATTGTTTTTCCGCTTCAATTTCTGAGAATACTACCATAGCGGCGGATCGAGAAATCCAGCGATTTTTCTCGGGCCCTTTGTACTGTTTTCGGAAATAGCTGTTGCTGAGATACAGCTTTTTCACTAGCCGACATTTGTTCGTCTCTTTCTTGGACTGCTGAAACAACTCTGTTCCACAGGTACTGAACAGCGGTGTTTTGCTGTCTCGGATCAGTGTTGTTTTACTGTTTTGCTGAGGTGTTCTTCTGCTCAGTGGTGATAACCTGCAGTCGCACAAAGGCAGTGATAGTAGGGATAGGATCCGTATCAGCTGCAGGCTTTTGTCGAGGTACCTGTTGGAGCCGAGAAGTGGGACCAGGTTGCTGCAGCCAAGAGGTGGGACCGGGAAGCTGCTGTCGAGAGTCACCACAGTAGGAGCTGCTGCTGCTAAACTTTTTTTTGAGGCCTGCTGCATAATTCGAAGTACATGCTGCAATTGTACCATTTTTCTGCAGCCGAGAGCTTCCTAGCTGCTGTTGAGGTTTCCAAGGTGTTACAGCAATTAACTTATGTGAAGTAGCTAATTGCACCGATGATCCTTTATTATGACTAACTCTCTTCCCTTTTAACCCTCCTCCAAAATCATTAAATTTAGTAACATGATCCACCTTATCAAAAATATAAAAGAAATCTCTCCCCTCATGTCTAAAAGTTTTGCATTTAGAGCAACATGGGGAGAGATTTTCATATTCCACAACCACACAATGCTTTTTACCCTTGTGAGATCCAAATTCCACATTTAACTTTCTTTCCTTATTCAAATCTAACTCGATAAGGTATCTAGCATAGCTAATAATGTCTTCACTTTTAAATGTTATCCCATCCGTTCGAATTGGTTTACCCACTTGTGAGGCGATTTTCGCTAATCCTTCATCCGTTCTAACTTGTTCTGGGAGTTTTCTCAAAATAACCCAAGTAGGGATTTTGTTTATCTCGAGATTTCTGAAATCAAAGAAATCCGGAATTTCCGTGAGAAGGAGGAGTCTATCATAATAAAGGTAAGACCCTTTTGTGAGAACATTTCTTTTATCTTCTTCCCTTTCGATTTTGAAGATTAACCACCCGGTTGGGTGTTTTCGGACTTTACACTCGACATTCGATGCCTTAATAATTCTTCTAATATCTTCCATGTCCGGGGATTTTTTCCCGACTACATAACCTATAAGAGAGAAACCAAAAGCTTGCTCTATTGTTAACACATCGGTCTCCAAAAGTTGCAACATTTCTCCCTCCACAGGTTCGTATTACTTGAGTTCCTTTCCGATCGATGGCTTTATATTATTCAAAAGAATATCCTTATAGTCAAATTTCTTCTCCTTATCACACATTGAGTAGGATTCACCCGAGCACTTAGTATTAGCGTCAAGTATTCCGGTCATAACAGATTTCTTGGTGGTCTTTTCACGCCCAAAATTGACCACATTTTGTAATACTAGAGTTCTCTCAATATCTTCTTCATTTGGTTCCTCGATCACTAAAGCGTGTGACTTGGAATTTTGTCAAACACTTGGTGTGCTACTAATTCTTCCCATATATTTTCTACTGTTTTCTTATCAAAACTTCCACACACTTGCAAGAATTTTGTTTTAGCTTCTAAAGATGTATCAAAAGACAAAAGCAAGTTAACGAGAGCTTTCGAAGTTCCGGCAAAAGTGACTGGAGCCTCCCCAAAAGACGAGGGGAGTTCGGCCGAGGTGCTAGGGGTGGGGGCTCGGTTTCTTCACAAACTTGAGGAGCATCTATGCTGGTTTTGCTTTGAGCTTCAAGTTGCCTCACTTTTTCCTTTGGTAATTGCACAAGTGTTGGAATTAAATTACAGTTAAAAATTTGCAAATTATTCTTATCAATTTCCCCAACCTCTCCAAAAGAAGATCTAACGAGAAAATTTCCAGGTGGGTTATGACCTAGCTTGAGGCTAGACATGCCCAAGGAGGACCGGAGATCCGGGTTTGCCCATGACGTGAGGTCCGTGGGGTCTCTTTGGCGGAGGAGGCGTGGGGAGGAAGAAAATCATCTCCTGGGTCCAAATCGGACGGGGAAAGCCTTCAATCTTGAGACGAGTGAGTCGGATCCGTCATTTTGGTGATGATTCCTGAACTAATAGCCGTGAGTTAGGCGCTAGATCCGGAAGTTCTAGGAGAAAACTCTCTAACCTCTCTCTACCTCTATCTATTTAATATATTTGATTTACTTAGTTCTGCTTTATCTAAGAATATACATATAAATAAAAAGACGTGTATATCTCAATTTAATTAGTCGTGGTACACGCAAGTTGGCTTAGACCACCACCTAACAAAAAAATAAAAAGTACGTACAGATGAGTGAACCTTATTTGTGTATCTCAAAAAACTAACATCACGAGAGTACACTTGTCACTTGGTCACTTCCCCGTCGTAATTCGTAAAGATGTTGCAATATGAGTTATGGTCCTAAGTTTCGATCTCTTTTGGCTCTTGCACTACCAACTGGTACAACACACTACACATGTGGGCTCGACTTTGAATATGAGTAAATGAAAATTAGGTGTAGTGAAATTAGGCAAGTGAAACCTTTAAAGTGATTGATGGCATTATTGACTTATTATTCTTCTTATACACTTGTGCATCATAATCCACCGTCTTTCCTGGTATTTTTATAGGGGTTTCTTTCTTTTTCTTTCATTAAAATGGAATAAGTAACATGTATAATGACAGGGTCTCCATCCTATACTCCTTCCATTCCATAATAATTTATTTTTAGAGATATTTATGCATTTTAAAAAATCTAGGAAATAAGAAAAATTTAGTTAAAATAACTAACATATTTCTATTTTAAAAAATAAAAATTAAAATAATTAGATATTAAGAAATTTTAGAAAAAGAGTAAAATAAAAAATAGATTATTTATTTTATATTGAAATTTAAAATGTAATATATATTGTGAAATAAACTATTTTGACTAACGTGTTAATTTTTTTTAATACAATGGAGGTCCAAGGATCACAGAATAAACCAATTACAAACTTAAAACGACTCCATGTCCGATGTGAAAATTCTTCGAGGAGATTTTCTTTCGAAGCTGTCTTTCGTGAGAACACTCAACACCCCCATCCGGTGGGTCAATATATGTGGACTAAACATTAGTCTGTCTTAACCCCAGTTTTGCAAACCAATCTGCACATCATTACCTTCTCTATATATACTCTTAATATTAAAAGATGTGTTTCCCTCCAAGATTCGCCGAATACCCTCTATCCAGAACGCAGTTGATCCTCACCTTCTCCCCACATGGTTAAGTGCTTCTAAGGCCTCTTGAGAGCCCACTTCCACCCATAGATCTTCCATTCCTACCTCCACTGCCATACATAGAGCTTTGTAAAGTGCTGCCAGTTCAGCCACCACTGTCGAGTTACACCTCAGATTCATGGTGAACACTATAACCCAATCGCCATCCTTGTCCCGCAAAACCCCTCCCACTCCTCCTAAAACTTTGTTTTAGCGTAACTCCCATCTGTATTTATCTTGTGCCCAATATTCGGCTTGGTCCAACAAATCCATTCCATATGGTTCTTCAATCTCGTACAATTACCCAGCTTTGATCGCCAAGCTCTAAAATATTCTAAAGCTAAATATTTAGCTTTTTAAATAACTATATCTTCTCTAGAAAAAACACAATTATAAAAAATTACATCATTACTTTCGCCCCATATAACATCTATTAGTGCTTAAAAGAATACGTCCTAAGAGAGACCAGCAAAAAGTCCTTTCAGTTGAAGATTACCATTCCACCACTAAATTCCCTCCAGCTAGATATCACCTACGACGGCCACCTGTTGCTGATGTTCCCATCGTTGAGCTGAATCCCCTGTCCACTATCATAACCGCCCCATGTGCTTCTGTTTTGTCCCAAACTGATGGAACTGAAACTATCACCATGAGTAACTTGATGATGTAAACCAATTCTCACAATCTGCTGTCGAGTACAGGCTCTTCAATAATTCTAAAATTTGCATTGCAGGTCCCTAGAGCATGACCATCATATACAAAAGTTTGTTGACTATTGTTTTGGCAAACTGGAACACCAACAACCCCCACCTTGCAGTTGTACCGCCATCAGCTAAAGACCCTTGATGACCCAAACCGTCTTGATCCATGATAAATGATTCCCCAAGCCCTTCTACCTCCACCTGGCTCCTAACTTGACTCATACGGTCATACCCCACTGAATTTCTCAATGTATTTTATTTCACACACTCTTCACCTTAATAAAGTCTCTAAACAAGTAAAGCGCCATTCCTCACATAATCCACACCACGGGAACACCCCTGATATATACATCCCCATTTTAGTTAAGTTCAAATCTGTATTATTCTTTCCAGAGCAGCTCTCCACAAGAGCACCTCAATTTTTTATGGGAAATGGAGCTTCCAAATTTTATCCCACTCAACCCCGTCCTCATGTTCCTCCCTTGGGGGATCAGTAAGCGCCGATTTAACAGAACATATACCATGTGTTTCCAAATCCCACGATAACACACCTTGCTCGCCTGGTTTGACAGAAGCCCACACATTAGCTATTTGTAAGAGAATAGGAACAAGTAGGATATATTGGAATCAGTCCCAATCCCACGCTCTGTCCTCTTTCACATAATCACTCACTTTACCAAGTCTAATATTCCACCCAACTAATAACAGGCACCCCTCCTATCCAAATATCTAACGAAAAAGCTATACTTATCCCATTGCGCAAAACCCATTGGGATCCCTATCTTATTACGGCAATTCCTCTCATGATGGCTCGACATACTTGAGAATCATGAGGCTTATTCGAGTATTGAAAAATTGTTTTCTTGAAATATTTTTGATGTAGCGCACGTGTCCAAAGTTTAGAACCATCATGTATCACTTTCCACCCAACTTAACAAGGAGGGCTCGGTTCATGTATTCCACTTACCAAATCCTAGACCTCCATTACTCTTTGGATAACAGACTTTATCCCACGCTAATTCCAACTTATATTTCTTTGTTCTACTGATGATCCCCAAATAAAATCATGCGGTATATCGTCAATATCCTCAAACACATAACCAGGCAACACCTCTACCTGCATGAGATGATAATGTATTGACATAAAATCGAGTGAGCTAAGGTAATGCGACCCGCGAGAGACAAAGAATTCTCTTTCCACCCTGCTACTTTTCCGCGTAATCCATTGATCATGTCCCCATAGAAACCTCCCGGTCTCCGTCCTGACAAAATAGGCACCCAAAGGTATTTACCCAATCCAACTCTATGACAATAACCACTCCTTTCCGAAATCTCAACCGGGTGACTCTCATATACATTCTTTGAGAAATAAATCAAAGACTTCTCCTTACTTATGGATTGTCTCGCACCACTGCAAAACGTATCAAGAGAACCTTGCAATAAATCGATGTTTTGATTAGACACTTCCAATATAAGATCATCTGCAAATAAAATATGAGATAAGGGTATCCCCCCTGAACAAATATTAAGCGGTTTCCACACCCTTTCTTCTACTAATTGTTGTACGCGAAGAGAAAACTTCTCCATACACAATGCAAAAATGTACGGAGATAGAGGATCCCCATACCGAATACCCCTCAGAGGTGCGAAATGGGTGAGAGGTGACCCATTACAAAGAATAATGAATTCATTCTCTTTCATTCCTGACATGATGAGTGATAGCCTATTCTACGGAATTCCAAGGCCCATTAACAAATCATGGATAAAATCCCAATGCACCTTGTCATACGCTTTTGCCAGATCAACCTTTACTGCCATATAAATTTTTCTACCCTTCGCATGCCTTAACACATCGTCTATCTTGCTAACAAGAACAATATTATCAATCGTGGATCTTCCAGGTAGGAAACTAATCTGATAGGGACCAATATATTCTGCAATCATAGGCCATAGATGATTAACAAACACTTTCACGCAAATCTTATAACTAACGTTAATAAGGCTTATTGATCTAAACTTCGTAATACATTCCAGAGAGACATCTTAGGGATAAGATGAATAAGAGTACCAAGAACCTCCCTCGGAAATCTTCCACGCTCCAATGTCGTTCTTATCATGACATATACCGATGGACCGACAGTGTCCCAACACGACTGATAAAACCTTACAGTCATCTCATCCAGACCAAGCGCCTTGTGAGGCTGCATCTGAAATAACGCGACTTGAATCTCCTCATCTAAAACCGTCTCCTAAAGAATCCTAATGCAATCCAAACCGAGAGCTCTCAACTGAGGTAAAGAGAAGCAAGACGGTACATCATCTTCCATCGAATATAAGGTTTTGAAAAAATCTCTGACCCAATTGGCTTCCACGACATCCTTCAAGAAAAACCAGCTATTTGTCCCGAATGCAGTGATTTCCGTGCTTTCCCTTTTTAATCAAGGCAGAGAGGTGATAAAACTTAGTATTCTGCTCTCCCGAGGAACTCCAGTCTGATCGTGATCTGTGAAACCAGTGTAATTCCTCTTGTTCCAACATACTTTCGTACTCTTTGTGGAGTATTCTTTCCAATCTAACCAGCGAACAGTTATACGATGACTAAAATGCTTTCTGAGTACCCTTAATACACGCTAGAAGTCTCTTTTTCTTACAAAAATTGTGCCAAAAGACTCAAATTTACATCTCTTTAGTTCCTACCTCTTGATCTTGATGTCTCCCCCCAAACTAGTTGTATCGTTCTTCTATTTGTCTCTAACTACATCCCTGAAGCTTTCGTGAACCATCCATGCACTCTTAAATCTAAAGCGCCGCTTATTTGGACCTTGGGTCTGTTTATTATCCAAGGTAATTCATAATGTAACATGGACAGAGTGAAACCGTGGGAGATGCCGAACAAACAAAGACTCGAAACAATCCTGCCAAAGATTATCCCCGTACGCTTTATCTAATCTTTTCAAGATCCGCGAACCCAAATTTCATGAGTCACTCCAAGTAAATCTCGGCCCTTCGAAAGTCAAATATTCTATCCTGCAAAGTGTTAACTATTATGGGATCGAGGGAGTATATCTTTATCATAATTATTATCTATGTCAGCAAAATGAGAACAAAACTTAAGACTATGTTTATGAGTCATTTGAATATCCAAATTCTGGGATCAAGTTCCAAGATGCTTTTAGTTCCTCGATGGACAAACCATGGAAGGAAACAGAATCAGAAATTTCTTTAAGGTTGACCAAAGGGATTTGAAGGTTTTTCCACGTTAAGTTATTATATTATGTAAAATAACCTATATTTAATCATACATACTAGTTATATTCGTACAACAAAAGAAACAAAACCAAGAAGTAACTAATTTATTAAAGAGAAAGATAAACAAAATTTAACAAAATAACACTTAAGATATGAAGGAGGCCTGATAGTGTTAATTTACTAAGAATTTCCTCAAATTTTGATCTGAGCAAACAATTATAATTTTGAAAGTCATGAACTAAGAATAGCTAAGTGTTCTAAGAAGGTTTTTTCATGAAGAGAATCTAAAAATGATGTTTTAGAAATAGGGTGTTACTTCTCAGGTGACATTATAGCATCTACTAAACATTTGGTGTTTCAAAAATCAAAGTGAAAATATAAATCGAGAATGAGACAATAAAAATAACTTCTAACTCTTAGTGCATATACGATTTTTTTCCTCCAATTAAACAGTTTTATATAAGAACAAAATATAAGGATAAAAAAGGATTAACCAATAAATTGATCGGTTGGCTAAATTTACCAGAATATTGGTTAGATAGTGATAGGGAACGATGCCAATTATTTGGTAGTGGGTTATATTTAAAACTCCCTCTAGGAGGTCAGCTTCTTCATTTCTATTCCTAGAAACATGTTTAATATAAATAAAGAGTTTATTACAAATAAACTCTTTAATTCTATGCTTAAGAGGTCTGACTCTCCAACTAGATACAGATGGGATGCAAAACCTTGGGGAATTCCAAGACAATTTGTGTGAATAAAGAACGTTCCTATCATTGAAGTAGTCTACTGCTACGCAGTCTTTCAGGACTGCTTCGCTTCAGCCTCCATAGGTTCTTTGCTTCAAAAAGCTTCCTCAGATGCAAAAGGTACTACATGTTCATTTTTCCAATAGATGCAATACTTGTGGGATCATCCTCAAATGCAAAAGATACTTCACGGTATATATCAAGATCTGTTGGGCGGGAAGGAGAGAGAGAGAGAGAGAGAGAGAGAGAGAGAGAGAGAGAGAGAGAGAGAGAGAGAGAGAGAGAGAGAGAGAGAGAGAGAGAGAGAGATGAGAGAGAGAGAGAGAGAGAGAGAGAGAGAGAGAGAGAGAGAGAGAGAGAGAGAGAGAGAGAGAGAGAGAGAGAGAGAGAGAGAGGGGGGGTCTATGGAGTAAAACGCCCCCCTTAAACCTTAAATCGTCATCAGGTGGGATGGCTTTCCAAATTATTTTCCAATCTGTCACAATGTTTTCTTTAATTTAGTTATCAATTAGAAGGAGGGTTGCTTTATAGTTCCATAGAAAAGACACTTCATTCTAGCAATCCACATGTTCCAGAATAAGATTAAAATTCAGGCAACCAAACCTTTCCTATCCAAATCCAAAGCCCCCCCTCCAAGGACTTTCATCATCCAAACTTTAACATCGCTTATTTTTTATCTAGGTATACCTATAACCTTGAAGAAGACATCCCATACTTATAGTGCATTGCATAAATATATGTTCAACTGATTCAACTATACCATTACAAAATTTGCATATGGGAGAAGGAGCACATTTCCTTTTAAAAAATGCCTCTCCACCAGGGATGACATTGTTGACACATTTCCAAATTAAATCTTTGGCTTTAGTTGGTATATTTGGCATGCCAAATTGTTATCCAAAGACACAAAACTGTTTTGAATTAAAAGATGAAGGTGCTTTGGAGCTTTGGACTGTCTGAGAGAGGATAGCATGGTAGCCTGATTATGTCATAAAATTCCCTTTTGTCTCAAAAGGCTAGACAATCTTGTCTTCTTCGTCAAGAGCATGAAGACTAGTATGGTTGCTATAATGTCTATGTCTTCTATTATCATGGCTACTAAGTAGCTATTATAGTTTGGGGTCTCTGTGATGCTTAGCATATAGGTTGTTATATAATTGATATCATTTTAGGTTTTAATTATTAATTGATTTAGGTATTTGTGTAGAAAGTATTAGTATGTGATTAATTATGACTAAATTCCAATTAACTTATCCATGCTAAACATCAAGAGAGCTGAGATTGGCATTGCTAAAGTTTTGGATGAGTATATTGAGTTCTAATGAGTTGACGATGATCTAATTAGAAAATTAATTTGTTAAATGGGTATGAGACATGAAAGTATTCGATGGACTAGTTTATTCTTGAATCTGGCATAGATTGTTAGGTGTTAACATACTTGGTTAATTTTTGTTGCCCGTGTATTGAGTTTGGTTGCACATCTATAATAGTGTAGGTCTTTTTGAAGTTATTATAATATAACACTTAGTTTATAAGAAAAATTAAACTCAACAACCCTGTTTCAAACATTACCTAAGATTCAATACATATTAAGGTTTTCCATAAACGAAGAACATAAGATTAAAGTGCGAAATGCAAAAGAACGAAAACATTTTTATTGTGGTTCGGGAAGCCTACGTCCATGTTGAACTTCTGTGAAAGTATATCTTCTATTATAATATGCTCTAGATTACATATTTAAACCAATACTTGAATCACATACTTAAACCAATACTTGAATCAACCCATAAATCTCATAGTGTACCGTAAATCTAACAAACTTAGTCAACTATGTTGACTATGCTAATAATCGAATAAAGATGATTCAATAAGTGTTTGATTTACTAAGTTATTACTGAGACCTACAGAAATCAAGATTAAAAGTGAAACCTTAGTTTCAATTTTCTAGAGAGAGAGGGAGAAAAAGAATGAAAGCTAAAAGAAGAAGATGTGCCTTTTATATGGCACATGTAGGTTTTTCATCCAAGATGTTCATTAATTACACCATCAAGGACAAATCTTAGCCACCTGTCTTCACCGACATAAAGAAACGGTGTCGTTCGAATCGTGGTCCAAGTAACGTGTAAAAAATGTTCCTTAGCTTCAAACATCCAAATTAAAACACTTCACATGCATTCACGCACACACACACACACACACACACACATATATATATATATATATATTTGATCATCTACGAGTATAAATCAATAGGATAGCATATATTTTCATTAGAATACTGGAAATGATTGAAAGGTCCTTCTAGTATACTCTCAACTATACAAGTTACAAGCAGATATTAGATAGTAAGTTGTTTTAGTTAAAATCAAACACCACCACAACAATTATAATATTACAAAAAAATTTCTACAAAAAGTAAAAAAACTAAAGAACTATCATTCTCTCTAACCAACCAAAATTAATCAATGCTCAAGTCTGAATCAGTAGAAGGCTGTGTGGTGCTGATGTTGGTGTTGTTGTTAGTTTGGCATCGAGGGACCCCAAATTCGCGACTCTTTGATTCATTTGATCATGCGGTACTTTCTTAAGGATTAGGGTCTTTAAGTCTCCACCTAAACAAGGTTGATCATGAAACCTCCTTACTACTACACACATCAACTATTGTTCAATCGAAAACAAATGTATTCCCATTGGTACTATGTTTAATTGAATACTGTTTTCCACCATCCTCGGCCCTTGACGCAACAAAGCTTGATCTATTTGGGGATGACAAGGTGCGCATTGATTCATTGTATATTTCGAGCATCGCACATGCATTCAAGTTTCAATCCACCTGCATTTCATATTTCCATCTCTACAATTGAAGAGCTTGTGTTGTCTCAAACACCTGGTCCCTTGAACGTGAATTAAACCTTTTTTATCATCACTTCATGGCTTTCCATCACTGTGTTCATATTTCCTGAACTAGTGACCATAGGAAATGTGCAAACCTGAAGAGAAGAAAGCTTAAGTTAATAACCATATAAGACAGATCACTTAACATATATATATATATATGATAGAATATGATCTCGTGATATATTAATGTAAAATACATCATCAAAATACCAAATAAATTTACATCATCTTGATTATCATCCTAGTTCATCAAAATTCAAAACAAATAGCAACCAACCAATCATGAATGATATTTTGAAATCGTTAATTAAGCTAAGTCATTGAAGATGATTGAATATATACCTACATACTGATTATTGCTTCAATTATCCACCATGTTGTAAACACGTGGTTGTCTTCTCTTAATTCATAGTGTTGTAAAGAGTTTAGGAGCAGCGTTGTGTGTTGTGCTGGGAAAAAAATTCTTTGAACGATGCTGGAAGGATACCAGTGATTATGAATGTTTGAGAAGATCAGTGGTCACGGGTGGAATGTACTTAGGGTAGATCGGTGGTCGCATACGAGTTTCTTCGGCTTAACCCACTTTTCAAAATGAGGCGACACCTCACATCCTGTATCCTATATATATCAATAATCTCCACCTTGAAGTTTTTACCATCTTTAGAATTTTATCAACACAACGGAAAAATCATTCTCAACCAATGTAATAGCTTATATTTAATGCAAAAGCATTCAATCAAGAAACAACAAGTCTAATCAGTGCTTAAACTTGATGTTAATAACAATTTTTGTACTTAAATCTGTAGGACTATTCTCAATAGTAATCTTAACCAACTTAACACTACCGTAAGTAATAATATCCCTTATATAATATAATTTAACATCAATATGCTTAGTCGTTTCATTATTTACATGATTTTTACTTAAATGTATTTCACTTTGACTATCTAAGAAAACAAATACCTTTCCTTTGATCAAATTTGACCCATTCAGCAAATTTTTCAACCATATGGCTTCTTTAATAGGATTAGTCATAACAATATATTTAGTATCAATAGTAGAAAAAGCTACTAAGGGATAGAATTGTGATTTCCAAGAAATACAATTATTGCCTAAGGTAAAGCATTAAGAGGTTGTAAATTGTATGGATATCTATCACATGTAAAATTAGAGTCAACATACCTAACCAAAAATCAAAGGGAACACTGTGATTGCCATACAATAATCCAATGTTTAAATTACTACTAACATATGCCATCACATGCTTCAATGCACCATAATGCTTAAAACCAGGGTTAGACATGTATCTACTCAAAAGCAAAACGGAAAATGACTAATCTATAGTAGTCATTATACAATCATACATAAGTGATACAATTACATTTTGCATAAGGGACATAATTCATTCTCACCATGTCAGATTGTGTGTTGGTCAATGTTGTTTAGAGAAAACAAAATATCCACTCAACGGGGTTTATACTTGTTTACAATTCAAACTACCATATTTGGAAATTACTTTTTTCAAAAAGTGTCTGTAATGAAGTTTTAACATGGAAGATTCTTTCTTTCTATCAATTACCATTTCTAGTATCTTGTTCTTAGCATTCCTAAGTCTTTTATATCAAGTTCATATTTCAAGTCAGCTTTAAGTTTATTAATAACATGGAAGCACAAATATTATAATATTCCTTAGAGGAAAAATAAAGACATGAATCATACGTAACACTTTTAAAGTTAATGTTAATCATATAAGAGTCAAACCTCTTATACTATTGCCTAGTTGACTGTTTGAGACCATATAAGGACTTTTTTAGTAAACATACTTGATTAGAAACTTTTCATTGATAAAACCTTTAGGTTGTCTCATATATATAGTCGAATCTAAATCACCATGTAAAATATAGTTTTTACATCTAACAGATTAATCTCAAAATTAAAACAACCATCCAAAGCAAGTATAACTCTTATAAAGTTTTAAAATTCTCAACATGTAAAAAAAAATCTCACTGAAATATGTTCCTTCCTTTTGGGATTTTCTTTAGGGATTTCCCTTTACAACAAATCTAGCTTTAAATCTAGAGTAATCACTATCAGATGAACCTCCTTTGAGTTTATAGTGCCATCTACACTCAACTATTGAGCTCTGTTTGTCATCGATCATTGGAGTAAACTTATTCCATTTTATATTTTAAATATGATTCTATCCTTTTAATTCATTATTTTTTATTATCTAATGATAAACTAAACCCTTATTGCTTGACGATGGCTTATGTATGAACCTTTGGTAGTTATTTAATGTTCTATTGAATTTGGGATTATGTTTAGTTGAAGTGGGTGTTTATTTTCCATTGATTATATGTTTATGATTATTGCCTATTCATATTCTGGCCAAATATTGGATAGTGTTCGTAATTAGGCTATCGCGCGGGGGGAGGTCAAATTACAGATATAGCATATAGATATTTGGTGTGGGTTTGTGAAATAGGAGGTCTTGCCTAACCAATTAGTCATTAGGGTTTGAACCATTAGCATTTAAAAGGCTTTTTAGGGTCACTTGGGAGAGGTCTCTATTGCCATAGAATAGCTTCGTATCTGTCAAGAAGGATTTGGGAGGACTATTGAATCCCGACTAATGTGAAAAGACCACTTCGCCCTTATTCCAAGAAATATTAATTTTACTACATTGAGGATCACTAGCAAGACACAAGCATCTCTCTCATCTATTTCACATCTTAATTAGTTTAAAATTCATTCTTATTATATTGCTTATTCCATTAATCATTTTAGCTTTATAATCAAGAGCCAAACAAAAATCTATTTACTTTCGTGGTATTTAATTGCAACTTTCGCACCTATACTCTCAAACACATCAATTATAACCTTAAGAGTTCATGTGGAGACGATAATCTCTTTTTACTTACTTTTTATTACTTGTTAACGCCCCGTACACTTGCGGGTAAGCTCTCCCTTGGTATCGATTTATTACCACCTTTTGGGAGGCGACAAGTTTTTGTCGCCGCTGTCGGGGAGTATATCGTTATATTTTTGTGTTTTTGTTTGAGTATAGGAGTGTTTAGTTAATTTTGGGTTTACTTGTGTTTTTGTTTTTGTATCCCTACAGCCTTACACGTTTGGTGTATACTTTCGAATCCTGAGAGATTGCTTCGAGCCTGAAGAAGAAGAGAAAGAAAAAGAAGAACACAAAGTGAAGTGGCCATCCTAAACCTACTAGAAGGTGTAGAGGTTAATTGTAATCATGTGAATCCACCGTTTGAAGCCAATCCACATGGGGTTGTTCAAAACAACAATCAACAAGAAGCGAATGTAAACGGAAGGAATCTACCAAATATTCAAAATAATCAAGTTCAAGGCATCCCTGAGTTAGGAGTGCCATTTCGAGTTCAACCTTTGATGATTCGCCCCACCCATTCAAGCCGCAAGATTTAATCCCGACATGGGGATGTTGAACCAATTCCTATATTATAAGAATTTTCGAGCCGTTCACCAAGATTCGGTACGAGCTATATAGAAGTTCATGTAAATTTGTGACGCCTACTATACTCAATGTGTTACAAGGGAACAAAAATGCACTATTTCATGTTTCCATTCTTTTTTATCACAATTGCTAGTGGGTGGCTAGACCGTCAACCATCTGAGACAATATCAAATTGAGATGCAATTCAAGTAAGGTTTTTGGACCGTTTCTAGGGGTGGAAATCGGATCTGAAATTTTCAATTTCCGACTTTTCCGATCCGAAAATTCCGATTTCGGAACAGATTTTTAAGGTTCTGAAATTCCGAAATTCCAATTTCCGATTTTTCTGGAAAAATCGGATCGGAATTGGAACTACATATATATTTACGGGTTTTCCGATCCGATTTTATTTCCTAATCATATTTCCGATCTGATTTTATTTTCGAATTATATTACCGAATTATAAATTATATTTTAAAATAATATTGCATGGAGTATTTGAAACATGAAAATCAATGGCCTGTTCCTTTAGTCATTGAAACATGTAATATTGCAGGATCATTTTCCAAGATATTTTTGCAATATTTGTTTTTTCATGTAATTGAAAAAAGTAACAGCTGTTTAGTTTTTAACTACGGTTACTTATTTATTTAGTTTTTTACTACGGTTACTCTTCGGGTAAGTATTAAACTACTGTTCCGATTTATAACCTTTAGTTCCGTAATTTCCGAACCAAAAGTTTTGAAAATTCCAACCCAAATTTCCGAATTTTCCGATCCAAAAGTTCCGAAATTCCCGTGCCGAAATTTCCGAATTTCCGGTAAATTCCGAATTAGGAATTGTTTTTCCCAGTTCCAAAAAATTGGATAGGAATTGGAATGGAAAAAATCTATTCTGAAAAAAATTGAAATTTTTCCGAAATACCCTTTTTCCGATCCGTTCCTTCTGATTTCCACCCCTAACCGTTTCTATCCGAAAAGCATGAGGATGAAAGATCAAGTCGAATTTGCTAATTTCAAACAAAAAGCTGGCAAATATCTATGAGAAATATGAATAAGGTTCCAACAACAATTAACAAGGTGCCTTTTTCATGGGTACACTCTTTTGATGCAGTTATCTATATTTTACAAGAAACTTGATAAGAGTTCAAAATTAAGAGTCGATAATCTTGACGGTGGTAGTTTTGTATTGTTGGATCCTATTCAAGACAAGGCGCGAAAACTATGGAGAAAATAATAAATACCAAAAGAAGCGACCAATATCGCGATCACCAAAAAGTATGTTATGAGTTAATAGTGAAACCGCGATGGACTTTAATTATATGATTGACAATTTTATTTTCTTTTTCGTCATTTTACTTTGTTCAAACAGCTTCAATGGTTGACAATTATATGATGAACAAAATGACCTAATTGAAAACTATTTAATTTTTCCATGTACTACAGTTAAAATCTGTTGTGCATAGGGTCGGAGTCGGTGGGATTATTTCTCCTACGAACAATTTCTTATAGAGCAAATGTGCGCTCAAGTTCCCCCATGATTCGACCAATCTGAACTTCAAGACCCCTTTGTACTTCTCGAAAGTAAGTACTAAAACCGTCAGCGAATTGCTTCACATCAGAGTTAACAGGTCTAGCAAGCTCCGAACCAATTTTTGCTTGCAATTTTATCAACATTTGCCCTGTTGCAACTACATATCTCTGCAATTGAAACGTTTGTTGAAGAAAATGCTCCACCATTTTAGTCTCCTCGCCCGTTCTTGCATTTTCTGAACTCGTATTATTAAAATCCAGATCATGAAATTTCTACACAACCAACAACAGAACTATTATTAGAGTTTGATTGATCAATAAAATTTGTAAGTGGAGAATAGAGCATGTGTAAATCTATAGAAAGCGGTGATCGATTCTTAGTTTGAAGCTTACCATCTGGTTGCACAGATCGTTAATCTTTTCCTGAAGCGTCTCGTATTGTCCAATTTGTTTATTCAGCAAAGGGAACAATGCAAACAATCCATTTATGCCTACAACCTCATTATCATTGATATTTTCTCGCTTTCCTCTCACCATATCGAGTATATCTAACTGTTCCTTTAGTCTCTTAATCTTGCAAGAGACTTCAAATGCTTCTTTACTTTTCTCCTTATCTTGACATATTCTTTCCGCTAATGTCTTTGTTTCTTGCTCTTTCGGCCCTAGTTTCCTGATACCAATCTTAATTTTTTGCCAGATTAGTTCAGGAATTATAGTAGGATCATGCATACACGGGCTTAATTTAGTCGTCTGACAATTGAGAGAGGCCAAATGAGATAAAAACGTCTCCCTTAGAGTTGTCAATTCTTCTTCTCGATCGAGAAGTAAGGCTTCCAATTTCATGTTATCTTCTCTGAGTCGTGCCATATTTTGATTGAGACTTTTAATATGAACCTGCAGCCTCTTTAATTCGGTTTCCATGCTCAACAAACGCCCGTTAAAAGCTTCTAGTTTCTCTTCTTTGAGTCTCGGTTGTTTTCTCTTAACCTTAGATAATTTCACTTCCATCATATCTTTCTGCTCCAAATCCTTTCGCATTTTAATAAGCTCCATTGATAATCTCTGTGTCATGAACACAGCCTGCTCCTTCTCAATTAACGCTAAACCGAGCTCTTGTTTGGCTGCTTTCAATTGCGCGAGGGCTCGATCCATTTCTGCTTCAAGCTGATGCTGGTTAGCCTTAAGTTCTGTGAAAACAGACTTATGTTTAGCAATCTCATTGGAATATAGTTGTGCTTCACGCTTTGAGCTACATTTCAAGTCTTCTATCAATTTTTCTTGTATCTCTCGCCTTTCCTGACTCTCTTCCGTATCTCTGGCCTGCAAAGAAACTATTTTCTCTTGCAAATTTTGGTTCTTTTCCTTAAGTAATGTCAATTCATTCTTGCGAGCTTTGATTTGCTGTCGAAGCATCTTTCTCTCATCGAACCAGCCTTGTTCTTGCTCTGCGAAGATTCCTACAACTTTCTCATTGGCTTTTGCATCTTCACTTCTTCTTAGCTTTAATTCTATAATCTCTCTATTTGCATTCTCGAGCTTAAATAGAAGATTAGACTTCTCATTCATGGCTTCCTCCTTCTGTACTCTCCAAACCAGCAAAGCCAAGATCTGAGCACTTACTTGAAGCATTCTGTTTCTTACTTCTAACCATTTCTCATCACTACTTTCAGGCTCGGGCATCAATTTGAGGGCAGAAAACGCATACGAAACACCAAGAAACATTGGATAGAAGCTGGAATTTTCCTCTTCAGACAACCCCTTTTGATCCATTACTCGAGAAAACAATCCTCTGTAAAATACCAACTCAAAACTATTATTGGCCTATAAATTAAAGCACAACTTGACTACAAATCACTTAAAAGCTGCAAAAGGAGAATGTCACGCCACAGACCTGTCCCAGAGGGAGACTTGAGTAAATATATGTTTGGGTCTTTAACCAACTATTCCAAAATTGTTAACCCAAGATATTAACTAAGCTCAAAACACGCACTTATAAACTACTCACAAATCTTTCCACAATCTAAATGTGAGATCATAACATCTTTTCAAAATAGCTTTGGCATCATATGTACCAAAATGAGCACGTAAAAGTGGGATCATCTATGAGTTTTTGAAGCTATCCACATAGATTTCCTCAAAGAACACAAAAAGAAGAAAACTTTACGTGTAAAACTACAAAAAGAGCTAAAAATGATTGTACTCTACCTGTGGAAGTAAAGTTCATAAGAAACTGCTCCCTGGTTTTCATGCAAGGCTGATCCTAGTAGCCTTAATCATCACCACATTTTTACTTTACTTTTCCCAGCTCTTCCCACCTTTTCTTTCTTCAGTTATAGTAATTATTATACTGGGTAGTCCATCCCTGGTTTGAATAGTCTACCTTATAAATTTTTTGATCTCTCGCGGCAGAAGCAACTCTCAATCTTAGGAAATTCGTGTGCCATTTGAAAGCGGGTCGATGTAGCTAATATGCAACTAAACAAAATTATCGAAGAGGAATACGATATTAAAAACTTTTATAGCAAGTAAATTCAAAATCGGAGACTTGATACTATCATTAATATGTTAAAAGATACATGTAAACAAAAATGGTAAACATATACCTTTTTAAAAATATCGGCCTTGGAAGTGACAACACTCTTAAATTCCAGTTGGTTTGATCGGTTGACAACTTCACTCTTCATGAAGACTCCCTTTTCTACATGATCTTTTTGTCTGCAAGTTGTAAAACTATCGAGCTCACTTAAAAATTGCATGCATTAAATTTTGAGGGTCCTTTTGCGTTCATATTTTGAAAATATAAAAAATATAAATAATAAAATGTCTTTCAATCATTTAGACCGTAAGAGGTGTCAATAGTAATTTTATTTTTTCTAAATACTTTCATTAATAAAAAACTATTACAATAAATTTCGTTAATCCTCGAGGGATGACATCAATAACTAGTAGACTCGCTAATTGGGTTGAGATGAATCCTCTAACAAAACCTAAATAATTGCTTAAAGATGGATATTTAGCTATCCAATTCGCGACTAAATTGTTTCCTCTAGGAGTAAAAGAAAATAGAGGCTTACAAGATTCAGAAATAAAGTAAATACAACGAATTACATTACTAGTACTAGAATTAACTACATGGGTATTATGTGCAAGAGCTTCCATGATGTCTTTGTAGTCATTCTCTATCAACACCTCGTGTCCATAAATTCCATGACCCAGAAACATGCCTCCAAGATACCTAATACTTCAGCCTCCAATGGATTTTCCGCACTTATCTCTCATGCATTATACTTAATAACTGCTCCACTACTATTCTTGATAATACAAGCAATGGTTGATTTGTTAGTTTTATACAAGACATCACAATTTATTTTATACCAATTCAATGGTGGAGGGTCCACTTACTTAGTTTGAATTTAGTATTACTTGTTGGTAAAAATTAACAATATCACCGATACAGTAAAAATTGTTTTCATATAAAAATATTTAGAAAAAATGTAATACTACAACTATTACAATACAACGGAAAAATGGAATATAAAGGTATCCCATAAACCGTAATACAACAACTATTACAAGAAATGGGAAAAGAACTTACATGGAAATATTCAAAAAAAATATTCTAGATACGAATACACAAAACTTGCATCGTTGAAAAAGATATTCCGGGAGTACCGGTATCTCCAACAATCGTATCCCTCTTCTACTCTTATCCCTTTGTCAAAATTATTTGACTAATCATTGAGAATGAAGTGTTTCATTTTTCTGAATTTCGAGAATAATATTCTATTCTAGGCACCGATTAATGGCAAAAATGGCCGCCTAGGCGCCGATTAATGGCAAAACATGCCCGCATAGGCCTTCTTGTTATTTTTCTTATTCTCGAGAATTTTTTAATTGATATTATAACTCAACTTTTAGTGTTTTTATATATACTATAGTGTTGTTAGATGAATTTTATGACTTAAGAAGTTAAAATTACTATAATTACTACATATATATTACTAAATATATAAAATTACACAACGGGATTCAGAATCGTATAATTCCGCCTAGGCCCCGTTTAATCCCGCCTAGGCTCTAGGCCCGGGTCGACCGCCTAGGCCTCAAAACCGAGATCTACAACATAGACGTGAAGTAAATATAGCAATCACGTTTAGTTAAAGGAAAATAATGCTCTAAAGGAATGGGTCAAGATGTTTTTTGTGGACTTGTATATGTTAGACGACAATCAGCGGATGCCGTTTACACTATCTCTATTCGTATTGTACGGGAAAAGGCAATTGGATAATTTGGGGACGATATAACGGATGAAGAGATTCAGATAACACTCTTCACAAGGCAGCCACATAAGACACCAGGCTAAATTGGTAGGATAGTTTGGTTCTATTGAAAGTGTTGGGAGGTAGTCGACCCTACAGTGTGTGTGCTGATTAGACATGATTTTCAGTCATGCGTTTTTCTAGAGAAGACTATGGGAAACCTAGTTCATCTTATCCCAACAGAAAAGAATCTCGAGTACATCGCCATGTTATGTCTAATTAGTTTTATCACAAGATATGCATGAAGGTTTTAGTCAATAGATTGTGACCTTATTTGAATGAGGTTATATGTTCTTATCAGAGTAGTTTTCTTCCAAGCCGATCGACTAGTGATATCATCATACTATTTTGGGAGGTTGATCATGTCATGGGGTATTTAAGGGAAAGAAGACTTATATGGTAATCAAGATTGATCTCATGAAGGCGTAGCCGTGTAGGACAAGGTCTGGTAGAATTTTATTTGCGACTTGTTGGAGTCTCTAAGGATAATGAGGAAATGTATTTCTCTTGTTATAGTTGGGATGGAGGAAAGGTTGGTAAAAGTGGTATGGCAAGGTGTTCCATTGGCCCCTTTAAGCCCGCAACGGGGTATACGGTGGGGGGGGGGGTCCTTTTTTGTCGTAGATTTTTATGTTGTGCATGGAGATATTTTTTATTCTAATACATCAACTAGTCGAGAGTGGATAACAGAGGCTTCTTTGGCTTTTTTCAAGGAGGGATTCTTATCCATCATGTTTTCTTTGCAAGTGACTTAATATTATTTGTTGAAGCCTTGACCAATCAGATTTTTTTGTTGTAGGAATCCATGATAAATTATATCATGACGTGAGACAGTCATTCGGTGATGAGAAGTCATTGATTTACTTCTCGAAGAACGTAGATGAGCTTGTAGCTACTGATATCGTGGAAAAGAGTGGCTTCTATTGGAAATAGGACTTTGGAAGATACATTAGAGACCTCATTCATTCTAGGGGTGGCCCAAGGGTATCTATGATGACTTAAAGAATGGATCTCGAAGTAAACTCGCGAGTTGGAAGGGGAAGAAATCATAACTGGTTGAGTACATCACACTCGTGCAGTCTGGCCTCAGTGCAATGGCAGTTTATGTGATGCAAATAGAAGAACTTTTGAAACATGTGTGTAAAGAGCTAGACCAAATACAAAGAGACTTTATATGGGGTTTGGTAGGATCAAAGAAAGATTCACTAGCTTAAATGAGATCATCTTTGAAAACTGAAAAGAGAGGGAGGACTTGGCCTGCGAGGGATGTAGGAGATGCATAAGGCTCTCCTAGGCAAATTAGGGTGGAAGTTGATCACAATAATAGGGTACTTTAAATACAACATTTTACACAAAATAATTCAAACATGATATTATGTAATATGAGAGTAGAAAGACGGATTCTCATATGTGCAAAGTTATCGCGGAAGAAATTGTCGTAGTTAGACATGGATCTGGATGGTGTGGGCAAAATAAAGCGAGACTTGCATTTTGGACAACTATTTGGGTAGGTTCATTACCATTTTATGAGTATGCATGGATCCCTTAAGAAGAGGGGGTTATAAGAGATTTGGTGGTGGATTATATCCAACATGATGGATCATGGAGTTGAGGATTATTCCAAAATTTATTATCAACTTCTGAATCGCTTTAGATGGCAAAAAATCGGGTAGAAAGGAAAAGTGAGAAGTAGGATTATCTCATAAAAATTTGAATCATAGGGTGAGTTTTCGGTTAATTCGGCGGTTTCCGTCTCTCAAGGTGTGATAAATAATCAACACCTAAATAAGGGTGACTCCCCTCAAGTGCACAATTCATTGACAAGTAATAAAAGTAAGTAATGGGGTATATCGTCTCCATATGGAGTATCAAGTTTATAGTTAATGCATTTACGAGTATAATAGTTTAGTTGCAAGGTATAAGACAAATAATATATATAAAATGTTTTTTGGGTTTTTGATAATTGAAACTAAAGTGCAAATAATTAAAAAGCGGAATCAAAATAAACTAATAATGAAAAGAGTAAGTATGAGAAGAGTATGCTCAAGACTTGCTAGAAATCTCCGAAGTCAACTAATTCAATGTTTCTATATATAAGGGTAAATTGGATGTTTTACATTAATCGGGATTCAATATTCTTCCCAGCTCCCTCTCGGGTAGACTTGAGAAGCTAACTTTCCTAAAGTTGTATGTACTTAAGTTCAAACCCTAATGATTACCTGGCTAGTCAATACCTGGCGGCACACTAACGCCACCAGACGCCTATACTCTATGTCCATAACAAAACCCCCTTTTGGACGCTAATTAGATTACCATGATTACCCAATATGAGATCAAATATTGGGTAGCAATTAACCACAAGATATATAGTCAACGAAAACAAAATTAAATTTATTTAAATAATGTAATCTCAAAATCTAAATACATCGAATTAATCTTCCAGGGTTCATACATAAGCAATTCTCAAGCAATTAAATGATTAGTTCATACTCAAATAATAAACTCCAGTAGGAAATAATACAATAATCATGTTCCCTACAAAAAACTATTAAAGATATAGGAAAGAATTATGGAATTCAGAGGTGGAATGGTCTAGCAATATTGTTGTCTTCTTCTTCCCTCTTCTCCCAGCAATTCTTCCTCTTCTCCAGTGACTAATGGCGGCTCCAAGATGTTCTAAGACCTGTTCCTAATGTTATTTCCTGATATATAAATATAGGTCTAAAAATGTTTCCTGGGTTATGGGCCTCTTTTAAGTGACTTAATCCAACCTAGAAACGTTTTACTTAACAGAATTTTGGTTCAAACCACGACAGCGACATTTAGCTCAACTTCTTCATTTTAGCTCAGAATTGTGAACAGTCAAATCACACGTGCTCCTGACTTTCATTCCTCTCTATATATCAAAGGGATCCTCCAATAATCACCAATCTCGCGTGACACCTCGAAAATTCCACTTTTCAAATCTGGCCGGCACAAGCTTTCACTTTATAAAAGTGGTCGAATCTTCATTTTGCGCCGTGATTTGGCGTTAATATTATTTTCTTCACTTCTTATCATCATATCAAGGTGTCCTAGCTTTGACGTACCTAAGATCTACATAAATAACCCAAAAATATACTTGCAAAAGCTTTAGAAATAACATAATAACAAAACTTGACAAATCAAGACAATATGTTTAGGCCCAATAAACCTCCAAAAAGATGTCTCATGAATGGATTAATCCATCACAGAAATGAAAAATTGGTGGTTATTAATGATCTAGAAATGGACAAGGATGATGTCATGGATTGGGAAAATTTATGGAAGTTTAAATGTATTTAAAAATATCAAGCACTAATGTGGAAAGCGGTTAAAGAGAAACTTTAGACAAGGGTGAATACTATCAAGAAGGGGTTGACTCATTGGTTTATTGCCCATGGTGTGGGGTCATACCAAAAATTGGAGAAGCATGTGCTACGTTGAAAGGGGTATGTGGAAGCATCTACAAATAATGGGTATTGAACTACAATAACCTAGACAGTTCGGCTAGGACATAACATATTTCAAGGGGACTTATGGTGAGGTTTTCCATTAATAAAGGAGAAGGGGATGCACATCACAAAACTTACAGTCTGGAGAGGTCTGATAAAGTCCTGGATAGAGTAATAAATGGTGTTTTAGATGTGTATTTAAGTAGAGAGGGTAAGAAGTGTTGTTCCTAGAGGGGTGAATAGGATACTAATCGATATTAATACTAATTAAAAATATTTTTGAAGATAATAAAAGTTTGAAAACTCTTTGAGTAATTTTATCAAACACTCGAAGGTTGGTAGATATAGATAGTATTAGTTGATAAAAACTGATACAATTCTATATAGATCACAACATAAATTAAAGCGTGTAGGCATATATATTATGTAATCGTTTAGAGTGGTTCAGTTACCCTACACCCACTACCTAAGGTGGCGCCTTAGGATTTTAAACTCATCCACTAAGCTTATCATTTTCTTAATAGTGAAAACCAAAACCAATACAAGGTGGTTTTTTAATGCTCAACCACAAACTATGCACCATGAATTTTACCCAGTTCAGTAACAAACCTAAGCATGATTTTTTACGTGCTCAATCACAAAACTTAAACCAAGACTTTTACCAGGCTAAGTCACACCCTAAGTGAGATTTTTGCGCTTCTCATACTTAACCTCTAAACCCTATCTTGTTTAATCTAGAGAAAGAGCTAAAACCTTGTGATTGTTTTAATTATTACAAAAAACACAAATGACTTTTTAATGAGTAGAGAATAATATGAAGCTTAGACTCCTTATTGATTTGATTGATCAATGAAGCTTGGTGATAATATCCTTTTTATGTAGATGATAAATTGATGATTAGATAAAGTCCTTGATTTTATTTAACAATGAGGATTGATTTTCTCCTCTTGACTGGATATGAAGATTTGAATGCTTGAGAGTATTGGTCGTTGATGATAAAAGAAGATGTGTTTATGCTTGAATAGAATGGTTATTCATAACCCTTGTTGACTCTCGTTGATTGATAAGCCAATTTCTGAAACCTTGCAAGTGGGTTACAGGTTTAGCTAAAACGGAGTGTTGTTTTGAGCAAGTGTACTATTTTTTAATTTTGCATTTGATGATCCAACGACTAAAAATACAATGTCTCTTTTCTGATGGGTGATGTTTTCTAGCATGAATCAGAACCCATTTCAAACTAGGTGACGTTTACAAAATGGGAACCTGATTTGCACTGTATTATTTTAAAAAATTTAGCATCGTATTTAGCTAAAACGGAGACACGTTACAAACTGGGAACCAAATTTATATTTTGAGCATTGTTGACCTAATGAGAAAAATTTCTACATAAGAGTTGTTAGAAATGACATAAGCATATTAGTAGTTCACCACAAAAACCAATTAGCAGCACACAATAAGATATAGCATAAAACATGTTTAAGAGATCAAAGTGATAGAATGCACATTTAGCTAGTTTTATTTCATGAATGATATGTTATATAGAAAAATGATGTGTTACACAAGATCTGTCAAGAGATAATGACAATTAGAAAAAGTGATCACACAAAGATTTGTCACATAGAAATATAAAAGAAGGGGATATATGCCAACATTCCCCGCCCCTTTCCTTTTTTTGATGATGACAAATATTTAAACAAAGCACTCGTATAATGGATATGCTATGCAACACAAAGGCAGGTTTGGAGGCAAAACTCCCCCTTACAATATTCATATATGATATTACTGAACTATAAGTAGCGCAAATTGGAAATAGAAGGACATATGGACTCTTTTCAAGGCACAAACCCTCCTACTTAAAGAAAATATTATATAGATGAGGGTTAAGAGTACCTCTTTTTAGTCCACTTTGGACTTTGTTAATAAGGTACTAAGAAGCCTAACTCCAATTAGTTTCGATAATTATAATTAGATGCAATATGCCCAAATTTTTTATAATATGTGCAAGATGATTTACTACAATAAGAAGATGCACCTTGTGATAGAGACACTTTTACAAAGATATATTTCAAAATATTTTGTTTGATCAAAGGATCAAAGCCTACACCATTAATCTTAAAGGTAACTCCCAACATTAAATCCAAGTTTTGTTGACCAATATTATATTTGAAAATAGTTTTCTCAAGCTCCTTGAATTTTTGGGGCAATAAATAATTTTCTTTAATAATGAAAGAATTTTCATGATCAAGCTTATCATTTCCTTTTAAAGATTTTTCCAAAAACATAATAATATATTTAGTTTGTGTCTGCACATTTTTTAAATTGGTTTTAAAAATATTGATTGCTTAAATAGAAAGCTCAAAATAATTTAAAAGAAAGTTGTAAGCAATATGAACAGCATCCTAAATATCATCTTGAGATAAAAACAAGTGAAAGTTCGAGTTTACCTTATCATCGATAATGGACATGAAAGTAGCAAAATTGGCCCTATGATCATCGTCTTCACTTTCCTCAAGAAGTTTTGGGAAATGTGTTTCTAGTAACCAACTTCTTTGCAATGATATCAAATTGGTATTTTACCTTTTAAGTCTCTACCATAGGATGATTTTTTTGAGTTAGATTCACCTTGACGTTTCATGTGCTACAAAAGTTTCTTCTTAGCCATTCTAGTGACACCTTCATCATCATCATTACTCTTACTTTCACTCTCAGATTCCTCAATGATTTTCTCTTTTATTCGGTGAGAGGTATGGAAAGCGATATTCTTCTTTGGATTTTTCTTCTCTTCTTCAAACCGTATCCTCTCTTGATCAAAGCAATTTTCTCCGACACGAGGTTGCAAATAAGATCATGAATTGTCATATTGGATAAGTCTCCCGCCTCCGTAATAATGACTACCTTAGACTTGTAATTCTTTTGAAGAGAAAGAAGAAGTTTTCGACAAAGCTCTTGGTTTGGGTATGTCTTTCCAAAAGATCACAAAGTGTTAAAAATGGAGGTGAAACTTTGATGCATGACATTCAAGGTTTCTTCGGGCTTCATCCTAAATATATAATATTAGGTGATGAATATCCCAACCTTCATTTCATGACAGTGATAGTTCTTTCATTGGAAAGCTTAAAATACTCCCAAATAGCATAAGCCTATTTGCATTTACTAACTCAATTATATTTTGGCTTGGACAATCCACAAAATAAGGTGTTTAAAGCTCTGAATCTTTTGAAAACTTGAGCTTTATCTTATTTAGTGAGTTCTTCTTTATACCTCACTTAATTGGTGATCATGGTTTCTCCGACGTCATTCTTAGTTTCCCTATAAGGAACATATGGTTCTTCACTTCTGATTTTCTATAGCTCATAATCAAAACATTGATGATGTAACTCCATTCTCTTCTTCCAATAGTTATAGTTTGTACCTACAAAGAGACGACGGGTCCTAGTAATAGATAAACCTTCCTAACAATTAACTTCTATGTCGTTAAATGAAAAACGGGTGAATTGGACACTAATCAAGATTAGTACTAATTAAACATATTTTGAAAGATAATATAAGTTTGAAAAATATTTGATGGATTTTATCAAACACTTGTAAAACAAGATAGTACTAGTTGATATAAACTTATACAATTTTATACCATAACATAAATTAAAGAGTGTAGGATTAGAAATTACGCAATCGTTTGGGGTGGTTCGGTTACCCTACATCCACTACCTAATTAGCCCCCATAGGATTTTAAACTCATCCACGAAACTTCTCATTTTCTTAACGGTGAAAAAGGCAACCAAAACAAGGTGGTTTATCTGGGTTCAACCACAAACTATACACCGTGATTTTTACCGGGCTCAATCACAAACCTAAGTGTGATTTTAAAATGTCTCCATCAAGAAACCTAAACTGAGAGTTCTACCAAGCTAATCCACGCAACATAAGTGAGATTTTTGCTCAACTCGTTGTCAAACTCCAAAGCCCTCTTTTCTAATTTAGAGTAAAAGTTAAACCCTTGTAATTGTTTTTATTATTACAATAAACACAAATGAATTTCTTGAGTAGATGATAAATTTATGCTTGAATAGACTCCTTCTTGAGTTGATTTAACAATAAAGATTGATTTTCTCCTCATAAGTGTATATGAAGATTATGATTATCAAGCTTTTGATTATAATGAAAAGATGAATATTTGGTTGATTGAGAGTAGTATTAGTTGATGATAAAATAAGGTGTGTTGAATGATTAAATGGAAGGGGTATTTATAATCCTTGTTGACTCCCTTTGATTGATAAAACAAAATTCTGAAACCTTAATGGGGTGCCATTTTGAGTGAGTGTATTATTTCTCCGCTGTTCATTTAATGACCTAATGGCTAAAAATCCAATGTCTTTTTTCTGAAACCGGGGTGACATTTTCTAGCATGAATCGAGAACCCATTTTAGAGTGGGTTGACGTTTATTACGTAGCAGGAACCAGATCTGCACTTTGTATTTCTCTTGATTTTGTTGGTATCGTTCTTCAGCTAAAATATGGACCTGTTACAAACCAAAATCCCGATTTATCTTTTGAGCATTGTTGATCTACTGGAAGCTACTAGACAGTGACCACCGAGATCAATATGGGCCTAGATTGGGCTATGAGAAGCAACTACATAGGAGTGAAACATGTCAGTTTTAAACGGTAACAAGTACAGGTTTGACAAATGGTATATGTAATAATTTGGTTTTGGGGGAAGGGATACCGTTTATAGAGTGCTGGTTGTGGAATATTATACAAAAAAAATTGTACGCCAGAATCTCACAGTCAAGTCTATTTCCAATGTGATTTGGTCATTATGGTTACATCATAATGAAATCGTGTTTGAGAGAGAGGGGCATTCGAATGCATCACAAATATTTGTTATGGAAATGATCCTTGAAAGGGACTATCTACGTGCTTGATATGGAGGTAATATTGATCATGTATTTTGAAATAATGTGGCAGGGTTGGTGGGGTGGAAAAAACCCGCGAGGGGGCTAAAATTAAATGTGGATGACAATGTCAATCCGAGCAGGAAATGGGGGAGGTTTAAGATGTGATTAGGATGGAACTGGTTGGGAGGCTTTTTAATGATCAGGAGTTACGTTCTTCCAACGATAATAGAGTTAATAACACTTCATGAAGGATTGAATTGGGTGGAGCAGCTAAGAATTACTAAGCTAGACGTCGAAGTGGACTCCCACGAGGTGTTAGCCCTTTTCAAAAGGGAATTAGCTAATAGGGGTTGGGAGCGTTGTGGGTTCACGACATAAGTGGCATGTTAAATCGAAACTCTTGGTTTGAGATGAAGTGCATATATATGGAGGCAATTTTTTATGCGGGCTAGTTAGCCAGATTGGGAGCTTCTCGACACAATTGAAGTACGGTTTTTTGATGAAACCCTTAAGGGACTATGACACGTGATAAATGTGTATGGACGACGCCTAAAGTTGTATATATGCCTCGTCGGAGATTGCTTAGCTACCTCGTGTTCTTTTTTAAATGAGATATATATGTATATGTGTGTGTGTGTGTGTGTGTGTGTATATATGCAAAAATATTTTTTAAGGTACTCGAATTTGGGGTCCAAAAAAACTATTTTGGTGGTTTTGGGTTTTGACCGATCCTGGTCATATATATAAAATTATTTTCTAAGTCTTTCCGAATTTAGAGTGCAAAGCAACCATCGTAATAGTTTTGAGTTGGACCAACCCTAATCAATGTCCAAAAAAAAAGACCAACCCTAATCATCGTTACAAATGATTTTTTTTGAAGATTCTTAATATCTTAGAAACGAACATTTGATTAGGGCTGTAAATGAACCAAATCGCTCGCTAGCAGCTCGAGTTCGGCTCAGATAAAAGTTTGTTCGAGATCGCCTCAAATATAAACAAGCTCAAACTCAAACTCCAGTTTAATCTCGTTAAGTAAACAAGCCCACTCGACCTCGTTTGTGAACGACTCGTTTATATTTATGAATTATAAATTAATATATTATTTATTTATAATTATATTATTAAATCTTCAATATCAACTTGGATATTTTTAATTTCTTTAAACAATTATTTTTTATTAATGTTACACTTCATAATTTTATACCACACATTCCATCAAATACCAATAGTTTATGAAAATCCTTGTCCACCATAAAAAAAAAAAATTGTTCATGAATAACTCAATCTCCGCCTTTAAAAAAGTTTGTTCTATAAGTTGAAGAAACAAAATTAATATTTCTGACTTGAATCGTTAAAAGTTTGGACTCTACTCATTTAAATTTGAGTTTGGTTCAATCCAACTTGTTTAAATTTAAGCTCATCTCGAAAAATTAAACAAACAAGTTTGTATATCTAGTATTCAGCTCCACTTGACACATTTACAGTCCAATCCAATAGCAAAAGGCACAATAAGAGTGGCATCCAATAGTTTCTCTTAATTTTTCTTTTAACATGTTGACTAGATCTTCTTCCTCCGTTCAATAATTTGAAATAATAACCTTTTTGGCCTATAGATCAAATAGTGCAATATTATTTATTAAGACACTCTTTATGAATCGTGAGAGGCACACGTCTCTATTATTTTATTCATAAGACATTTACAATCTTCCCAGGGTGGATTGATTGAACTTCTATATCCATTGTCTCCCTCATTTGGTTACTTATTTTGATATGTTTTGTTGTTTCCCTTAGCTTCACATGTTGTAATCACACTACACCAAAGCATCATAAATTAATACCAAGAATTAATATTTTTGCTTTAGTTTATTTTCTTGTTTCCTTTATAAGTAATACATTTTTTGTGCATAGGGTCCACGATGAGTTATAGAGAAATTTATAAAACATGATAGTGGTTGAATGAGTTTTAAAGTAGTTATTTCCTCTCGTAAAAGAATTGGTGAGAGTTTTTCTTACCAGTTGCAGTTTTATTTATAATATCTTCTCATGGGGTGTTTATAGGTGAAAGTGATGTTAATTTGATTGTGGTGATTGTATCTTTCAACAACCTCTATTAATTTAGGTATAGCTGCTTATTGCGGCATCTTCAAGTTTGCACCACATAGCTAGATCTAAATGAAACTGATATGAACAAAATATCTAATCAACACTATGGGCTAATTAGCTAGGCATTGATTGCTTGGGATATGTGGTTTGAGATTCACTTGGTGTCTATGGGTTTCAGTTAGATGATGGTAAGGCCAATCTGGAAAGATTGTTTGGTATGATTAACTAAATTTGCTAGCTTAAATTGTGCGACTAATGTGCTAAGAAATTATATACCGTAACGTGGTCGTGTTATTAAGTAGAAATTCTTCGGACTTTATAAGATACAGCCATGTTTTACATTGTGCATCACTTTTTTGAGTTTTTTTTAAAGTTAGCATTTTTATTATAAATAATTAGCAATTTGGCATAAAAAGAAACGTAATTTCAGATTTGGCACAAGGGCGGTATCCCGAACACCGCCCTTAGGTAAAATTGTATTTCTGTCAAGGGCGGTGGTTGAATGACCACCCTTACAATTTTGGCTAAGGGCAGTGTTCAGAATACCGCCTTTATGCCAAATCTGAAATTACTTTTCTTTTTATGCCAAATTACCAATTATTTATTAAAATTATGCCAAGATTATAAAAAACTCCACTTTTTTCGTAGGAGTTGTTTTTTGTTTGTAATGGTCATTTTAATAACTTCACATACCTGAGGATCATATTAGGATGTGATGTAGAAGCAATTTGCAAAATGATCAAGTCACTTATTCACACTTTGCTTCTCATATAAGTAGTCATAGCAAATTAAAGTAAATTAGTACTCATGATATCGAATCTCATCCAAATTAAATAACTTTCTTTTTTCTTAGTATAACAGTAGTTCGGGCTAAGTTTACGCACACCACGACTAATTTTATAGAAAATATGTATATTTTTTTATATATATATTTGAGTAAATCAAAACTGGATTATCTGTATTAAATTAAAATATTTTAAACTATACACATTCACTTCATACCTTCTCATTTTTTTATAAAATTACAATTAAGATTGAAGCCAAAGAAAATAAACTCTTACAAACCGATTAAACATGTAAACTAATAATGGGAAGTGCCTTCCCCTTCCAATTATCGTTTGCGGAAATTCTTCAAAAATTATCAAGTTTTGCGATGTACATATTCCTATAGGTAATTTGCAACCCAAAAATCAAAATAAAATTGAAAAAAAATTAGTAGAAAACAAGCAATGATCAAAATCTCCGTTTGAAAAAAAAAAATCATAATCTCCCAATAAAAATAGTGAAAAGATCATGTACCTGTAAATGGTCCAGTAGATATTAGATATTGAGCTGGTATCCAATAGAGGTAGTCTTTTTCGAACAAAGTATAAAAAACAATAGATATAGTCTTATCCTTTTTTTCCCTCAATGGATCAATATTATAACGAATCAAAAAGACGAAAACTATGCAGTATCATTATGGGGAGGAAATTACAAAAATGAGCTTAAATAACTTAAAGTTTATATTTTAAGTCCTACCTATTTACTTCTACTTATAAAGTCTTTAGTTACAAATATTGGTTGGCTAATTTACCTATACACCCTTTTGATTTAATTAATTACTTTTTTTTACTTCTTTTTTTCAGTTTTTGTTTTAGTGTCGGAACGGGTACGCGCTTAAGTGGGTACAGACCCACTTCTTTTTTATAATGTGTTTTAGCTATCTTTTTTTATAAGGGTTTTAAAATTAATTATAGTGTAATTGTAAAATAAGTCTCTGTCCAAATTTAATCAACATCACATAATATTTCATTGTCCAAATAATAGATAAGGTGTAATTGCATTATAGGTCCCTGTACCGGGAGTTGTCACGGGTCCGTACCCAGATGAACGAATACAATTTTAGTCATTTAACAGTGTTTTTGCAATGGGGTTGTACACATTGGGTCTGGACCCATTTGGGCCTGTACCCATTAGGTCTGTATCAACGGGGTCTGGATGCACCTGCACAACAAGAGAACCAAATAACATCACTAATAAAATAAATAATAAACAAACAACACCACCACCACTCGGAGGCCACTCACTCGAACTCGGCGGCGAGTGTGGTTTTGTTCTCGAACCAGATCTGGTGCACGAGCCTGATGGAGATCGAGGCGAGGCAGATCTGAGATGTAATGGAGAAGAAGAAGTTTATATTACACAGTAGCCCATATCCAGGTAGCATTAGGGCTCTACCTGGGGTTGTACCCATTTACTACACAACCAAAATCAAAAAAATTAAATCATTAACCCAATTTTACTTTGGGCCTGTACCCATTCGATGGACTGTGGTGCTGTTTTTGGATCTCCAGCCATGACTTGCGGTTGAATGGAGACGGGTACCAATGGTTCCCGTTTTTGGTGGTTTGTTTTTTGGTGGTTTCTGGTGGGTAGGTGAGCAGGGGTAGCCATGGTTTCGTGGTGGTGAAGATTTGAGAGATGGAGGTGGTGGCTCGTCACTGTGAAGATGGAGAAGAAGGGGAGGGGTGGCGAGGGTTTATATGGCTCGTGTAGGGCGGCGTGGGGTGGGGTGGCTCGTGTAGTTGCTGCTGGTTGGGTGGCTTCGGGTTTGGGTTGTTACAGGAGTAGAACGGAGAAGAAGGGTAGGGGTAGTTGCTATTTTCGGTGGTGGAGATCCGTTTGGGTGAGGTGGAAATGGAGGGGGCGGTGGTGTGGGTTGTCACGGCATGGCAGCAATGGTGCCTGGCATCGTGGTGGTGGTGGTGAAGGGTACTGTGATGTTGAAGGTGGCTTCGTGGTGGTGGTGTTGAAGCTTACCGGTGGCTTCGTGGTGGTGGTGTTGAAGCTTACTGGAGGGCGGCAAGTGGTGACCTTCGTGGTGGTGGTGTTGAAGCTTACTGGAGGATCTCCGGTCTTCTTCTTCTCCAGATAGCGAGACGGTGGTTTGGGATGGCGGCAGTGGTTTGGGACGGTGGGGTGGGGTGGGTTGGGTTGAGAGAGAAGATGGGGGGGCTTCCAAACCCTAATAGGTATTGTTTTTGTGTTTTGGGTTTGCAGTATATAAAAACTAATGAGGAGGGTATTTTGGGCTTTTGTATTGGACTAGTTGGGGTATAACTAGTCCAGTTAGGGGAGGACTTTTTTGTGGAATGTATATGTTGCGTGGACCGCATTTCATAATTCACCCCATTATCAGGGTACGATTAACATTAACACGAGACTAGGTAAGAGAAAAGATTTTCATGGACCCAATAAGCATTAAGTTAAGACTATGATGGGCTTGCTACCAATTATGATTTTTTTTAATTAGTAGAGAAGGTTGCTTTATTCATGGGCGAATTACTTATTGGAAACTATCTATGTTAAAAGTTAATATCTGATTTAGCTCTTTTAAATAAATCTTTTTTTTGTCACACCAAAACAAAACCTACACCATTCTACTAGTACAATCTAACTTAGATAGACTATTGAAAAAATCGATCATAGAATTCGTTGGACATCTTAAAATATCAATTTTTAGTCTACCGCATTTGTCAACTTTATCTGCAATCTGGTTTAGATCTCTTTCTTGATGTGAACGACCTTCTATCTCGAAAATCTCTTAATCCAGCTGAGTGTTTCACCAATCATTGGACGTATTCTCCAATTGGTCTTACTTTCATTCGCAATACCTTGAACAACTTCAAGGTTATCAGAGTAAAATGAGCTACTCTGGAGATTGAGATCTGTTGTAGATCTCATAGCCCGAAGAACGGCCCAAACTTCTCCCTCTAGTACTGTATTAATAATATATATATATTAGTTAGAGAATCGACTAACTACACACCCAATCATAGGTTAGTTATTGTCTCAAAGGTGTATCCGGAACATAAACTTAAAAGTTAATATTTTAAGGATAAAATTTCTATATAGATTAGATGGTCTAATATGAATGTTATAGCTATTAATAACAATCATAATAATAAAAAATATATATTATTAAGTTAATTAAATAAATTAAATAATTACTATAATCAATTTTTTTAATTTAAAACATAAAATATATGATACGTTCGGTTAAAATAAATATTGAACTGGACCTTAGTTGTATGTATAAAAAATATATATATTTAACTAGAAGAATTTTTCAAATTCTAATTAGTAATATATTTCTCAAAATTTGATTAAGAGGAAAATACATTTTGTGCCTAATATTTTGCCAACTTTATAAAATAAAACCTAACTAAAAAAACCTACTTTATAAGGCCTATTTCTAATTTTCTAGTTTCATTCTTGACTTTTTTACCCCTGCTTGGTTAAAAAAATATCCTTCTCTTTTTATCGGTGGGTACGGACCCATGAGGACAATAACACCCAATTTCTTTAATTAATTTGTCATAGGTCCAGACCCAATTACACCACTACCTATCTTTTTTTCCAATGGGTTATACCCATGGCCCAAACCAAGTCTCTATACAATATGGGGTTGTACCCTTGGCCCAATAACAAACCTTTTTCATGTTTTTGGTCGGTCCCCATCAAGAACAAAAACAGTTAACTTAGCAAGCATCAAAACAGAACCAAAAACAAATGAATTGGAATTGGAACAAAAATAATTGAAAATCTCTTCACACTCGCAATATAGGATAAAAAACAACAACAACTCTTTACAAAATCATCATTCTTAATTGGAACACAACAAATTTTATAGAAACAATTTTGCAGTTGAATAAAATTCGGTAGGGTTGTGTTTGGGCTTAGAAAACATCATATACACATAAACATCAACGATTTGTTTAGAAATCGCAGTATTCGAACAAACAAGAACAACAAATCTATTCACACTTGCTGACTTTAAAAGAATTGTAGCGGAAATAAAAAAAAACAAAAACAAAATCAGATTTGGGCTTCACGGGTTGTACCCACGGTGATGATGTGTTTGGGCTGGACCCATAGGGTGGATATGCTTCGATTTAAGGGTTGTACCCATGGCCCACTGTCACTTCAACTCGCCGGAGAATTTCCACGAACGGTAGGAGAGTAGTTATTGGGCTTCTGCTGGAGGGAGCGGCTTTGTGCGATGGTGGAGAAAAGCGGTTTTGTGAGACCAGTGTGGTCAGGATGGTGGATGATGGAGATGATGTGGCTCGATATGGTGATGAAAAGGGTGGTGATGTTGGTGGCGTAGGGTTTCAGGGGGTGGTTGGTTCTGGATCTCACTACGGCGAAGATCTGGCGGCAGGTTTTGTGGTTGTTGGTGGTGGAGAAGGACCACGGCGGGGCGACGGAGATCTGGTCCACAACGACGATTTTCTGGTGTAGTAGGGCGGCAACTTTGCTGGGAACGAAGGGAAGGAGATACCGGAATAAAGGGAGGGAAGGTGAGATTTGTTGGAACGGAAGGAAGGTGAGACCGGTGGGAGTGGTTTTCTGGTGTGAAAAAAGGTCCATTGGGCGGTGTGTATCAAGAAGAGAGAGAATGGCAGGGGTCGGTGTATATTAGAGAGAAGAGGAGGCTGAGAAGGGAGGCCGGTGTGTATCAGAGAAGAGAGAGGGGGGAGGGGTCAGTGTGTATCACAGAAGAGAGAGAGAGAGAGAGAGAGAGAGAGAGAGAGAGAGAGAGAGAGAGAGAGAGAGAGAGAGAGAGAGAGAGAGAGAGAGAGAGAGAGAGAGAGAGAGAGAGAGAGAGAAGGAGGAGGAGGTCAGTGTGTATCAGAGAAGAGAGAAAGGAGAACGTGGAATGAGAGTGATCCAAAGGTATTATGAGTTTGGTATTTTGATTTGAAGTATTTTTCTGTAATTAATAGGGACGGGAGATTTTGGGTATTTGTTGCTCTTTAGTTGGGTTAATAACTACTTAGGTGTCGTTTGCATTTTTTAAGTAATAAGTGATGAATGCTGAATGACCAGCTGAATATGATTTATTCTGTTAAGAGGCAGTGCCTGAATGATTAAGATTTAGTTTGAAATCTTAATGAAACTGACCCATTAAAAGCCATTCAGATCTGAATTGATCAGGAAAAACAAACAGTCTTATTAATCCAGTGTCTTAATGAATCAGATTAAGATTCTATTAAGTGCAAACAAACCCCCTTAGTCACAAACTTATATTATAAAACCAGTAAGACGGTAGGCCTTAAAAACAAATTCCCCCTTTGATTAACCCTATTTTAAATCGATCGTTAGAAAAAATCAGTCTTGGGGAATACTGATATAAAAAGCCCATTATTTCGAACAAAAAAAATGATATAAAAGTCCATTAAGAACAAGATGTGGTCCAATACAATTGGGCCATTGTACCATCCCGACTTTTCAAAAAGTCTCCACACGTGTTAGGCACATGAGCAATCAGATTACCCGATAACACATTGCGAAGCAAAACACTAACTCGTCGTCAGATTATACACCAACGCTAAGTTACACAGGAAGAGGAGCTTACAAATCAACGACACTTTACACTTTCGCAATTCAATCAGAAACCCTAATTTTACGTAACTCACAAAATCAATCAAATTTTACACCTTTTTCTGTTTTCTGTGATTGATAGCTTTACCAATGGGTGAGTTAAAGATCGAAGAAATGTCACTGCCATCTCTTTTCGTACAGGCTCGCAAAATCCATCAATCTGTATCTGATTCAACTTCTAATCAGGTCATATACCAATTTATTGATATATAATTTTTTTAGTTTATATTTTAATTTTCTTCTCTAAATCGAAAAAATGGAACATTTATCTATTTTTATTTGTGTTAGTGTGTTTTTTTAAGATTAATCATATATTATTTTAGCTTATGTTTCTTAATTTTTGAATTTTGCCTTCCCTTGACCTTTTAGGATACTATTAAGAAAGGTTGCGAGATTTTGGAGCAATGCGAGGAAATGATCGGTAAATTAGGGTTGTTTTCAGCTAATGAGACGAAAGATGATATTAGCACAGCTAATCTCAAATATATTCTGGTAATTTTAACGAGCTTGTATAAACTAGCTGCTATTTTAACATTTCCGTTTTATTATTTTTTGCATGTTTAGTACCCCTAAGTAAATTAGGATTTTTTTTTGTAATTATTCGTTAGTCTATCTTTCAGAAGCTATGCAAAAGATTGAGTTTTTATGGTTCTATTTGGAGTTGATGCATTTCTTTTCAGACAATTTTGATAGTTACCCCGTCTATATGGAAAATAAAATGCTCACTGAATAGCAGTAGGCTATACATTACCTGCAAAAACATTACCTCATCTATATGAAGCTTTATGCTAATAGTGGTATGCTTGACATATGAGATAGAATTATGACACATCTCTCTCATAACTTTGTTCTAATTTATTACAATCCTATGTTAGTTTCACTGATTTCTAGCTTTACACACTTAAAGCTTGTAATTTCCTAATTACATTTACACTTGTAATGATCTTTCATTATCCATGTTAGTTTTTTATGTTGGTTCTCATTATGAACTGTAACAGGTAACATATTATCTTGGCGAGTTAACTGAAAAAAGTGCAGAAGGTGACAGAATATTAGTTCTTAAAGCTTCCTTGGCTAAGCTGAAGGTAAATAATGGGGTTTTCTGAGCAATACTTGTATTATGCTGTTTTTTGAGTGTACAGAGCTGATAAGTTGGTTCATTTAGGAATTCATATCATTTTGTGAGGTAATGGAGCTTGTGCCAGCTGAGGAGTTAGAAGCATCCACAAAAGGGAGTTCAACTTTTGCAGATATCAGAGCTAAGAAGGTAAAAGTGGAGACTTTGAGTGTAATTATTTGCAAAAGCATGTGACAATTGTGTGTGATTTTGGTAATTTCAGATAGCTCGGTTTAGGAGGCAAAGAGCTGAAGAATCAAAATTAGTTGATATAAAAGAGCGTAAAGAAAGGAGAGGACGATCAAGTAGAGCAGCTGCATTATCTACTCCTGCTGATGCAGCAGGTGAAGAAGATGTTGAAGATGATGATGGAGAAGAAGAAAGGGAGGTTAGTGACTCAGACTTATCTATTTCATTTTTTCATTAAATTAATACTTTAAATCTTGTAAAATATGTCAGGCATGGCTTACCACTATCTCATTGGCCCTCTGTAAGGTTTGTTATTTTTATTTTCTCCATTTTTAATTTTAATTTTTAGTAATACACTTGTCATAATTTTGTTTCAGGCTTTTGATTTACTGGAAATGCTAAAGAAAGAGGAGGAGATGCTTTCTGCTATTAAGGAAAAGAAATTGCAGGTATACATACATACACTTTACATAGCCATATTCAATAGAAATGATGACAGGTTTTTACAGGAAGGTGAAAGTGAAGTTTCACAAGCTATACTCGACGAGCGTGCAAAGAAAGCAGAATTATGGCATCGTGATGGAGCATCTAGGGCTAGATACTCAAAACCAGCAACTCCAATCACATGTGCAACGTTTGCTCAAGATATAATAGAAGGAAGGGCAAATGTGTCGGATACACATGAACACAAAAATCCCCCCATGATATTTGGACCAGCAAGCCTAATTAGTCATAATCCTACCACTGAGCGTGAGAGATTAGCAGCTCAAGTGTTTCAGCCTCACTACAGGTATATTAATATCTAATGCCCTGAATGAATAGTAATTAATTATATTAATATGATTATTATTATTTAGATTGGCAACAATGAGTATTGAAGAAGCGGGAATGAAAGAGATGGAAATGATGAATAATTGGCAAGAGAGGAATGTTAAGGCAATGGAAGAAGCAAATTCATCTTGGTATAAAGATAATAGAATAGGAAAACCACCAAATGATGAAGATGAAGATGAAGATGAAGATGATGATGCTGCTCAAGAGAAAGCAAGGGCTTGGGATGATTGGAAAGATGATAATCCTCGTGGTGCAGGAAATAAGAAGCTTACCCCTTGTGGCTAAATCTGGAATCCTATATATTCTCTTTCAGTATTTTCTAGGTGTCTGTGTTTTGTACCACAGATACTTCAGTTTTTGTCTTCTTAGATATTTAATGCAAACCCTAATGTAAACTGTTTTTATATTCTTAAAAAATCCGCTATGCAATATGGCATATAGAATATAGATATATTATTTCTTAAAATTTTGTGGCTAAGACAAGTTCAGTTTTTTTCATATAATTGAGAACCACATTTGTTATATCTCATGTTTAAAGTCCTGGCTTCTGATCTGTAACTGAAACTATTATGGTTGATTCATAACATTATTTTTACAAGCCTAACATGATTAACACATTTATTTTAAACTCACTTGATAATTCATATTTATGTGAGGCACTGGTGTTTCAACAACTTTTAGAATACCTTAGGCGGTATTCAGTTATGAACTCACTGGTCACACAATTCTTTAACTATATCATAATTTATATTATGAAAATTCAATTCATTCATGTAAAAAAAAAGGAGCACAAAATTGTGTAATATTTTCCCAGGAAGACTTTTTTTTGTTATAATGACTGTTTTGTTTGACCACATTATGATCTCGTATATTATACACAATCTATTGTGAATTATCAATGCATTAAGCAAAAGTCTAGAAGACTTGTTAGGAATTGATGCTTTGGAACACAATATACGAGTGTTAATTCTGCATTAACCACTTTCAACTACTAACAAGTACATGTAATGATTGCTCAGCATTTGATATGTCATAAACACATGAACCAGGACCACACCAATCCATCAACCTTAGGCTAAGTCCAACAGCTACCCAATTGAAAAGCCAGAATTGGGAGTCAAACAGGGTATTTTTTTCAAATAGCAACTTTAAAAACAGTTTTACTCCAACAGCTTCCCAATTTCAACCTCCCAATCTTATTTAAAATTTATTTCAATAATTTTTTTATTTAAAATAATTTATATTTTTTATTTATATATTTATTTTTAATTTATACATAAATGTTTGAAATTAAAATTAATATTTAATATCAATTTTTTAATTATATATTACTAAAAATAAAAATAGTTATTATTTATCGTAATATTTTTTATAATAATATACTTATAAAGAAAAAATACTTAGACTTATTTTTAATCTTATTTATAAAGAAAATTAAAAAAATCATAAATAAATATTTAATACAACAAAATACTCCCTCCGTCCATTTTTATTTGTCCACCTTTTTGGTGCACAAAGATTAAAAAGAGTATTTAATACTCTTCATTTTTACACAAACACCCTTAATTAATATACATGATATCATTTATTACATTATTTTTTCACTATTTAAATAAGGTTAATATTGAAAAAAGTAAAGAAAAAGTGTCTTGGTATTGATAAAGGGACAAATAATATTGGACACCCTCATTTAGAAAGTTGGACAAATAAAAATGGACGGAGGGAGTAGATAATTAGTTTAAAAAAGGAAAGATTAGTTATAAAAGAAAAGGAAACGAAATTGATGACAAAAAAATAACATAACTGGAAGAAAAAAAACTAACTAAATTAATACAAAAAATTAGAAAAAAAAATAAGTTGTAAATATATATATATATATAAAATAAAAGTAAAGTTACAAAAAAGAAAAAATAATTAATTAATAGATGTATTGATACCAAAAAGTTAGCTAGATGTATTGATAAAAAGCTTTCAATTGGGATGAATAGAATTGGGATCCATAGAATAGGGTTGCTATTGGAGAGCTAAAATAATAGAGTCAAACCCCAACTGTAAGGAAAAGCCACAATAGAGAAGCTATTGGACTTAGCCTTAGACTTCCATTTTACGAAATCAACACATATGAAACTACGTAATACAAATCAATATATATTTATATGATCATATAAAGGAACAACCATTCGGTTTCGCATCTTTAAAAGAACACACCATTTTTTGTGAAAAGAATTCAATCATAAACCACCAAATATATATAAATAACATAATAACAATCCACAATATAAATGAATCACTATAGTGAAATAGTTCATCAGCATATATATAGTAATATTAAGGTATACACAATTTTCCTGGGAACATCACAAGTAGAGGGTAATACATTAACTTAAGCTTCATAGTTGACAATAATTAATATTACATTTTTTTGCAGTTAAAACTCAAGTGAACTCAATATTTTACCATAGAGAGAGACCTGCAAACATTATCCATTGGCCGTGTACTTTTCTGCACGACTCCAAATTCACTCCTCGAAGATGGAAAAAAATGAATAAACACGTTTATCATTTCTTGGATTTTAGAGAAAAAACCCTTTTCAACCATCGATACATTTGAAACCCTTGCACACAAACAACCACACTGCAAATAAAATGATACAAACGATTAAATCCAGTGATAGCACGATCCAAACGTGCTTTTTCCAGGCTTTCTTGGCATGCTTTTGATACAGTGCTGGCTCGGTTGAACTGATTAATCCATTATTAAGACTACTTTGTTTATGCATCATTACTGAAAAGTCTTTGCCCAACGATCTAGATGCAGGACTATCATCACAAACATCAACTTTGCTCTCTCCTCCATCTCTTCCTCCTCTTCCCACACACACCATTTCATCGAAAAAATTCTTCTTTTTCTTCTTCTTCAAACCATTCCCGAGATCCCCCGACAATAATGGAAGCTTCCCTGTTGATGAATCCAAACTACCATTGCTTTGGTGACCCATTTTCACATCGCTCTTAGATGTATGGAGACTCTCCGATTCTCCAGATGGACCGCCCAACAAATGGTGAAAAACCGGGTTTAATTCACCTTGAAAACAATGCGAATCCAAGCTATCCATCCTCTTTTTCGTCGAATCATTGTTGGCAACATTATCAAACGCTTGTTTCATAGATTTTAAAAAGACTAAACCTTCCAAAGTTTCGAGCTTGTCGTTAAAAATGGTGAAATAAGTAAAGGGTTTTTCGATGAAGAAGGCGTAGGTATTCCCACGAACGGTGTGGGTAAAAACGGTATGAAACGGTGGCGTTTTGGATAAACATTGCAATGCTAATGAACTCAGATCGGGATGGTCTTTCGAGTTGAATTCGGCTAGAACAGTTGTCCCTGTTGCGATGCAGGCGTATAGGATCAGATTCGGATCCGGTATCATCGTTTGACCCGTTTAAGAACAATCAGCATTCAATTGGATCCAGACGAAAGAACAAAGGATAAATTAACCAAAAAAAGATAAATTTATTTATATAAATATCTATATACGGAATTCAATGAGGATTGATGAGAGATTTGGTTTTAGGGAAGAATAATGATGAGTTCAGGAAAAAGGGCATAGGGGAGAGAGAACAGACGTTCGATAACTAATTAGATTCATCTCTCTCTCTCATCTCTCTGCCAAGCTGACTTTTCAAGAATTGCTATAATTCTGGGCCAGCTGCTAATTATGGGGGACTATGGAGTATGTCAAAGCAGGTAGATTTTTTTTTTTAAACAACGGAAATTAACATTAAATACTTTAAACAAATTTTAAGATTTATATTTTAATAGCCCCATATTTTTTCACTAATTCTTTCGCGTGGTAATGTTCAATAAACCCTGCAATCTTTTGTACTAGCTCGTAAAAGGCGCGTCTCTTTTACCTTTTTTTACCACAGCAACCGCTGTCGATCTTCTCTATATCTTCCAACAACTTTCTTACTTTTAAATTATTTGATACCGCCAGTAATAAACCTTCTTTATATCTACTAACAAACCGTTGAAAATTGATCATAGTCAACAAACTATACTAACTACATTTTACTATCAGTATAATGCTTAAACAGTATGTCAACAATTTTTAAGTAGCATTTAGTAGTTGTATAAATGTAAAACTATGTTTCTCATAATTTTAGAAATGAGAGATTTACGATTTTGAGTGGTCCAATCATGCAATCACCCAAAAAGAAACTGCATGATTGGACCACCTAGGATCCATATAATGAGTGATTTTTGGGTAATTACTTTTGGATAATATTCAATATTACTCTAAACTAGAGGGTCGTGATATATTGAATATAGATTGAAGTTATGATCTACAAATAGATTAAACACAAATATTCTCGTGGTACATATATAATTCCAAAAAACAAAAGTGGTACATATATAATTCAAATATAAATTAGGGCATTAATGTTTTAAAGCCTAAAGTATATACCACTTTATAATATAAAGTCTAATCTTAACTATCAGTTAGAAGCCCAACTAAAGGGGGTAAAAAACCCAAAACACCTCATCCATACTCTATACCCACAGAGAAACCCAAAAACCCCAACCCCCAACCCTATTAAGAATCTGGAAACCACTCCCCCCTCTCTCTTCTCTATATGAACCCCCCCTTTCTAGAAAATCCACCGCTATCACCACCATACATTCCCTCCCTTCTGACCATCCCACTACCCTACCTTCCCTCCCCCTCTCTCTTCAACCTCACCATCATCCCTCACCTTTCCACCGATGGCTTCACCACTATCTCCACCGATCTACTCTCGTATACTCACCATTACCACCATCTCCTGCTCACCATCCATCGCCTCGTGGAGCACGAGAAACCCGCTCATCTTCACAAGAAAACAGTGGAGATATTTGTTGGGCCAGATTCGCACCACCATCACCAAAAGCAGCGGCTGAACTCCGGCCCCCAACACCTCTGTTTCACAGCCCGTAGATAACCACCGACGCCGCTCCGATTCGCACCACCATCGCCACCAACAGCGCTGTCTCGGTTCAAGCCCAAATCGAACGAAGAACCCACTGCCGTTAGAGGGCCTCAACGTTCGTATTCCTTCTCCACCATCATCTTCCCCACAACCAACAAATGTTGCCACCATCACCATCTTCACCACCAACACCATTCGTAGCCCCGATCTCAGCTTTCATCTGAGATCTACTCACCGTCGAACCAAGCCCAACCAAAACCCAAGCCTCTCTGAACCACCACCACCACGCTCTAACCTCGCTGCCTTCCAACACCATCTGAAACCCTACTCCACCACCATCTCCACCATGGGTACAACCCCATGAAGCCCATCCACACGTGGTCCAGCCCAAGCAAATCAAAACCATGGATACAGCCCCGTGAAGCCCAGTCACAACATGTGTCCAGCCCAATCAAATCATCGTCGTGGGTACAGCCCCGTGAAAACCAATTCTGATTTCTTTTTTGTTTTTTTTCATTTCCGGGTCAATTTTTTTTTCCACTCAGTGAGTTTGTATAAATGGAGTTGTTGTTCTTGTTTGATCCAATACTTCGATTGTTAAGACATTCATTTATGTTTTGGTTTGTTCCAATAATTTGAGTGTTAAACGATTTTGATTTTCATTTATTGTTGTTGCACTTCATTTGCTTTGTGGGGATGTTATGAAGATTGGCCAATGAACTGGAGACTTTTGAAAATGGAGTGTAATGGGTCATGGCCTCATGGGTACAGCCTGTTGTTGTGATAAATGACACAAGTCCTTACCCATTACGGTTATAATTTCTGAACATTGCTACGAGCGGTCGTGGGTCCGGACCTACCGGAGAAAATTAAAAGAAAATTTCTTTAGACCAAGGAAGGTAAAATCGTCAAAATCTCAAAGATTAGAAAATTGACCTTATATAGAACAAATTTTTAGTTAGGCTTTAAAATATAAAGATGGTGAAATGTATGCTCTATTTTATATTTTCCTCATATATATTAGTTCCCATAACAAACTATTGTCACATCCATACGTTAATAAATCAATTTTCTGAACGGGGGAATTATTTATTAAGGCCCCATGACTTGGACCTTAATAAATAAAACCCAACTAACCTATACTATTCCATCAGAACCTAACTAAAGGAGGAGGAAAAGACCAAAAAACCGCCCCATTCCTTAAACACTGTGAAATCATTTTAACAAAACAAAAACCCAATATAGGATTTACGATCCAACCTCTCCTCTCACTCTGTACTCTCACTCTGAACAAGAACACCAACACTCTCTCTCTCTCTCTCTCTCTCTCTCTCTCTCTCTCTCTCTCTCTCTCTCTCTCTCTCTCTCTCTCTCTCTCTCTCTCTCTCTTTCTCTCTCTCTCTATTCACGGTGGACCACCCTAGCACCTTCGCCACCATCATCACCGCCCTAGGACCTTCACCACTCACGGCACAAGATCTCTTCTCACGCCGCTCACTGCAGCAAAAACCCCTTCGCAATTCTTTGTCGCGTCGCTCAGTCCAGGAGAAACCCCGACACCATCAGATCTCTGATCTCCAGCGCAAGGCCACCAACCCTCTCCATCACCGATGTCCACCATCGTTCTCTACCAAGATCGGCGCTCCACCATCTTCATCCACCCAGATCCGCCGCGCGTGGCCCTTTGGTGTCGCATAGGGCGTGATAAAATAATAGATAATATAAGTGCAAATAAACACCCTAGGCTAAGCACGGTTCTACAAGTATACAGGACGTATGCAAGTTTTAATGATAAATAAGATTCATTCCTCAGAGACTACGAAAGTTAATGCAATTTATCAAGTGCAGATATTAAAGCTAGAACAGATAATACACAAGAATGAAGAAAAGACAAATAGATTTTTGTTTGGTTTTTGAATATAAAAATTAAAATAATAAGGTAAAGACGGAAAATTAAATATGAAGAGAAGAAGATAGTATGAGAGTTTAGCTCGAGAAACTAACAAGTAATCCCCACTAGCCTTGTTTATTCTAAACATGTAAGGGCGAATTATGTAGAATTGCAATAATCAGGATTCTAAATTCCTCCCTGTCCCCGGAGAGCGAACTAGGGCGGCGACCTTTCAATCACGAGGGAACTCACAGAGGGTTAACCTGCGCCACTTGGGTCCTAGGTGTAGTCCTACCTACTAATGATGATTGGTGATTAAATTAAACCTTAGTGATTATCTAGTTAGGCGGGTATTGTCAGAACCAATTCCATATACTAAACGTTATGTGGTGTTTCAATAGTTAAACACCCCTTCTGGGCGACCATCTAACTACTATTAAGTTAATCCTATACGTTGCGCACCGCAAAGAAAACAAACAATAAATCAAAGCACATAAATTAGAGAATTAAACATGGATTCAAATTAAATACGATGGTATCCCAAATTTGATAGATTTAAATCAAGAACTAGGGTTCATACATATATACTAATCTCAAGCTAAAAATATTTTAGTTCATACTAGAAAAAGAAATGAAAATAATTACAAATTTGAAGGCTTGTGAAGACATGGTATGGTGTTCAGCTCCTTCCAGACTTCTCTTCTCTTGTTGTAAGCTCTCTCTTGGCTGTTTGCCAATGATGTATGTATTCTAATTAAAGGGTGTATTTATAGGTTATAGGAAACCCTAAAACGTTTTCTTGGAGTGGAAGACAAGTAACTTGGATACCTAGCCCAACTCAAATTCGTAACCCTAAAATATAGAAAAGGTAAGATTCTGGTGCTATTTTGTTTTGGCCGTAACTCCTTCAATACTTATCCGTTAGACACGTTACATATGTCGAAATTGATCGTCTCGGAATGCTCTATAACTTTGATTCAGACCATTCTTCCAAATTCCTAACCAATCTTGAGTTTTCACTTTTATGTTCGTAGCTGCTGGAATTCAGATTTATATGGCAACTTTATCTTTTCCTTTTTCATATTTCTTTCCTTTATCTCCAATTTCCATGTTTATCTTCTTTCCCTTATCTCTTAGAATTGAATTGGCATTTAATTAATTACCATATATATTTAAAGCTTCACAATTAACAAACAATTAAACCCAATATGCTCTAAAAATAATAAATAATTAAATCAAGACACGAAATAGGAAAGTGTACTAAATCATGAAAAAATCGACCTATATCCTAATAAATACACCTAAAATGATGTCTCCAAGTTAGATTAATTAATCACAAACAGGGAGACATAAAGACCCCCAACTCAAAGTTGTATCGTCCCGATACAATAAAAATAAAGAACAGTAGGGTAGTCAAATAATTAAACAGAGAAGAAGAAGTAGTAGGAGTAGAAGAATAAAACACAATGAATGACCCTAGAGCAAAATATCTAAAAAGTCTCATGTAGTAATGCTAAAGAAATAATGCACACGTATGCTTAATATACACATAATCAACAATCCATAAATTCAAGTCCAGATTAGCTTCGTAATGCCAGGAGAGGTCTCAACTTAGTTCATGTTAATGGCTATAGGTTGTTCATAGGTCCTAGTATAGTATCCAATGGTCCATTCACCTACAACCTAATAGTTCAATTGTTTCTCCATCAAGTAGCTAGAAATCCTAAGGCCATTATGGTTATAACTTGGTTTAGGGACGATGTGGTATATTTGGATAATAAAAAGTGAGCTTTTGGCTCTCTCCTCACATTCCATCAACGAATCGCCCTACAACTTGAGTTTTCACTCGAAGATGTTCTCACTCAACCCAATTTTGATGCTTTTAATGTGCATCCCCAATTAATCCCAAATAAAACCTTTTCATGATGATATACAAATTCCATTTTGCCGGTCCAAATATATATTCTTTTCATATCAATTTTTTTTCCTTATGCATAGCTATGACTCTCTTTGTTATGTTGAGATATCACACTATTTTTTCTCACATATATATATATATATATATATATGTGTGTGTGTGTGTGTGTGTTTTTTTTTCTTTTCAGCTTTTTTCATTTACTCTTTTCCCGGCAAAGGGTTACAATAATAACTTTTTCATCATCAATAATATCACAATTACAATTTCTCAAACCCAATGTTCCCAAATGATGAAACCCACCACCCCAAACTCAAGCTCTAAAAACGACTTGCCTCATGTTTTGCGATTTGAGTACGGGTCATATGGATAAGTCTTATAAACTAAGGGGTATGGTTTATAATGTGGTTAAATAAAAGGCTTTAGAAAGGTTCAGAGGGGCTAAAACGGATAAATAATAATAATCAAATAAAAGGGTGAGAAAGCTAAAAGACTTCAATTGGCTTCAATATGAAAGAACTGTCTTATTCACTTTTCTAACTACCGGATTTTGTTACTTTTTCACTACTAGTTCATAGACAAGCGGGTTTTCAACTAATTTCAAACCTCACGTTCTACACACCAAATAACTCTCCCTAAGTTTCAACTTGACTTCTTAGCATTGCTCATTAACTTTTTTATCTTTTATTTCCTGTTTTCATACATGCATACTAAACATATTTGTGCCATCGTTAAAAAACATACTACTTACTATTATTAACTAATTCAATCACACTTAATAGGTACATTCAACATATTCTATGCAAATTCAAACCAAAAAAAATTAAATTTTATGCAAAAACAAAAAGGAAAATGAGGACAACGAATCCCCACCCCCAACTCAAAGTGAGTCGTGTCTCCACGACTTGAAAAAGACTCAATAAATAATAAAATTTAACATTAAAATAAACTACCTGATGCTTACAAGCAATTAAGAAGTAGCATTAGAACTGGGTACCTGGCTATAAAGATCTAGCATGTCCTCCTCCTCCTCCGAAGAAGAGTAATTATCAATATCCACGTTATCAGTTACTTCACCCAATACCTGATTAATCTTGTCAATTCTCTCCCAAAGTGCGGCAAATTCTTTTATTATATAATGGACCTCATCTTGTAATTTGATTGCCCATACTGGTGTCATGCACGAATTATTCCGATATGAAGAAGAAGAACCTTGATCTTGAATTGGTGTCATTTCTTTAGGCCTTGGTGGTACACTCATTCTAGCTGTTAATCTCTTTCGTAGTGGTTGTGTTGGTCCCTCTATCTTTGGTTTCTTTTCAACAGACTCATCAAGGTTGATGGTCTTTTTAATTGTAGCTCCATGCAAATTTTTGTTCTTCCCTAAGATTGAACACTTCCTCTTATAATCCATAGCATCTGTTTTGTTTGTCATCTCTGATTAACCCACAACTCAAGTTACACAAAGGATGGAATAAAGTTAAGAAAGTTTGGTGCGGCTTAAGTTTCTTGCTTGGATTTAATGATAGAAGAAAGTTTCTTGATTGTTCTTGGAAGAATTCTTGATAGCTTGATGATCTTGGTGGTGTTTTATGGTGTAGTGTGATGAATTTGATGAAGAATTTGTGTTTATGGAGGAAGGAGAAGAGGATTCTTGTTGTTGTTGTGTTTGTTATGGAGGTTTAATCAAGCTTCACGGTCTATTTATAAGGTTTGGGTCTAAAAAATTCGTATTGAATAGGTTAGGTTTAAATCTTGGTAAGGTAAGAAGTTGATATGGTAACAACTCTTCACAAACCGCCTCTGACTAGCTTATCGGTCGATTCGCCGGATTACCGGTGCTGACGGTTTTCTTTTTGTTGCTCTCGACATAAAACCTGTCTTGAAAAACCGTCCGCGCGCACCTGTCCAGATCTCCACCACCATTCGCGCCTGTCCAGACCTCCACCACCGTTCGCTTCTGTTTTGTTTTGTTCGAGCAAGTTTTTTTAAAACGCGGTTGGGTCCAGACTTGGTTGGATCCAGACCTGTTTGGGTCCAGCCCATTAGGGCCAGCCCTTTTATTTGTTCCTTTTCTTTTAAAAACTTGGGGCCCGTTTGCAAGTGCTTATTTTGGAGTAAAAAAGCGCTTTTAGAATAAAATTTAAAACTTAAAAAAATTATTAAAAATAATTTTGAAATCTAAAATTATTTTAAGTGCTTTTTTTAAGAAGCACCTATTTGGTGCTTCTCAAAAAAGTGCTTTTCAAAATAAATAAAACTCTTAAAATGCTAGAAATACTTTTAAGTGCTTCTCCAAAAAAGCACTTCCAAACGGGCACTTGGTCTAACCCTATTCTGTTGTATTTTTTTAAAATAAAATTATTTTCTTTTTTTGCTAGCGTCCAGTCCATAATGTTCTTTTTTTTTAAAAATTGTTAAACTTTTTTATATTGTAATTTGTTTATGACCAGTCCATTAGGGCCAGCCCTTTGGGTGTAGACATTAGGGACCAGTAGCATTTGTTGTTTTGATTTTTCAAAATCAAACCCTAATCTAGTTTGTTAATTTTGCAAGTAAAAATTAAACACTAATGAAACACTAATTGAATACTATTGTGAAATTTCTAAAAGCTTGAGGAATCTGTATAAAAAAATAAATACATATAAAATTATTCAAACACTTCACATAGGTACAACTCCTAGGGTATAACGTTGGACACATACAACGCATTTGACATAGACTTATACAAAAAATGAGACTCGGAAACAACTCCACGGGTATTTGGACAATCAAATAGACAAAATCCGGTTAGGACATGGACAACTATAATTGCAATTATATAAAAAATTATTTTACTTAACTTAAAAGACTTAAAACCTAATATAAGTCTGTATCCATTGGTACAGATCCATCAGCTTAAAAAAAATAAGTAAAATAATAATAATAAAAAAATTACTAAAAAAATAAATAATTGAAAATAGTATAGATAGAAAAAATGCAACCAAAAATTAAAATTAGGCTTTTTAAAATAAGTTTTGGTAACTAAACTTAAAAAAGTAAAAAATTCAGAATTTAAGCTATCCTCTTTCTGAACTACATGTGCTGACTCATGAGAATATGCAAAGGCCTCCAGATAATTACTTTATTCATTTTTTTTATTGTTATTTACCAGATTGATTCGATAAAGGGCGGCCCAATTGTTAATCAAATTCGTCCCTTTCTTTGTGGACACCCCAACTACTCATCCCAAAAACTTTGTTCCTTAACGTCTTACAGAATTTTGGTATAGTAGTTATATAATTAGCACGAATTATGAAATTCTCTCTACACCCTTTTCCCATAAACAAACACAAACACTCAATCTAAAATCTCTTTTCCTATCTAAACATCTAAAATCACTACATTTTAGGTGTTACTTTCCTGTGATTTAGTGTTTCCTTCAAACATTCATCATACACTAAATCTTTCTTTCCTCTCTCCCTTTCAATCTTCACTCTCTTTCCGACCCTTCCCTTCCAACAAAAAGCTTCTTGCTATGGAGTTTTATGCCCCTTCTCATCCCCTACCAAAAGACAAAGCACTAATTATCTCACCGGATACAAAGTCAGTATACAAAAATGCTAGAGAATTTAAAATCACTGCTAAACTTCTTGCTATGGAGAAAGTTAATCACATTTTTATCAAAAACCACATCAACAAGTATTAGGCATTAAATGAACAAGTAGAAACAGAGAGATGCGCTGCAAATATGTTCACCATCACTTTCAAAAATGAAGAAGACATTAGTAAAGTTTGGAAACAAAGGCCTTGGACTATCCAAGGAAAACACTTGGCTATCAAAAAATATGAAAGTCACAACAGAAATGAAGTCAATCACACAACTGTTTGGATCCAACTTACGGGAATCCCAGCTAATCTACTAACAAAACACTGTATTGGAAAAATGATGAGTTATTTCGGCCAAGTTCATCAAATTAACTTACCAGAAGAACTCGACATTGATGAGAAATCTACTACTAAAATCCAAGTAGATTGGAACCTATCAACACCTCTAATACCAGGGATCAAATACTGGGAAAATGAGGATTCAGCAGCTTGGATTAAATTCACCTATGAAGACATAGGTCAAGTTTGCTACGGATGTGGGCTTTTCGGCCATGAAGAAAACAGCAAGACCTACCAATGCCAAAACCCTAAAGTTACCCCCAAATTGGGGGCCTGGATCAAAACTTCTACAAGAGGACCAACTCCTATGGTGTCTCAAAATAAGAACAAAAGAAAGATTACCAACCAGAAAATCTCTTCGAGAATTGCACCCACCTTGAATCGAACATGGAATAACCCAATGGAAAGAGTTAACTCGGTCTCTGAGTTGAAATCAGCTAATGGGGTTAACTCGGATACCAGAAATCAACTCGCCAGCCAACTCACCACCACGGTTGTGGGTACTACAGGTACTACGAACATTTTTAAATTTGGTACTATCTCGACAAAAAACAATGAAAGAGAAAAATGACTTGTAATGGGAACGAAGAGAGAGAATCAAAGGAAAGGTAATGGGGCCGAATCTTCTCTGTCGTCTTCTTTGTCTCAATCTGATATCAAAAATAAAAATAAAGGAAAAGAAATCAACCCCAATCCGGTCTTGGATAAGGAACAGAATTTGGCCACATTGGCTAAGTATTTTGTCAAAGATTTAAAAACGGCCCAGCGCAAGAAAACCTTTTAATCTTTGGGACTTATATCAGCCCATCTAATTTTATTAAAAGCCCAAATGTCATACTACCCAAAACCCATACCCCTCAAAGCCCAAACACATCATCAGCCATTAATAACCCAAGTCAACACACCAGCTGAGGAAGAGGTTTGCGGGGTTGACCTTGATCAACCCCTTCACCATCAATGAGACACCTATCCTGGAACTGTCAGGGTATTGGCAACACCTTGACAGTCCAGGCCCTAGCCGATGTGGTCAATAAATATCGGCCTCAGGTACTTTTTCTATCGGAAACTAAGAATTGTTATTTTACTGTTAAAAAACTTGAAAAAATTATTAATATGACACTCGTAGAGATTGTAGAACCTAAAGGTCTTAGTGGTGGTCTTGCTATCTTTAGTAAAAACAATTATGAAATAAAAATCATTAGCAAATCAGTAAACCATATGCACTGTAAAATTAACAATGAATGAATTGAGTACTACTCTACATTTGTTTATGGGGCATCCTTAGATAAAAACAAAGAAGAATGTCTTAAGTTATATGCTAGCTGTAAACCTATAAATGATGCCCCATGGTTGCTTATTGGTGATTTCAACAATATAAGGTACACCTCTGATAAAAAAAGAGGTAACTGCAAAATTAATAAATATATGAATATGTTCAATGGATTTATAAAACACCACAAACTTGATGAAATTGTCACAAGAGGCTGCAAATTCTCTTGGACAAACAAAAGAGATAACAATGAAATGATTAAATCTTTCATTGATAGAGGTCTCTGTAATAAAGCTTGGATTGATCTATACCCCTCAGCCTGGATTGCACTACTAACAGCTCTGGGGTCAGATCACTCTCCACAAGTACTCACCCTATATGAAAACCATATTAAGAAAGATAGAAGATCCTATTTTGAAAATAGTTGGGTGGAAGAATCTGAATGTCTAGATATTATTAAAAAAGTATGGAACATTAAGAAATGCCCCACTGGACTCATTAGAAATGCCTTTTGTCAAAATCTTGAAAAGTGCAAAATTTTACTTACTAAATGGAGTAAATTGAAGTTTAACAACAACAAAAAAATTATCAGTAAACATATCAAAAATCTTGAAAGGATCTATAATGACCCCCTCACTAAATATTGGACTGAATATAACAATATTATAAAAGTAGTTGAGGATTTATGGGAAAAAGGAGGAAGATTATTGGGCCTCTAGGTCCAGGAATACTTGGCTTAAAAAAGGTGATAGAAACACTTCCTTTTTTCATGCCTCCACTAAAGAAAGAAGGAAAATAAACACCATTACTAGACTAAAAACCGATGAGGGTGTTTGGGTGGATAACTTCTCTGATATTACTAATGAAATAACTAGTTATTTCAACAACATCTTTAAAATAGTGGGTACTAGAAATTACTATCCCATCCTTGACAGTATTGTTCCTACCATTACAGATAATATTAATAATAATCTCAACAAAAAACTCGAGATTTCTGAAATTGAAAGAGCCATTCATGAACTTGGGGCTAATAAAGCCCCTGGTCCTGGTGGATTTCCAGGGCTTTTCTTTAAAAAATACTGGCATATTATTAAATTGGATATCATTAGAGCTATAAACAATTTTTGGTATAATGGTGGGCCCCTAGATGATATTAATCAAACTTTCATCTCGCTTATACCTAAATTATCTAATCATACCACTATTAAACAGTTTAGACCGATAAGTTGTTCTAACTTCATTTATAAAATAGTGGCTAAAATTCTCGTGAATAGAATGCAACCGGTTTTAAATGCTTTGATTGATGAAAATCAATCAACGTTTATACCTGGAAGGCATATTCAAGAGAATACGATGATTGCGCATGAATTGATACATTATATTAAAAACAAAAAAGATACAAAAAAATAATTTATGACCATTAAAACGGATATTCAAAAAGCGTATGAAAACGTGGAATGGGATTGCCTTGAGGATATCTTGCTCAGAATGGGTTTTGATATTAAATGGGTTAGAAAAATTATGAGGTGTGTTAAATCAGTCTCTTATTCAGTCTTGGTTAATGGGTACCCTATTGAAATTGACAAGCCCCAAAGGGGTTTGCGACAAGGGGACCCTTTGTCCCCTCTACTTTTTTGTATTACTACACAGTTACTATCATCACTTATTAAACAAAAAATGGATAATAATGACATGAAAGGTATAAAAATTGCCAAATCAAGTCCCCAAATATCCCATTTACTCTTTGCTGATGATAGCATATTTTTTATGAATGCTAACAATATGGAAATTGAAATCTTTCGAGATGTTATTAACAAATACAGTTATGCCACAGGTATGAAGCTTAACCTTAATAAATGTGGTATCAAATTTAGCCTTAACACCCCTACTTTTTTACAAAATATTTTTGCCAAAAGACTAAATATGCCAATTACTAATAATCTAGGTAAATACCTTGGGTTACCCACAGAATGGAGTAGGTCTAAAGTCAAAGACCTTAACTTTCTTGTGGAAAAAACTTTACAAAAAACTGAGAATTGGAAGAATCTCTTTCTCTCAGCTGCAGGTAAAGAAATTCTTATAAAAGCTGTCCTACAAAGCTTACCCAACTACTTTATGACTTCTTTCCTCATTCCAAAAAATATTTGTGATCTCATTTCCTCACAAATCTCCAATTTTTGGTGGGGAGCTAATGGAAAAAATAAAGTACACTGGGAGAAATGGGATAATCTTACTAAAAGCAAATACTCAGGAGGGTTAGGGTTTAGGGATTTACACCTCATGAACCTAGCTCTCCTCGGAAAACAAGCTTGGAACATTCTTAATAAACAAGACTCTATGCTTTTTAAACTTCTTAAAAGTAAATACTTCCCCAATAACACTCTTCTTGAAGCTCAACTAGGAAACTCACCCTCATGGGGTTGGAGAAGTCTAGTGAGTGGTTTAGAGACTATCAAAGATAATATTAAATGGAAATTAGGAAATGGAGCTACTATCAATATCCATAGTGATATTTGGAATCATGGTAGTTCAAGTATCATTAAACCTAAGATAGGAAATGCCATATATGTTTCTGACCTTATGTATATAAACAGTAGACAGTGGGATATAAATAAGGTACATCAAGAATATGACCATGATATAGCTGAAAATATTCTCAATACCTTTATCCCTTACTCAGGTGGTAAAGATATCCCTATTTGGAATCTAGATCAGGATGGTCTTTATACTGTTAAAAAATGTTATCAAATCTTGAAAGAGAAACAAGACAAAAAAAATCAAAACAATAATAATATCAAACCTACAACATCTCACATCATCAGTACAGACATTTGGAAAATGATGTGGAATTTAAATATTTTACCCAAGATTAAAAATTTCATGTGGAGGGCATTAAAAAATCTCCTACCTACAAATGAGAACATCTATAAAAAAAGAGCTATTAAGACTCCCTTATGTGATTTGTGTCATTCAGAGGTGGAATCTACTGAACACCTCCTACTAAACTGTTCTTGGGCTAGGGCCTTATGGTTAGCCTCTGAATTCAATATTAAAACTTGCAACCAGAATTCATATAGATTGGATTCTTGGATGGCAAGTATTTGGGAAAATATGAAGAAACAAAAAGTGGAAAAGAATGATTATATGGAGAAAATATGTTTCCTTTTGTGGCATATATGGAAAACAAGAAATGATAGTAAATACAAATTTACTAAAATTGACCCGGTGATAACTCTTGAGAAAGCGAATAGAGAATGGAATAATTACAAAAATATTACACCTTATGATGTTAATACAAAACTGAAGGTTAAAAAAGTCAATGGAAAATGTGACACTATTACAAATGCGAATGAAATGGGTACGAATAATATAACTAGTAATAAAATGAATCCAAAAAATGAATGGATTCCTCCTCCAAAATTTTTTATTAAAATAAATGTTGATGCAACTTTTGCTAACAACAAAGCCGCAATTGCTTGTGTAAACAGGGACAACAATGGCAAGATTTTGGACAGCAAAGCTTGGAATGTGAATTTGGAATCTCCTTTAGAAGCTGAAGCCCTTGGCATACTCAAAGCCTGCGTAATTGCTTGTGATTTGAAAGATAGTAGAGTGATTATTGAAGGTGACTGTCAAAGGATAATGCTTCCATTAGAGAGGAACACTTTTATTCATATTCCAAAAATTTGTTATATCATTAACAGTATTTATTTCATTTCGGAATTTTGTAATCCTATCTTTAATTGGACTAGTAGAGATAGAAATATGCTAGCTGATGGATTAGCCAAAAGAAAGCTACTTAGCAACTCTTTTGGTCCACAATCTTTTGTGAATCCTAGTAGGCTAGTTAGAACTAGAAACTCTCAAGCCTCTCCTTCGGGAATTGGCTAATTTTGTAATCGGTTTTAGTAGTTTTTAATATATTATATTTGGAACAAAAAAAAAGTTATATAATTAGTACTGTAAAAAAAAAAGTTATATAATTAACAAATACGTCTATATTTTTTTTTGTTTTAAGCAAATACGTCTATATAGTAACTCCATAAATAGTTTCTTTGGCTAAAAATTTACTTCCAAATAAATTACCTTTTTTCAGTTTATCAATTTTCTAAAATTTCTCATTAATTAAATATTTAATTTTCTCTTTTATAACTAATAGATTAGTCATTTTGAATTAACTTTTTCCTACTTTCTAAATTTTTTAAAACACGTTGATACACTATAATGAGTTTTGATAGAAATAAAATATAGTTAAAAGTAATATTACAAGGAGTAGAAATTATTTTACCATACTTGATATATCATAAAAATATAGTTAAAAAGTATAAAATTAAGAGGCAACACCCAATTAATTACACGGGGAACGGGAACGTAAGAATTCTTTATTAATTACAATTTCAACTTAATTCTTACTTACAAAAAATTGAAAAATTACAAAAATACTCATAAGCCTATTAATTAATTATTTTAATTATATATTAAACTAATTCTAACATTTTTTTATTTTATTTTTTAAACTTTTTTTTTCTAATTTTTTTTGAATTCTTTTTTTTCAAAATTTTAATCACGATTTTTTTAATGTGTTCCATAGATACACAATTCAGTGATTTGTGTGTTGCATGAATACATAGAACTGGAACAACCAAAATCAAGTTTTGTGTATTCTGAGAATACATAAATTCGAGTTTTATATGTTCCATGAATACACAAATTTGAGTTTTATGTGTTCCATGAATACACAAATATAATATTTGTGCATTTCAAGGATACACAATTCTGAGATTTGTGTGTTCCAGAAATACACTGAATTGGAACAACCAAAATCAAGTTTTGTGTATTCTAGAAATATATAAATTCAAGTTTTATGTGTTCCATGAATACACAAATTTGAGTTTTATGTGTTTCACGAATACACAAATCTAAGATTTGTGTGTTCCAAGAATACACAAATCTTAGATTTGTGTTTTCCAGGAATATACAGAATTGTAACTAACAAAATCAAGTTTTGTGTATTCCAAGAATACATAAATTTGAGTTTTATGTGCTCCATGAATACATAAGTTTGAGTTTTATGTGTTTCATGAATTCACAAATCTGAGATTTATGCATTCCAAAAATAAACAATTTTTGAGTTTTGTGTGTTTCACGAATACACAGAATTGGTACAAACAAAAACAAGTTTTGTGTATTCCAAGAATACATAAATTCGAGTTTTATGTGTTTCATGAATACACAAATTTGAGTTTTGTCTGTTCCATGAACACACAAATCTGATATTTGTGCGTTCTAAGAATACAAAATTATGAGATTTGTGTGTTTCAGGAATACAAAGAATTGGAATAAACAAAATCAAGTTTTGTGTGTTATGGAACACACAAAACCCTAAAACACAAACACAAAAAAATAACAAAAGAGTGTTGGACAAAAATATAATATGAAGATAGTTAAAAACGAGTAAAAATAGGGTATATGCGATTAATAAAAAGAAAAAAATAACTTTGTTAAAGAAGAGAATCTATAGAAAAAGATGAATGGATGATAGTGTATTCATATGTAAAAGATACATATATATATAGTACAAAGAAAATCTATAATCCCTATAATTAAGGAATATTTACATCCTAAATATATGCTACAATATTCTATAGTGATTCTAGCAAGATAATTATAGTAAACTGAATCATAATTGATTTGATTTTCTACTGAATTTTCCACACTCCCCCTCAAGCTTGGCTGTAGATGTTGATGAGGCCAAGCTTGCTCACAAGAATCTCGAATGATTGGTCAGGTAATCCTTTTGTGAGTATATCAGCTAGTTTTTGAGAAGTAGGTACATACTCAATGTAAATCATGTCGTTTTCAAGTTTTTCCTTGATAAAATTTTGATCTACTTCAACATGCCTAGTTTTATCATGATGGACAGGATTGTGAGCTATACTTATAGCTGATTTGTTATCGCAATACAGTTGTATAGGCTCCTCATATATGATTTTTAACTCATTCATTACTCTCCTTATCCAAATAACTTCACAAACTCCATGAGCCAATGCTCTATATTCAGCTTCCGCACTACTTCGTGCAACAACAGATTGTTTTTTACTTCTCCATGTCACCAAGTTTCCCATAATAAAGCACAGTAGCCAGATGTTGACCTTCTATAGTCGATAGAGCCTGCCCAATCTGCATCAGTAAAAACTCTAATCTTCCGATCATCTGTTTTAGCATAAAATAACCCTTTTCCAGGTGTTTGCTTCAAATACCTCAAAATTCTATACACAACATTCAAATGACCTTGACACGGCGCATGCATATACCAACTTACTAAACTTGCAGCAAACGCTAGGTTAGGTCTCGTATGTGAGAGATAAATAAGTTTTCTGACGAGACGTTGAGAACTTTCTTTATTGACGGGATCTCCTTCGAAGAATTTTCTCTTCTAACCAAGTTCAATGGGAGTTTTACTTGGTTTACATCCTAGCATGCCAGTTTCTTCTAAGAGATCCAAATTGTATTTTCTTTGAGAAACAGAAATTCCTTTCTTACTTCTTGCAAATTCCATCCCCAAAAAATACTTTAAAGCTCCAAGATCTTTAACTTCAAATTCCTTCGCCATCATCTTTTTAATTCTTTCGATTTCTTCAATATTATTACTTGTAACGATGACATCATACACATATACAATTAAAATAGCTATTTTTTCACCTTCAGAATGTTTGACAAACATTGTATGATCTGTTTGTCCTTGAATATATCCAAACTTCTTGATTACTTTTGAAAATCGATCAAACCAAGCGCGTGGAGATTGCTTTAAACCATAGCGTGACTTGTTGAGCCTACACACAAATTGATTTTTTGGACTTTCTTCAAAACCTAGTGGTTGACTCATGTAAACCTACTCTTCAAGTTCACCATTAAGGAACACATTTTTCACATCAATTTGATGTAATGGCCAATCTGAATTTGCAGCCAATGAAAGTAATATTCTGATGGTATTGAGTTTGGCAACATGAGCAAAAGTTTTAGTATAGTCAATACCATATGTTTGCTTGAAACCTAATGCCACAAACCTTGCCTTGTATCTTTCAACGGCACCATCAGCTTTATATTTAACCGTGAATACCCATTTACATCCGACTGTATTCATCCCCTTCGTCAATTCTACTAAACTCCAAGTATTGTTCTTCTTAAGAGCATGCATCTCATCATATATAGCAGCTTTCCATTCAGGAATTACTAACGCCTCTTCAATATATCTAGGAATCACGACACTAGAAAAATTTGAAGTAAAAACATGAAAGGTAGATGACAAATTTGAATAGGAGATGAAGTTTAAAATAGGATGTTGAGTGCAACACCTAACACCTTTTCTTAATGCTATATGAGCATCTAGATCAGATTTAGATTTTCCGTTACCTGACTCAATTGGATTATGAGTTCCCATCACCGACTCAACTTCTTGACCATGCGTAGATTTCATGATTTCTTAATTTCCTTGAACTATCTTCCTTCTAGAGTAAACATGTAACTCTGGTTGAATTGATTCTCCCCCTGTTTCTGTTATTGATATATTGTTAGGTGCAGATGGAAGGCTTGATTCTAGGATCGAATACTCTTAGGAATGAATATTGAATCATATGTAACTTGAGTTGGACTCGAAAGATGAGGTGCTATGATATTTTTAGCTTTGATCAATGGAAAGTCGAGAGTGTCCCAAGTACAACAAGTTTTTTGATCCTTATTCTCTCCTTGAAACGAAGTTGTAGAGAAATAAGGTGTATCTTCGAAGAATGTAACATCGTACGATACATAGACTTTTTTTGTGCAAGGACAATAACATCGATAACCTTTTTGAGTAGGAGAATAGCCAATGAAAACTGTTTTGATTGCACGAGGATCAAGTTTATTTCTATGACGACGATGAATGTGAACAAACGATGTACATCCAAATGTTCTTAAAGGAAGAGAGTTGGAAGAGGAGATGTGTGTGTAGTATTTAGTGAGAAGGGCGAATGGTGTTTCAAAATTGATTATGCGATTTGGCAGGAAATTGATAAGGTATGCAACTGTTAATATAGCATCTCCCATAAGTATTTTGGGACATTCATGGTAATCATTAAGGCTCGAGCTACCTCAAGTAGGTGACGATTTTTTCTTTCAGACACTCCATTTTGTTGTGGAGTGTCAACACATGAGCTTTGATGGAGAATTCCATGTTTCAAGAGATATTCTCTAAGAGTAGAATTGATATCTTCTTTTCCATTATCCGTTCGAAGAGTTTTGATGTTTGCTTGGAATTGATTTTGAATCATTTTGTGGAAATTTTGAAAAATTTCAGAAGTTTCAGATTTTTCTCGAAGTAAACAAACCCAAGTAATGCGTGTGTGGACATCAATGAATGTGATGAACCATTTTTTTCCATTACAAGTGGTAATTTTTTATGGTCCCCATATATCGCTATGTGTTGGCATATAGCCTCCCTTAATAGGTTGTTTTAATGTGACAAATCCTCTTGTGTTTAGTGTGCTAATTACTATTGTTATATACATTCTATCTTGCACTCTAATTCATCAAAAATCCCATTCTTTATCTTTTAGATCAAAGCTTTATTGTTATATCTTAAGAAACTAATTATCTTACAAAATACTTTTATTCATATCTTTGTGTACATTGAGAATTAGCTTTAGTGATCAACTACAAAGTTTATTAGAATGATGTTCTCTACAACTCTCGTGAAGAAGGTTTTCTAACCCGAGCATCATAGTAAAAGATATACTCACTAGAAGGTGTTTTAGACCTTTGGTGCGGTAGCCGGAGAGGTATACCGGCGGATTGAGCGGTATACCGCCCGAAACCCACGGACTACACCACGGACCAGGGGGCTAGCCCGTCAGAGAGCAAGTAAATGTGCGGTACACCGCACGAGACCCGCGGTGCACCGCAGATTAGGGTTTTCTGCAGCAAAATGAAGACAAAAATGCATATATCCGTTGGGGATATTAATATATCCGTTGGAGACAATTCTTATGACCGTTGGGAGCATTTTGCAGCTATATATTGAAGGTCTTTCAAGGCTATAACTACACCTTCAACCCATATACATTACGGGGCTTAATTGTTATCATCCAAGAAGGTGTCAAGAGCTATAATTGTCATATCTACTCATTCAAGGAGTAAATCAAAGGAGCTTCAAAGTTATTATCAACTCAAGAGAAGTTTTAAGCTTATAGTTATATCATCTCTTTAGGAGTTCATTAGCAAAGTTGTTTCACCCTTTAAACACTTTGTATTTATCCTCTTAAGTCTAGTTCTTGTAATAGATAGATTAAGAGAGAATTTGAGTATCGGGAGTATACTCGGTGTCCTTACGTTGTGATTACACAAGAGTTTCCTTCGTGGTTTCGTTAAAGGGGAAAAGGGGAGAGCATATCCCCAACGGATTATGATTTGCATCATCAACTCGGTAACCTATATACTTTTTGTAGTCGTTAGTAGGTCTTTCTAATGACTACGTTTATGTCTTTAGCGACTACTCGTGTAGTCGCGAATAGTGGTAGCGTGTTTTCCAACAGTAACTTGCGAATTGCTTTACCCAATACACCATTATTATATAATTTCTCTTTCTTTCTCTCAAAACTCTCCCAATTTTTTTCCACAATTCATCATTAAAAATTATTTCAACACTTGGAAAAGCTTTTCCGGGTCAATCATCACGTGGGACCGCCTCAATTATCAATTTTTATTTCCAAACTTGCCCAAAAGTAGGTATTTTTTGTTCCATAAAACTCTTTCAAATTTCTTTTACTTTCATTCAGTTGTGTAGTAAATGTTAAATAGTATCACTTATTAGGTATTTCAAGACGTGGACAAGCTTTCTCGGGTCAAACATCAACGTGGGGCCGCCTCAATCATCAATTTTTCCTTCCAAATTTGCCCAAAAGTAGGTATTTTTTGTTCCATAAAACTCTTTCAAATTTCTTTTACTTTCATGCAATTGTGTAGTAAATGTTAAATAGTATCACTTATTAGGTATTTCAACACGAGGACAAGCTTTCCCGGGTCAAACATCAACGTGGGACCGACTCAATCATCAATTTTTCTTTCTAAATTTGCCCAAAAGTATGTGTCTTTTTCATCCTTTCCTTATTTGATTACAATTCTATAGTTAATGCTAAATATATAATATCATTATGTATATATCTCTAATCATTTAATAATTTTATGTGAATTATAAATATTATATTAAGTATATATATATATATATATTTATATTTGTATGATATATTATTGTATGTTGCTATATTTTGTATGCTTTTAATGTTATATTTATGCATTTATTTGGTGATGTGATATTTTGTGTGCTTTTAATTTTATATTTATTTATTTAATCGGTGATGTAATAATTTTTTTCATTTTATATTTATTTATTTAATCGGTGATGTAATAATTGTTTTTTATTCATTTATGTAATCGGTGATGTAATAATTTTTTCTCGTTTTATTTTTATGTATTTATTTGGTGATGTAATAATTTTTTTTCCATTTTATTTATGTTGTATTCTTTCATATTGTAATAGTTGACTATGGCTTCGGGTATTGATAAGAGTTGGATTGGTACCGCTCATAAAGTTTCGCGTGAATTCATTAAGGTGATAGAACCATTCCTTGCTTTTGCTGAAAAAAATAAACCTCCTGGTGAAGAAACAATTTTTTGTCCGTGTAATCAGTGTTCGAATTATCGTCGGTATACGGTGGGCAAAGTTAGGTCACATCTGTTACTGCATGGGTTTTTGGAGACATATGATATTTGGACAAAGCATGGTGAGCCCGAGGATATTCCAGAGATTCGATATGAAGAAAATGAATCTGGTGGGCGTCACCATTAGGTTGTCCTTCGTGTTATCGAAGAGGTTGTAAGGGTTATTGTGTTCTCGACCCGGTTAAGAGAGACACGGGAGCTTAGTGAAAAGCTTGAAATCCTAAGGAGGCTTCCTTAGGTAGTGGATGTAGGGAAACCGAACCACTATAAATCGTGTGTATCTTTCTATCCCTACGCTATTTACTTTCCGCACTTTACATGTTTGATTATATGCTTACTAGTATGAATATCGTGATTATGTTTATCTAGCTAATCAAACTTTGGTCTTCTAAGTTAGTAAGAGATTAGATAATCGATTTACTTGTTTAACTTATATATCGAACCTCTAACTTATCCTTTGCATGATCCCATAAGTGTTTGATATATTAGTTGACTTAGAAGTTTTCTCTTAAACTTATTATTGTCCAAAAGATTTTTAATTAGGCATTAATCTTATTAGTAATCCTATTCACCCCCCCCCCTCTAGGACTTTCACTATGAATTAACGAGAATGGAGTAGATGGTATGTATGGTTTAGTTGAAAAGGAAGTACGAGTGTGTTTGGCGAGTTGGCATATATCACATTGAAAAGAAATAGAATTTTCATTGACAAATAATGATGGGAACAGGCGTTTTAAATAAGAATAGGATGACCGAGTCTATAGTGCCATAACCTTATTTTTTTCAATACTAGAAACAGAATTTGAATTAATACCAACCACGAAAGCTTGTTTATACTTCAGAATATTATTTTCAAAATAATAAAGACCATCATGAATTCTAGCACTGCCAATCGTCTTCCCCGATGATAGGTCCTGAAATTGACATGACAATGATAAGAAATTAGCAACACAATGATTATATCGAGTAAGTTTACTAACAGAGATTAAGTTGCATTTTAGAGCAGGAACATGAAGAACTGATTTAAGAACAAGATCGGGAGAAAGTATAATTGTGCCGATTCCGACAACAAAGGTTAATGATCCATCTGCAATTTTTACAGTGGTATGATTAAAATATGGAATATATGAATAAAAACTGTTGAAACTACTTGTCATATGTGCGGAGGCACCGGAGTTAATGATCCAAGGATCTTTTGAGGAAACAAAGGAATTTAGGGTTGTCTCAGATTTACCAGATCCTGATGAGGCGTTAGTATAGATGGATGACTGACTGAAAAGGCGATACAGATGTTCAACTTTCTCTTTGTTGAATGGGGAACCCGTGTCTTGGCTATGGTATGCACGTCCTTCAGTCATTTTTTGCGGTTGCTAATCGGTTGGTTTCCCGTGGAGTTGCCAACGATTTTCTCGAGTATGACCGAGACGACTACAATGATCACAGCAAGGCCGTTCACCTCATTTGTTCATGCGAGGATCATGGTTAATCTTCCCACGGGAGAAGTTTTTTGACACCAAATCTGATCCTTCTGATATCGTTGAGAGAATTGGTGGGTCATCGGTTAACATTACCTTGCGACGACCCTCTTCACGGCGTACCTCAGCAAATGCCTCACCCGTTGTAGGAAATGGATCTCGTGCCATCACTCAACCTCATATTTCATCAATATTCTTGTTTAGACCAGCAAGAAAATAAAATGCTCGTTCGTTTTCAAGCCTGCTTATATATTTGGCACTACATTTAGCACACGACAAATCGTCATTAATAAAGAGATCAAGTTCCTGCCAAATATCTTGAAGATTAGAATAATATTGGGTGACTGAATTAGTGCCTTGTTTCATTTCTTTTAATTTTGAACAAAGTTCAAAAATTTGGGAAGCATTTCCGAGATCGGAGTAAATCTGGCGAGTTGCATCCCATATTTCTTTTGCTGTTTTAAAAAAAAGATAACGACGACTGATTTTTGGTTCCATGGAGTTGATAAGACAAGCAAGAACGATAGAGTTCTCGGCTAACCATGTCTTATAGGTAGGGTCAGTCACATCAGGATTAGGGAGTTCTCCAGTGATGTAACCAAGTTTACCTTGACCACATATGACTATTTTTACGGATTGTGCCCACTGTAGGTAATTTTTTTCGTCTAATTTGTGGGCTGTAATGTGGAAGGATGAAATATTACTACTGGAAAAAGTAGCGACAGGAGAAAATCGTTCGACTCGGGTTTCACTTCCACCATTAAGATTGGTGGGAGAAACTCGTTCGACTTGGGTTTCACTTTCACCATTAAGATTGGTAGTATCACCCATGAAGAAACTGACAATAATATTAATAAAATAATTTGAGGAGAAGCCCATAAACTTATAGCTCTGATACCATATAGAAAAAGATGAATGGATTATATTTTATTCATATGTAAAAGATCTATATAATAAAGCAGAATGAAACCTAACTCTCCCTATTTATCCTCAAACTTCCTTATTCATCTCATAATTCCCCCATTTGTCTCATAATTCCCCTATTCTTCTCATTCTTTCATTTATTATATACACATACGCATGAAATATTAAATAATATGAAATACATTTAACCTTTGTATAAATAAAATTATAAGTATTCAAATTAACTTTCATATAAATAAAATTTATTCATTTTTATAAAAATTTACAAAATACTTAGAGCCCGTTTGGGATTGATTATTTTGGAGCTAAAAGCGCTTTTTAATTAAAATTAAATTATTTGTAAAAAATATTAAAAAATATTTTGACATCTAAAATCACTTTAAGTGATTATTTTAATAATCACTAATCTAGTGCTTTTCCTAAAAGTGATTTTAAGAGTATAAAATATTGCTATAGATATAAAATCACTTTAAGTGATTATTTTGAAAAGCAATCCCAAACGGGCACTTAAAAATTCTTTTAAAAAAAATCACTTTACATTACAATATTTAAATAATTTTTTATTTCTTTTATTTTCTTTGTCAAAACATGTATAATTTTGAAAGATATCATTTCAACTTTATAAAAATAAACTTTTCAAAACAAGAAATATATTGATTCATCCAATAAAAAATTATAGAATATTAAAAAGTCAAGATGGAATTCATAGGATTTTTATATATATATATATATATATATATATATATATATATATATATATATATATATATATATATATATATATATATATATATATATATGTGTGTGTGTGTGTGTGTGTGTATCATATAAAAATATAAAATTAATAAACACTTAAAATATAATTAATAATTAAAATAATCTAATAATTGACCATTAACATCATTTATTCATTATATCTATATATCTATATAATAAAGTACTTTTTTAAACGGGTTAGACCCTTTACAAAAAAGACGAGCATGATCGTCTTTGGTCCCTTAATTAATTTCTTCACATTAATTGCATTAATTTTTTTTTCTAATAAAAACTTAATTGTCCCTTATCCCACTCCATTAGACATCTAAAAGTTCCGTATTTGATCCACGCTGACCGCAAACCTCTAACCTTAACCTAAATTCGTAACCGTATCCTAAACCTTAAAGTCAACCTCAACCTCAACCTTGAATTAAACTTAACATCAACCTCTAACTTAAATTTAACCTTAACGTTAACCTTAAACTTGACATTAACCTTCTCCTTAACCCTAGCCCTGACCCTATCCTTGGCCCTAGCCCTCGACCTAGCCTTAGTCTTAGTGTTAGCCTTAGTCTTAGTCGTAGCCTTAGCCTTGGCCTTACCCTTAGCCTTAGCCTTAGACTTACCCTTAGTCTTAGCCTTAGCCTTATTCTTAGTCGTATCCTTAGCTTTAGCCTTAGCCTTAGACTTAACCTTAGCCTTAGCCTTAGCCTTAGCCTTAGCCTTAGCATTAAACTTATCCTAGCCTTAGTCGTAGCCTTAGTCTTAGCCTTAGCCTTAACCATAACCATAAACTTAACATTAATCTTGAACTTAACCCCTAACCCCTTAACCCCTTAACCCCTTAACCTTAACCTTAACCTTAACCTTAACCCCAACCTCAACTTTTTAAATAATAACCAAAACCCTAACCTAACATTAACCTTAACCTTAAACTTAAACTTAAACTTAAACTTAAACTTAAACTTAAACTTAAACTTACACTTAAATTTAAACTTAAACATAAATTTAAACTTAAACTTAACCTTATTGTTAACGTTAACCTTACCCTCACCCTTACCCTTAACCTTCACAATAATATTAACCTCAACTTTAACCTTAAACTTAACCATAACCTTAGATATTACACCTTAAACCTAAACCTTAAACTTTAAACCATAAACCCAATCTTCGTCTTCACCTTCACCTTAACCTCGACCTTAACTTTAAACTTAAAGCTTAAAAATTTACATTAAAATTAACCTTAACCTTAAACCTTGAACCTTGAACCTTGAACCTCAAACCTTAACCTTTACCTTAACCTTAAACCTTAAACCTTAAATTTAACTTTCACCTTCACCTTCATCTTTACTTTTTTAACCTTTATCTTAACCTTAAAGTTAAAACTTAACTTTAACCTTAATTATAAAATTAATCTTAACTTGAACCATGAACCTTAATGCTTAAACCTTAAACCTTAAACCTTAACCTTAATACTTAAAAACCCCTTATTCTTCTCATAATTTACATATTCTTCTCATAATTAATTAATATAAAATAAAAGCATATATATACTTACGTTTTACCTCATATTTTACTCAAGTAAGTAACAAATTTATTTCCTTCAATCTCGGATTTTATAGTATTAAAAAAGTAGTGTCATTTTAATAATAAATATATCTAAATATAAACTCATATATGTAGCAAACATACGGATAAATTAAATTGAAAGATGATTACTCATGAAAGATACGTTTAAGCATTCTATTTTTAATAAAGTATGTGTCATTCTATACTCAACGTAGCTATATATGTTATATAATATCTATCATGTATAAATTAGAAAAACAATTTTTGCTATTAAAAGACCAAGTTTTGCATTTTATATTTGAATCATAAAAAAAAAATTAATACTTATTTAATTTTCAGTTTTACCTTAACCAAAATAAGATATCTATATAAAATAGGATATACCTAACTTTTAAATTTTTATCAATATTAAAATATGGCCAAATGAGCATCACAACTTAATTGTATATTTTCTTATTTATTTTTATTACAAGATCGTTTATATTATATGAACTAGTAAAAAAAATTAAAATTAAAATTATATATCGGAATACTAACGTTTACCTTAAATTTATATAATAAAACCATTCCTTACAAAACTTCCCAAATTTCTCAACCTTAAAATTAACCTTAACCTTAACCTTAACCTTAACCTTAACCTTAACCTTAACCTTACCTTACCCATTGACCAAAAGCTTGATTTTAACCCTTAACCCATAAACTTAAACCTTAACCTTAATATTAACCTTAACTCTTACCTTAACCTCAACCTCAACATCAACCTTAAACTTAACCTTAACCTTAACTTGAAATTTAACCATAGCCTTAGCCTTCACTGTATCCTTAGTCGTAGCCTTAGCCAAAGCCTTAACCTTAACCTTAACCTTAACCTTAACCTTAACCTTAACATTAACCTTATCCTTAACCTTAAAATTAAAGTAACCTTTACTTTAACTTTAACCTTAACATTAACATTGACCTTAATTATAACCTTACCCCTTAACTTAACCTTAACCCCTTAACTATTAACCTTAACCATATCCTTAACCTTAGCATTAACCTTAACCTAACATTAAAATTAACCTTAACCTTAACCTTAGGTTGTTTTTGGTTCGTCTTCATCGGGCATAAGCCAATGATCTTATGATTTTTATAAGGTATGTCTTCACTTCTCCTCATCTCCATGAATTGTTATAAAGTCTCAATTTTTTTGAGATTTATCCTAACATAAACAATTCAAAAAATAAAGTATACCACCAAGTTGCTCTCCTGTCACCTAGCCGCTCTCCTTCAGAAGAAAACAATCGCCACTCGGGGACCATTCTCGACCATCAACAACCCGACAACAATCAACTTCTCATTTTCACCAAGCCGCTCTCCCATCGCCGCTCGGGGACCAATTTTTGACCATCAACAACCCGGCTTGGCTATGCCATCAACAATCAAGAACCCAAATTAAGGTTAAAAAAAATAAGTTTTACCATTGAAACTCTAAAATCTCTACTGCACGATTACTCATTTGTGTTTTTTGTTTTTACAAATATTTAATTTAGGTTGTTTTTGGTTCGTCTTCATCGGGCATAAGCCAACGATCTTATGATTTTTATAAGGTATGTCTTCACTTCTCCTGATCTCCACTAATTTTTATAAAGTCCCAATATTTTTGAGATTCATTTAATTTTTATTCTTCCAGAGGTCAATCTCATCTTTGGCAGATTACTTCATTACTTCCAAATATGGAGTTTCTCCCCATCCTGTTTTCCAAGACCAGTCCCAAGTTACTTAAAAATGCTAGGTAAATCTTTAAAATTGCCTTCGGGAGGAAGATGCTTTGAATTAACAAATTTGTGTATTATATATGTCTCAAAAGATTCGATTGTTATGAAATTCAATAATTATAAATATATTTGTATTTGTTAAATTGCATCATTAGTCCCTTTGTTGTGTAGAATATTTAAATTATCAGTGAAACTCCTAGGTATCTTTATGGATTCTTAACTACAATTTTAGGAGAAGGTAAATTTCGAATTACTTTCATTTCTACTTTTAACTAGACATTAAGATTTATCTTTCTTTTGCAGGTAACTGAGCAACCAACTATGCTTGAAGGTGAAGACAAGTATGGAAATGATGGTGTTTGAGATGTTGAGGCAGATCCTGAACTTCAGGTTATCGAAGGGCAAGCTGCTCTCCTGCACAAGAAAACTGCAGCACTCGGGGACCATTATCCACCATCATCACCCTGGCTTGGTGAAGAACCGAAATTAAGGTAAAAATATTAATTTTTACTATTTAAATTCTAAAAAATTGAGTTAATTTAACCTAATCTCATCACTTTTACAATTTTTCAAAATTATGCGATTAAAGTTCTTTTTTTTTTACTTTTTTTTGAGTTATATTCTCTGTATTTATTGTGTTTTTTTTTTTTGTTATCTTAGCTTTAACTGAGATGATTCCCAAGAGTGAAAAGATATAATCTTGATGCCGAATGTAAATGGGAATTTGGAGAATAGGAATAACAGTTTATCTGGTGAGCTAGAACTATATATGTTACAACAACAATTTCAAAATCAAAATCATAGAAATAGCGAGCTATTAATCCAAAGGGATATATATATATATATAGAAGTGAAAGTGCTCCTCTTACTGTATAAGGTTCATTAAATGATGGAGGACGTTTATTTCGGAACCGTAATTACACATAGTTAAATGATCTAAATGATTTTACTTAGGAAGAGATTCGATCACATCCATCTTACTTAGCGTATAATTATTCAAATGAGAATAATAATATGAGATTACCGCACCTTTGCTATCGAAAGAGGATTGGAGAGTTGCGCAAAGGTTAAGATCATCTTTTACTCGAGATTGAAGGAATAAGAATGTGTTGGTGGATGAAGGTGATAGTAGTGGAAGCTCATCTTTATTCTCGATGCAACCTGGAATTTCTGTAAATAACGCATAAAATGAGTTAATGGAGTTGAGAAAAGCTGCTACAAGTAATCTTTTTAGGAAAAGCTTTACTCAATTGCTTGATCGAGGTGATTTTGGGATTAATAGTGGTAGCTTAGGTTCGAGAAGAAAAAGTTTTGCTAATATAGTGCAGGTAAATGTTAAATTTTGTTTAAGGGGGAGAGGCAAAAGGTTGGGGAACAACATTCTCGATCTTTTTTTGTACGTAAATTGCAATATATGTCCCTATATTATGAAAAAACGTTAAATAGATTCCTATATTAATTTTGTTTATATTAATACATTATAGATCCATATATTATACTACATAATTTATATTTTATCTTAGAAAAACTAAATATTTATACAAATAAAATAAATAAAAAACCTAATTAAATAATTTGTTTTTTGTAATATGAACAAGTGACGATTCTGAAATTTTCATGAAGAGGGAGAAAGGGGGTGTCTTAGTATTCTTATGAACTAAATCATGAAATTAAATTTTGCAAAATTAATTATGAATCATGAATTATAAAACATGAAATTTTAGTTTGGTCGGTATAATTTGGATTATAAAACATGAAATATAAATATTTTAGTTTGGTCGGTATAATTAACTGAATTTTTATAATAACGAAGTGTCTTTAGACACGGGTTATATCTAGTACATATATATAGTACAAAGAAAATCTATAATCCCTATAATTAAGGAATATTTACCTCCTAAATATATGCTACAATATTCTATAGTGATTCTAGCAAGATAATTATAGTAAACTGAATCATAATTGATTTGATTTTCTACTGAATTTTCAACAGAATCCTTTAATCGATTTTATGATTTTGTGTGTTACAGGAATAAATAAATCTATATTTGTGTGTTATAGCAACACATAAACTGGAATTTTGATTTAAAAAAAAATTAGAAAAAAAAATTTGAATTTTATTTTTTAAAATTTTTAAAAATAAAAAATAAAATTATATAAGAGCAATAATAGAAGGTAAATATGACAACGTGTTTAATTGGGAATTAAGGTTTTAATTCGTAAGTAGGAAGTAATTTGCTCCTTCCTTTTTTTGAGAATGAAACTTATAGAATTGTGAGAAAATGCCACTTAGGGTCTTGAACACACCCCCCTCTTCAAGATAGCAACCCCTCCTAGAGCCTCTTCTTACTAAAGACCTCACAAAGTTTTTAACACATGAAACCCAAAACCCCTATTACCTTACTACCCTTTTAGACATATATACTAATTTAGAAACCCACTCATTATAATTTTAGATCAATATTCTCTCACCTCTCCCTCCTCCCCTATCTCTCTCTCCTGTCCTAGCTCCCAAACCGCCACCACCACCATAACACAACCGCCGCCATCAACCACCAGCATCATGAGAACAACCACCACCACCACCTCGAAGACCACTGTTCAAATCGGAGCTCTGCACCATAACACAACCGCAGCCATCAACCACCACCAGCATGAGAACAACCACCGCATTACCACCGCAGCACCACCGCAGCACCAGCGAGTTCCAGCCATGGTTGCTATCGATTTCCAACCATGGATCCTAGTTTTTTAGCACAACCACCGCAGCACCAGCGCAACACCACCGCAGCACCAGCGAGTTCCAGCCATGGTTGCTATCGATTTCCAACCATGGATCTTAGTTTTTTAGCATCGATCTTCGTTTGCAGCCATGGATAGAGTTCACAGCGAGAGCCATTCGCTGGAGAAGACTGCTGGGAAGACTGCTGAGAAGACTCCTGTTTCACCGGAGAAGCCAAGCCAAGTGATTTTCACCTCGCCGCAAATCTGCTCCATCTCGAAACGCCGAACAGTGGTGCTGAAAGTGATTGCGCGAGGTGGTGGTATATGGTGTTGGTGGTGGTGGTGTTATGATGGTGGTGGTGGTTTTATGGTGGCGGTGGCGCGAGCTCCAGTGATTGCGCGTGAAGACTACTCTGCATTTTTTTTTGTTTAGTTTGACATGGTTGACCAGATCTAGATCTGGTCAAACCAAATAGAATTTTTTTTTCCTGATTGTGTAATAATACAATTATTTGAATAATACTCGTTATTATTTTTAAATTAGACTCATTGCTTTTTTAAAATTACTCTCTAATTTTAAGAGTACTCCGAGATTTTTCTTAGAGTACTAATGTCTCCCTAATTTTTCTTATTTTAGACCCTTGGGAGACATCATTTTTTATGTTTATTTAATCATTTTGATAGACTTTAGGACTAAAAATGCAATATTCCGAATTTCCTCTTTATTTTCTAGTATTTTTGATTTATTAAACTTTTGCGCGTAATCTTGTGTATTTTAGTGGAAAGTTTGTAGGTTTTGAATATTAGCTAGGAGAGGAATCCGAGAAGAAAGTCAAAGATCGTGATATGGAGTCAAAGCTTGAAAATAAATCCCGAAAAGAATTATATTTTGAAGTTGCAAATCTGGAAAACAGGCCAAAGATTGTTGATTTCGAGGCACTTACGAGTTGATTTAGCCGCTTACCTTTGAAGAGATTATGTTCCTTATCGAGTTACAGAAATTTAGCAAGTGATTTGAGGTCAATCGGAGTTATAACGAATCGGCTAGAGCTGTTTTAGTGGAGGTGGTGCAACAGTTACGGGATTTTGGGCTTAGAAAATGGACTTGGGCTTTTAATTTTTAACTTAAACCTTAAGACAAGGCCTAATCCGTTTTGGAGCTTATAAAAGGGGCTTTTGGCTTCTATTTTTCATACAACTCATTATTCAGAAAGAAAAGCATCACAGAGAAGTCAACGAAGGAAGCAGAAGAAAGCTGAAGAGCTGGAGAGTGTCTATATCTCCATTCACAACCGAATCTAATTCCGGAAATTAGGTTTTTCTTATTTTTATTTTTGTAAAACAATATGAGTCTTATTTCTTTTAATTTAGTTTTAATTTCCATTAGCATGAGCTAATTTCTTTAAATACTTGGGAACGCATAATGAGTTAATCTCTATTTTGTTTTATTTCATATGATTGGATTTGGGATTTCAGTAATTTAATTCAAATTGGGTCTTTTACATGTTTTTGTAATTTGTGATTATTGACTGTTCTTAAAGTAGCTAATTAATAACAGGTTTTAGTATCTAAGCTATTCCACATAGTGGCGTGTGGATCATCTTGACGGGGGGCTTAGGTACATAGTTAATTACAGAATATGGGATAGAAATTATTTGACTCTGACGAGCGTAATTAATCTTATGGCCTATTGGGTATTTTAGCTTAACCATTCAAAGGTGGATCATAATCACCCTAACGGGGTTTGTGACACCCTAGAATAGCTTTGTAGTCCACCCTGACGGGGGTACAAAGATTCCCGAATCTCTACCTATGTTAATTGACCAATTTGTCCCTTAATCAACATATGGAATGAAAAAGAGTTAGGAGAAATCCTTGCGTCTCTCAAGTACTGCCTGCTCATATTTGCGTCTAGCTTCTATTTACTTGCGTCTAGTTATTTATTTGCATTTTTACATTAGTCTTCAATACTTAGGATTAGTAAAACCAACAAACAACTATCAAACCATTTATTTGCTTTCATAAGTGCAATCATTCATTAATTGATAAGCATTGTAGTCAACCATACCGTCCCTGTGAACGATCCTGTTTATCACTATTATTACTTGGGACAACCGTACACTTGCGGTTGTGGTTCTCTTTACTTATTACATTATTTTTAGAACACACAAAGGACCACCAAGTACTCCGAGATTTTCTTAGAGTACTCTGAGATTTTCTTAGAGTACTCCGAGATTTTATTCGTGCACTCGAAAAAATTTAGAGAGTACTCCGCAAATTTATAGAGTACTCAACAAATATATATAGTACTCTATGTTTTTTCCGGTGACCGGTGACTGGTGGTCGGAGGTCGGTGGTCGGTGGTCGGAGGTCGGTGGTCGGAGGTCGGTGGTCGGAGATCGGTGGTCGGAGGTAGGTGAGTAGTGGTAGGTAGAGGAGAGAGAAATAGTGACATCACACTTTTTTGTCTTTTTATGGTAGTAAGGATAGGAAAGACTATTGTAAAAAATGAGGTCCCTAAGAAGAATAGCTTTTTAGACTATACTCTATTGAGAAGAAAGATAGTCTCCAAGACCCTATATATAATTCACCCAAGAATTGTAAATAATTGAAAATTATCTTTACAGTTAATAATCTAAAAATATAAAAAAATCATAAAATATTATTCTTTTGTCAAAAACTTTCTATCTCCTTAAAAATCTTAATTAAAATATTTTTTCCAATGTTGCAGATTTATATGTGATATTCTTATACGTCTTTTACTTTCAATTTCATTAGATACTCTTTTAATTTTTCATTTGACGTTAGATACTCTCTTTTAGAATATTTACTATGCACTTATCTTTGTCTTTTAACAATATAATGATCATTGAAAAAAGAAATATTTATTTGATAAGATTTTGAAATTCTGAATAAATTAATTAAAAACTTATTTGGGATTTGATTATTTTAGAATTAAAATCATTTTTCATTTAAAATTGAAATATTTGTAAAAAGTATTTAAAAATATTTTGACATCTAAAATCATTTTAAGTGATTTTTTTAATAATCACATGTCTAGTGCTTTTACTAAATATAATTTTAAGGGTCTAGAATATTTTTAAAGATTTAAAATCACTTTAAATAATTATTTTAAGAAATAATCCCAAACGGTCCTAATAAGATCTTATTTTAAAAGACAATCACTTCAAGGGATGGATGAAATGATTATTATCTTATTCATGAGATTTTTTTTTAACCGAATCTCACACCTTTTAAATTGTACCAAGTATAGAAACAAAATTCCTTAAAAATTAGCATTCAATTTCTAATACTATTATTGTGTACCAATTACACCTTACAAAATCAATTATTATGGAATAGAGATCATACCTTTTTAAGATTTTATATATAGTTATATAGTTACTATTGGTAAAGCCATAATTCTACTATCCCTTGTAGTCGAAAAGTTACAATTTAACTAACAAAATGACATAATTTTTTTATTGTATTGAAAAAATAAGAGATTGTATATTATAGTTTAACGAGTGGAATTAGCAAATGGTTTTTTTGTTATGTGTATAGTCCAGGCTAACTTGCGCGTACCTCAACTAATTTTCTGAAAAATATTCATGTCTTTTCACGCATATCCCCATGTTAAATAAGAAATAGGTTAGGAATTAGCAAATGATTTTTTGCATCAACGAGAAGATATTTTTAATTCAAAAATAAAGAGAAGATGATAGACTTATATTCTCACAAACTATAAATACAATGATTGAATAATGAATTACCTTTAAATTCAAAAATAATTTCAATTTCTCAAATTTATCCAAAAATTACAATTATTATTTCTTAATTTAAAATTTTATATTACATATGTATGACATTAACTTATAAATATACTTTTAGAAAAAAAAAATCAACACAAACAGATACATTAACCTTCTTTACGAATAATAATAGATTTAATTGCTTAGAAGGTTGTTTTTTCCGCCTTAACAAGTTTAGAATTTTTTTCTCCCCTAAAACGTCCAATTATGAATCGGTTATATTTATTGTTTTAATAGATTATGATTTTGTCTAATGGATTACGTATTTTATAACGGGCCACGTGTGTATTTTTCAACGGACTGCATGTGTTTTTTAATGGGAGATTTAATTGCTTAAAAAGTTGTATTTTAATAAAATTATTGTACTCAACATCATCATAAGTCCTGAATATTCTTGATGGAAATAGAGGTGGTGGACGGCTTTCATTTGGTGGCGGTTCCACTCTTGGTTTCTCTTGCACCCTTGGTGCTTCAGTAGGATTCTCAACCACTTCTTCTTCCACATCATCAACCCAATCTTTTACGATTACCTCTTCTAAATTCATCTTTTGAGGTTCTTTCTCTTTTATGACCTCCTCTTCATTAGGCTTATATTGTAGTGGCTCTACATATTTCCCACTACTAAGGCTGATTTCTTTACACGATTCATACTCACAATTCTGTAGCAAATTAACCTTATTGTTCGTACCTAGGCCATTTTGCATGACTTGGCCTTGATGAAGTTTTTGAAGGGACATATTGATTTGTGCCAATTCTTGTTGCATACTCTTCATCGCTACCTCAGTAGATTCAGTATTCGCATCACTGCATTCTATTCTATCTATTAAAACTTTGATGAACGTGGTGACACTCTTTTCCAACTCGTTTACACCTTCTTGTGGATGGGATGGAAGTGCCCTTGGAACTAGATTCTTCTCATAGGCGGAATATACAGCATTTTGTGAAGCTTAGGCCCCATAGATCGGGCTTCCTTAGTAATTATTTTGAACCCTTGATTGATAATTAGACCATTGGAGTTCCAGATGATTTTGATAGTACTTTCCATAGCTTTTTGACTATCTAAATGGTGGTTCCTTCGAGTAGATACGAAAAATGCCGATTTCAGATTACTAGGACACCCTTCCCCTACATGATTAAACACTCTACAATGCGGAAAACTTTGTGGCTCTTGAACCAAACTCACGATCACTTGATTGTTTTTCAAGGATAGTTGTTTTATCTTGTTATCTAAAGCGACAATCTTTGCATTCAACGCGACTTCAGTATCTAAATTCATTGTCCCTCTTTTTGAAACTTGAACCGATGATCTCTCTAGTTGCCAACTCATCTCGTTTCTCACAACTCTATCCATGGTGACAAACACATGATTAACTCTTACCATCATCAAACCTCCTCCAAAATAATATATTAGCTTTTCCTTTGGAGGGGACATCTAAGTTTCGATAAAACATACCCATTTGCAATTACAGAGTATACCCATGTAGTGGAAATTTCTTCAATCATGATCAGAATCGCGTCCAAGCCGTTTCTAATGTTTTGCTTTGTTTTTGGCAGAAATTTGCTAAATCTAGTTGATCTCTTAATCGTACACTTTGAGGATGATATCTATCAAAGAACGCGGTTTGCAATTGATCTCACGTAGTGATTAGTTCATGTGGTTGTTGATCGTACCACTCGATTGTTCCTCTAGTGAGGAAGAATGGGAACATGAAAAGGCATGTATGTTCCTGAGTAACTCCTTTGGTGATGTATGCATCACAATTTTGCATGAATTTTTGTATAGCTCGAATAGGATTTTCATGGGCAGTCCCGCTTAATGGTCGTAAGTAGCAAACTGATTAATCATACCCGCGTCTTACTTAAATCTCACGGCTTGAATAGCGGGTGGGCGGATCCCAAGTAGTGGCAAACAAAACGGTTGTTGCTCATGAGGTTGCATAAACCAATGCACTACCTTTGGTGCAACTTGTGCATTTAGGTTATTATTCTTTTCTATGTTCACTTGAGCAGTCAAATTTTCCATATCTCCTTGCGCACCTAGAATCTGTAAGAGAAAAAAAACAAAGTCTAAAATAATAACAACTAAACACCAATAAACTAAAACACAAAAATATAACTCTATAATCCCCAGAGCCGGTCCTGGGGAGAGGCCAAGGAGGCCATGGCCTTGGGCCCCTCCCCAACTCATATAATTTTTGGGACCCCTTTTGAAGGCCCAATTTTTATAATATAAGTATAAGTTTTTTTTTAATTAAAAAGGCCCAATTTTAGCCTATTTGAAATGAAAAAAATGTTAGACTGTATTTTTAATTAAAGAAATATTTAAGTGGTTACTTGTTGATTTTATTTTACGAATTAACTTGTTGATTAAAAAGAAATTAAGATATTTTTTCTGTTAAAATTTATTTAAATATTTTTTTAATAATATTTTGAATTTATTGATTTTATTTTATATCGTGAAGACTCGTATCTTCTATGTGACTGATAAAATCATAACTTGTAACCCTTTATTAGTTTTCTGCTTGCTATTCCTTGCAACTTTTTTTAAGTTTGCCTTAGGCCCCCGAAATGTCAGGACCGGCCCTAATAATCCCCTACAACGACGCCAAAAACCTCTCGGTCTTGTGAGTGTGATAATTAATCACCTAAATCAAAGGACTTTAACCACTCACAAGTGTACGGGGGTCGTTGACTAGTTATAAAAATGGGTAAGTAAAGGGATTTCGTTCTCAGGGATTATCAAATTTAATGTAATCGTGTTTAAGAAAACCAAGGTTTAGTTACGAATACATAAAGTAAAAGATATATTTTTGGGTTTTTCAATTGCGGAGGACTAAAGTGCAATTAAATGAAACTAATTATAATTACTAAAGGAATAAAAATGAAAATATAAGATTAAGATGAGAAATATAGCTTGAGAGTCACTAATAATTCCCACTAGCTATGGATTTACATTTTTATCGATATAAGGTCAAATTCGCATTTTAGCAATAGCCAAAACTCTAAAATCCCCTAAACCCCTCCCGTGTAAATATGGCGCTATCCTACAGCGCTAGAGACCTCTCCCGAGTGACTCTACAACACTTTCCAACGTGGCCAATCTTAATCCAATTGACTATACGGTTAGTCAAGATCTCCTGGATCAATAACACATACCAGACAATTATATATGATTTTCCACAAGCCGACCCCCTCGTGGTCGATAGTTAGCTTACTAATACCCAACCTAGTACTCGTAAGGTATGTAAAATACCATACACATGCATAATAAATGCAACTAGTTAATTCATTTAAATATTGAAATCCCAAAACGCAATAAAAAATCATAATCAAAAAGTTAGGGTTCATACATTTAGATTTTTTCAATCTACAATGACTTAGTTCATAAAAAAATACTGAAAAATAATAATAAAACTATTAAAATCATGCTGAAAACGAAAAAATGAATAAAGTTACCTTTTTGATTGAAGGGATTCGGAGTCCGGATGACGAAGAATCATGATATTCTTCTTCCCCTTCCTCTTCCTTCTTCTCTCTAGCTCCAGGCGTGTTTTGATTCTCTCTAATAGGAATTGTGTGTTTTTTCAGTTGATATGAGATATTTATAGGAGTCCAGAAACGTTTTAGGTCTATATTGGCCCCTTTTGGGGGGTCCAAAAGGCCCAACCCATTTTTACTTATTGTTGGAAAATTTTGAGTCACTATGAGAAAAAATGTCATAACTTTCTCGTCTCAGCTTCGAATCGACTTTCGACACCTCTCACACGACACTGACTTCAAGCTCCTTCCAAAACCAAAAGGAATCAGGTCAAAATCTCTTTCCAAATTTTCATGGTGATTGAGACAAGTTATGTCAAACTTTCTAGAAAAATGCTCAAATGCCTCTAAAATAATTTTTTTTCTCTATGCTCTCCTTGACTTGCGTGTGGATTTGAATTACTTGACTTCCCCATATCATCTTGGGGTTCCATTTTAACCATATACCTAAGAATCTATACACTCAACACACGATTAAAGCATAAAATACTCTTAAAATAGTAATAAGCCCAAAATGTTATAAGAAAATATGAAACATCAAATACTAGGGAATAATCAATCTATTAGGCCCACTAATCCCCCAAAAAGATGTCTCGTGATACGATTATTCTATCACAAAAGACGAGACATCAATATTTCACCACATGCAAAGAAAAATATTCCCACGTTTTTTAATTTAAAAAGTTCCCACCCACCCCATCTTCTTGTCTTAAATAAGCACATGAGGGAAGAGTCTCATTAAACGTTGAAATACACACAAAAATTTCGTACATAAATATTGTCTGATTCTTCCGTTTGATGGTCTACTTCCTCCAATTCGAATAAACGTGTTGCAAGAGTAACAATAATCTCCAACTTGTTCTTAACAACGTGAGACCTTTAACTTGCACCCATACTATCGAGTAATCAAATGGAATGTCATTAAAATGAGCTTGTGTTGTCCATTGATTGATCCCGACAAAGATTTCAGATCCTCGTAAATTCCTCGTCATTGTAAATCTCAAGCTTAAAAACATTCTTCCATAGTTCAGTGCACCTAATACTAACCCATAGCGAAAACCCTAGGAGAATCAGTTACATGGGATACAAGCGCACACCCTTCCTTCTGATAGTCAATAGAATGAGTCATAACACTATGTTAAGCCCCCCAAGCTCTTCCCGTTGTTATCCGTCAATTTAATCAAAAGTAATGTATGCCTATCTCTAGTAGCTATAGTTACATAATTTAAAAGATAACACAACGACAACTAACAAACACTGATGTGAGAATTCAAGAGATACTCATTTTTATCTACTTATTATCATATATTAGATGATAAAATTTGTCGTTTCTTAAAGTAAAAATTATCAACCATACCGTACCTACAAAATGCACCCATATAGTATCAAACATTTAATTTTTGTCCAAGTCAGACCGAGTCTAGTTTCCAGACACTTTTTTTAGACGGGTAAGATAGAATATCTAAATTCAAACGAAATTGGCCTATTCCTAGTTTATTGAAAACCACCAACAAATCGAAAACTCTGTTGTTCGTAGAAGTATTCCCGACCCATGCCTAGCCATTTTTGCAAGTTGATTAGCAAGTCCATGCTTCCTTCTTGGGATATATTTAAAGGAGATCAGACCAAAATATCTGCCATCTGATTAATTTTCCTGATGACCAGATGAATTTTTCAACATGCTATTGACATCTGTCTAATACCTTGAATAAGCTCAAGGTTATCCAATAGGATTGTTTTATCAATGTTAGGGGAGTCCGCACATCTTTGTGTACCTTTTAACACTGCAATAGATTCTCCTTCCAGACTAGTGTTACAGCGGGTTGTGTCCTTGATTTCATGCTATGACATGTATCCTTATGTTGTAGATAATACGAATACCTGTGACTTCATAAAGAATATTAAAAGAAGCATCACAAAAGATAGTAATAGACGATTCCTTATTTAAATCTTCTACTACTTGTCTTGTTGATTCCGGATTATTAAAATTATTAGGAAATTTTCAGTCACTTAGAAGACAATGCCATGTCAACATCCAAATTTTGACCAAACTTAATAAGTTTTAAACTTGATTCAATTGTAATTCAATTTTTAAAGGGATAACATTATAATTTTATTTTATTTTGAACATGATAACATTATAATAATCCCTCTAACATATAATTGCTTGGTACTTGAATACAAACAAAAGTTATTTATAAATAACCAAAAGTTAACGTAAAAAAAAAAAAAAAAAAAAAAAGTTTCATAAATTTATTTCTTACACTTTTAGAAAAAAATTATACCAAAAATTACAATTTAAATCACAAAATCAAGAAAAATATCCTTTTTATGCTCAAGTGTTGAAATCTTAATGGTTACATATATTTTCCCCACGTTCAATTAAAACTTACCGTGTTATGGACCAATTATAGTTTTTTTTTTTTTGACAAGTACCCATTATAATTCATACGATATACTTCGATTCCGGAAAAATATGGTAGAATATGAATATGGTCGTGGCTTTTTTATATGGGTTGAAAATTAACAAATATATTAAGTATAAATTCCAATCTTTTTTTTTGTCAATTAAGTATAAATCCCAATCAACCAATATATTTGGTAAGCATCGTTTCAAATAATTAGTGGACAACCAAATGACCATAAAAGTTTTTCACTACTACATAGGGAAACATTATATCAATTTAATATTAAAAATTAGATTTTCACTACATAAACCCAAGGGTTTTGTAGCAAATACATTTATGGGGAAATCAATCTCGTGAACAAAACAAATACCAGGGAGAAAATCAATCTTGTGAACAAAACAAATTGGAAAAATACGATTATCATCTTCATATAATTTTTCTTCTTAACAATCTTACATCCCATACGAAAAAGCCACAAGTATTCCGCAGAGACCAAGAGGTCCTGGGATCGAATCTCATTGGAGTCAAAATGACTCCGAGCCCAAAGTGGTTCTCTCATGTACTCAAAAAAAAAAAAAACCACAAGTATTCCTGGTACCATAATTTTTAGCAATTCGAGAATCTAAAATTCAAATTATTAGCGGTCCATGATTTAATGAGTTTTGCTTGAATGTGATAAAAATATAGTGTTAACCATCACGATTTTAAATCATAAGGTTTTAATGAGACAATTGGCCTGATTTTTGGTGTAAATGTGTAAACAATAGAGATTTTTACCTAACGGGATCTTGAATACCCTCCTTAAGATCCAACCACACCTAACCTATTTACACTTTTTATTAAAGACCACTAATAAGATTTAACACTATACACCTTTTTGTCCACTATCTATTATACACCCATTTGTTTTTTAACTACTATATACACATGAAATTAAAACCCTAAAAACTCTCTCCCATATCTCTTCTCCCCATCCTATTCCTGCAACTTTTCTTCTTTCCCCTCTCTTCTCTAATTTCAAAACCATTTTCAAAAGATGGTGTTGCTTGGAGCTTGAAACCTTTGTCATGGTTCAAGTTTTGTTCAAGCCATGAGCCTCGTTCAAGCTCGTTTTACATCTGGTTTGTTTTCGTGACTAAAGCTTCACAATAAGCTTCGAGTTCGTGGCTAAAGCTTTGAGTAAGCCTTGAGTTCGTGGAAGGAAAGCTTCGAGCAAATGAATCTCCGCAGCAAGATTTGAGATCCAGATGAACTTTTTTTTTTTGAATTTAAAATAAATATAACACTATTGTTATATGCGTAATACTCATTGATTTTGTGTCATACTAAATTATTTTTTTGTAATACTAAGTTATTTTACATTAATACTTAGTGATTTTGCGTAATACTCAGTGATTTTGTGTAATACTCAATGATTTTATGTTAATACTTAGTGATTATGCATATTACTCAGAAATTTTGCGTCATACTCAGTAATTTTGTGTAATACCAAGTGATTTTTTGTTAACACTCATTGATATTGCGTAATACTTGGTGATTTTGTGTAATACTAAGTGATTTTATGTTAGCATTCAGTGATTCTGCATATAACTCACTGATTTTGTGTCATACTCTTTGATTTTATGTCAATACTTAGTGATTTTGCGTAATACTCAGTGATTTTGCGTAACATTAAGTGAATTCTCTAACTAGTGATTTTGCTGGTGATTCTCTGAGTAATGATTTTAGTGAGTATTATTTGAAATCACTGAGTATTATTTATAACCGCTTAATATTAACACAAAATTATTGAGTATTAACGCAAAATCACTGAGTATTACACTATATTAATAAGTATAACACAAAATCACTAAGTCTTACGCAAAATAACTAAGTATGACGTAAAATAACTAAGTAATAACATAAAATTACCGAGTGTTACCCAACATCACTACATATTAACATAAAATCACTACGTATTAACATAAAATAACTGAGTATTTACACCAAATCACCGATATTGCATAATGGCTTGAAGGTTTTGCAAAAATAGAGCTCAAAGGTGTTGCGAAATAATGCAAAAGTAGAGTTTGAAATGCTGCAAAAATGTTTTGGAGGGGGAAGGGGAAGAGAGAGAGAGAGAGAGAGAGAGAGAGAGAGAGAGAGAGAGAGAGAGAGAGAGAGAGAGAGAGAGAGAGAGATCTGAAAAAGAAAATAAAATGAATTGAATGAAAAGATTGGAAGATTGATTTTTCTAGATTCCAACTACAAAGTCTTTATGGTACACAAAAATAGTCTCTAAAATTCTATGGGTCAATCACTTTACAAAATAAGTTGTAGGATTGTGGTCATAAATTTGTGTTTATTTTCGCACCCAACTGTCATTGATCAGTAAAATATAATTTTACCCTTCTAAAAAAGAATTACAACTGTATCAATTTTTTCATTAATTCAAATTTTAAACAAGTATGACCTAAGTTGAGAATTTGATATATGTTTGATTCGTTTTTTTAATAAACTAAATGACCAATTTATCCTTGAGCTACCTCTTATTTATTACACTTGACATAGTCAAGGGTATTTTGCGTCTATTAACTGATACAACATCAAATTTGGTCCAACTTGGGGAAAAAGTTAAACGTGTAATATCATATGGACGGGTTTTGTAGGTTCGGCCCAGTTGATAACTTTATATATCGGAATTAGCCCTAATCGACAATTTACCCTTTTTTGTCTCTCTTTTCTTTCTCTACATCTCTTCACGTCGCCGCCACAAGGTACATCTCTCCTTTTCTCTCTTTCTTCTCACTCTTTTGCTAATAGTTTCTATATGAAGACTCACTAAGACGGTAAAATTATCCTTTTCCTTTTTAGCCTTGTTGATAGATCTAATCTGTCACATATCCATCGGATAATTAATTTATTTCTTGTCGTTGACGTGTTATCGGGAATCTTACTTTGAAGGTTTTAACACATTTTTTTGTTGAACAACCATTCATTGCAGAATTTGGTAGATCGATCTTTTTTGGCCAGTCGTGTCGTGCTTCTATTCTTATACCACCACCATCAAAGACACTTTTTTAACTCTGTAACCTGTCATTGTCATTGCTCATTACCATAGGTATACTTGTTTCTCTTTTCCATTTTTTTTTTATCGAAATAACGAAACCAACAAGATTTTTGTTGTTGAGATGAAATCAATATGAAATGTTATTTATTGTTATAAAAAACTCCATTTTTACCCAAGTTTTTATGGCTCAAATCGAGTTTATATGCAAATAAATTTGAATTTTTTTTTTTGTCGAAATTTGAAATTACTTAAAAGCAAGGGTATTTTAGAATAATTTTTGAAGTCAAGTAGTATGAGGTAGTGATTAGTTTTACAAGCAAGCAAGTTAGTTTTTTTTAACATAAGTTAAGTAGTTATTTTTTTTGGAAATATAAGCTACAATAAATATCAAAAAGCAGTTGTCCAAAAAAAATAATATCAAAAAGCACAAAACGTCCCAGAACAAAACAAAAATTTAAACGGCAGGACACTGAAGAGAGTACACACAGTCACATAGTACATAGTGGACTCTGGTCATGTTGAACCATATTTGCTCTGCTCTTTTGGTATTAGACCTTCAATTTTTCTCCTTTTCAAAACCCATTTACCTCTTCTCATACGTCAATCTCTTGCCTCTTTTCAAGCTCACGAAATGTAATCTTCTTCATCTATATGCAAAAATGTGTGTGTCTCTGTGCGTGTATCTTTGTTGTACACGTATAAACCATGCCCCTTTACGTACTCTGTAGATAGATACAATATCTATAACAAAGATGCAATTTTTGTTTTCTATTTTTCAATAAATTCTAGTTTTTGTTTGTAAAATGTGTATGTACGATATCAGTTTTTCCGGGTAGTGTATATGCATGAATCTGTTATGCGAATAGAGAACCTTGAACAACCACGAGTAAACGAACTTTACCCTCAAGGTTAGGTTACAAACTCATGGCTAGTGTATCCCTAATAACCCGAGCGATTATTAGCATTTGGAGGGTGTTTATGTGTGGGAATCTAAGCACGTGTGTGATTTTCGATTATTTTGGGTTCAATGAACACCCTTTTTGTTTCAATGTGTTTTGATTTTCTTTCTTAATATGCTTTTTGTTGTGCGCCCATAAAAGATTTTGTTTCGAAAATAGATGTTGAAGTGTTGGTTTCTTCTGTAGGTCATAAACCCAGTCAAAGGATTAGAATAATTGTTATAGTACCTAGTGAAATACGTGTTGCTAAGGCTTGATTAGTAATGTAACATTGCTTATTAATGGTTGTATGACAGATGGAGAGAAGAACACCTCAAAGAAAAGCAAGGAAAAGGCCCCTCGAAGATGAATTTCATTCTGCAAGTGAGGGATCAAGAAAAAAGGTAGTTATTAAAAAGGAAACTGGTGATGAAATTTATGAAGAAAACTTTAATTTTCGAATACTTTTGCCCAATGGTGAGACTACTGAGGTAACATTTAATGAAACTCGAAAAGAAATTCCATGGGAAGAATTTGTTAAATTAGTAAAGCAAGAATATATCAGGGGTTTGATGAGACAAACAGAGTCTCGAAAACCCAGAAGTATTAACTGGAACAGTGATAATTTGCATTTTGTGGATGCATTTGATAATGAGATTAGAGGTACATTGAGTTTTAGAGCATTTAAACCCTTCAAGTGGAATCTTCTCTCTCTTAAGGTTTGACTTTCTTCTAAATTAAATACTGTCACTTAGTAACAAAAAGTGCTTAATTCTTGTTTTATTATAGGATGGATCAGGGGAAGCTACCACATTTGAGGTTTGTTCATTCGTATATATGTTAAATATCAATTTGTGCATTTTGTATAAAACTCATTGCTTCTAATTTTTACTGTTGTAGAATATGTGGGATTTGACTCCAGATACAGATCTATTAAAGGAGTTACCTGCTGAATATACATTTGAAACAGCTCTTGCTGATTTAATTGTAAGTGATGCATTTAACAATATTATATTTAATGTGTTTTCTTTAATTGCTAATTCATATTTTCTTCCTTTAACAAGGATAATTCTTTGCAAGCAATATGGTCTAATAAACCAAAGCAGAGAAGATTAATAAGGTATGCTCTGTTTTCTTAATTTTAAAACTTGTAAGTGATTAATCATTTGTGTGTATATGTGTAGAGTGGAAATGGAGAATAACAAAATCGTAATTTTTGACTCTGGTCCTGGAATGGATGGGACTGATGAAAACTCTATAGCTAAATGGTATGACATACTCTTTGTTAATGTTTTACTGTATAATAATATATAGTCCTCTGTTTATTTAGCTATTTGATTTAATGTTCTCAGGGGAAAGATGGGTGCTTCTTTGCACAGATCCTCAAGAACAAAAGCTATAGGAGGCAAGCCTCCTTATTTAGTGGTAAGTTATTAGAATATATATCTATTTTTTCGTTTTGATAATTTGAGTTATAAAAAGTCTTGTTTTGTTAACACAGCCTTACTTTGGAATGTACGGTTATGGAGGTCCAATTGCATCAATGAATCTAGGAAGGTACGTTTGTAACTTGTTTTATTTTTAATAAATACAAATTTTAAATTTACTCTTATGTTGAGCAGGCTTGCGTATGTTTCGTCAAAGACGAGACAATCTGAAAAAGTGTATATGTTGCATCTAGATAGAGATGCTTTACTCAGCTGTACTAGTTCTAAACAGCCTTGGATGGTACTTTCTTTTCTTTTCTTTTCACTTTTACATTGTTTTTTTTGTTGATTAATGTTAAGGAATTTGCTTTTCTTGCAGACAAAAGGTGGTCTTAGAGATCCCACAGAAGAGGAACTTGAATTTGGCAGTTTCACAAGGGTATCACCTTGTTTATAATTTCAATATAGGAATGTTTGTTCTTTAATTGAGTTAATTATTTAATTAATTACCATTTGTACAGGTGGAAATTGTGGAGCCGAAGATAAAAAGTTTGGACATAGAGCAACTTAAATGCAAACTGAAGGATATCTACTTTCCATATATTCAGGTGTTATTGCATTCTTAAGTCTTGATATTTAGTCTCTATTAGAAAGAAATAAGTTAACTAAGATCAATATGATTACTATTGACAGTGTGATGAAGAGTCAGACTCGGGCAGAACAATCCGACCAATAGAATTTGAGGTTTGACAAAATTATCCTCCAGTCTTTTTTGATGTTATTTAATACAATATTATAATTGATAGGTGAATGGTGAGGATTTGGCGGAAATTCATGGTGGAGAGGTGGCTACTACAAATTTAAACTCCTGCAATGGACCTCTTTTTACCTTTCAACTTCGTTTCACCACCAATGCTTCTTCTAGTAGCCAAGGTAATAAAAATGGAAAGTTTGTACTTTATACTCTTTGACTTTACTTATGATTTGAGACTTGTGACAATCATAGGATCTAACCCATCAAGAGAAGCTAATGCAAGAGTGAAGTGCGCATATTTTCCAATTGTGCAGGTATTTTTTCGTTAATTTCTTTTTTCTTTTTTATGAATGTTAACCATGGTTAATGATATATAGGGTAAAGAGACAATCGATACTATATTGACTACTTTGGAAGAGTCCGGATATAAAATAACCGAAAACTTTGAGAGGTTTAGTCGTGTCTCTATTCGCCGGTTAGGTCGCCTACTTCCAGATGCTCGCTGGGTAAGTAATCTGTTTATTTATTTTTTATTTATTTTTTGGTCTCATTACACTTATTCCTTTATCAATTAACGTAATTTATTGGTCTTTTGCTCCAGCCATGGCTTCCCTTGATAGATTTAAGGCAGAGAAAAGGAGTCAAAGCTCAACAAATCTTGAAGAGATGCTGCTACAGAGTCAAATGCTTTATAGGTTCAACTTATCATCATCCTCTTAAAATACCACAATTATATATTGATCAAACTTCATTTTCACTTACATATATCATTGTTCCAATTTTGCAGAAACCGATGCTGGTTTTAATCCGACCCCATCAAAGGTATAGTTTTTCGAATCTATTTATAGATGAACATTGACTAATCTGATTTTATATGTAATTTCTTAGACTGATTTAGCACAGCATCATCCCTATACCACTGTGTTAAGAAATCTCGGAAACAAACTAGTTGATAATGACAATGGTATGAATCTTTGACTTTGAGTTGTATATTACAAATATAAGTTTATTTGTTTGTTACTCATGTTAGTTTATCTTGTAGATGTGCAAATTGACATATATATACAAGGAAAAAAAGTTGATATTCAAACTTTGGATAGGGAATATCAAGATTGGGTACTTAAAATGCACACCACATATGATGAAGAAATAGATTCTGGTGCAGATCAACCCACATACATATTTAATCCTCAAAACAAGAAAAAACTTGGCGTATCTTCTGATGGTAATTTAATTCAGCCTTTTTTACTCATTACAAGTAAAGCTTAAGTTAAATATCCTTTTTTTCTTTTCGATTTTTAGTTTTGAGGATGCATAAAGAATTTGAAAGAAAAGGAACAATGTGGAGATCAGGTCAAAAGATAAAAGTTTTGAAGGGAGCATGTGCTGGTATAAATAATCAACATCTTTATGCTACACTAGAATGCATTATTCTTGAAGGAGTTGAAGGAGATCCTGGTGGTAAGTTAATTTTTCCTTTTTTTTTTTTTTTTTTTTTTTTTTAAAGTTTTTATTTCCAATCTTATTAATTTTGTTTCGTCCATTCAAAAAATAGGTGAGGCTCGGATTATCTGCAGGTATGTTTCCTTGTTTCTATTTCCTTTTAACTCTACACAAAATGAAGTTTTACTTTTAGTTACTAACATTGAACTATATAGTCCAATAAATGTCCCTCCGGAGAAAGCTTGCCATTTTGGTACTAATCCTGAAAATGTCACTATTGAGATTCGTAACTCCATATCATTGCCTATAAGTGTGATTGATTCTGGAAAGGTAAGATAATTTTCTTTTTCTATTTTTACGTTTCATTTTTTTTTTGGAAAGATGTGCTATTTATTGTTTTCTTTTTAGTGTAATACTGTACGAGATGATGAATGGAACGCGAAACTCCAAGTACAACTTCAGAAAGTTGCCTCATCAATTGACTTATTGAGTTCTGAACAGTGCGAAGAATTACAATCACAATTTGGAGAGGTTAATTCTATAAACTCTTGTCATTTTTGTTAACTTGTATAGAGAACTCTATTTTGATTTTATACTCTACTCTAGGGTTTACCTGAGGACATAATTGAAGCTGGGTATGGCCCACCCAAGGAAATTATTGCTGTTATTCGTCCTGCTTCTTTTGATTCTGGCAAAGGTTCAATAAATAGCTTGGATCAGAAGTACATTGTTAAAGAAAATTATGAAATGCATATATCGATTAAGTTGGAAACTAAAGATCAGGGAAAATCTCCTTTAAAACACATTTTTTCTGCTAAAGTGGGTCCTTCATCGCTAAATAAGTTACAAGGGTTATACATATTTTCACTTGAGCTTTTACCACATCTATTTGAAAAGGCTGGTGTTTATACATTCTCACTATCTCTTGTAAGTGACTTGTACCATTTTTTTTTATATTTTTTGTAGTTGAACATGTGAAAAACATATATTTATTTCGTTTATCGTTTGTATTTTGTTAGACCGAGGTGAATTGTAGGGCTTGTGAGAAAAAGGTGCAGGTTAAGCCATCGAGTGAAGTTGGAAACTGGAAACTTTTGAGTAATGAGCAAATTGTAAATCTATGTGTAAGGTAAGATTTTTGGGCTAGCTTGTAAATCACAGGGATGAAAATGCAAAAGAAAATAGAAACTATTATTGATTTGATAGTAACTAATCGTACGTGTATAAACTGTGAACAGGGCTGGCTTGTGTTTACCTCCTCTCAGTGTTGCTTGTTATGATAGATATGACAACAGAATTTGCATTGAAAATGATCCTGAAGCTGTGATAAAATTTAAAGCTACAAAAGGTGTTTATATATCTGCATCCAATATTAATATATCGCTCAACCATGATAAATCAATTATGATTATTGAGGTATGTTTTATATTTATATGTAACATTAAGAGGACACTTCTTTTGCTCCTTTTTTTTAACAAAAAAAAGGTCTAAATATTACAATAATTAGGATTTGCGAGTTGAAAGTCACGATTTGGACAAGATTCGACCAGAGTATGAAACAGCTTTAGTTATAAGTCCTCCAGATGAGTCATTCTCTATAGATGTTCCTTGTCAAGGTAAACTAATACTCATTTTAATGTTACAGTAAAAACACATTGAAAGCTCATAATTTTGCTTTTTAGTACTTCCTGGAACTTTGGATCACGTCAAATGTATAGCACCAACTTTCACAAGTCAATTGCTCCCAGGGCACATAATTAAGGAATTGGTGTTCGAGGTATATAGAATAATAAAAAATATTTGCATATTCATTCATTAAAATGAAAAAATGATGACTTAAATTTCCTATTCTTGCAGATGTTTGATGAATTTGGTAATCATATAAAGGAACACGAGACTGTCCAATTGAATGTAGATGGGTTCAGTTTTCTAGATAAGAAAGGTTATTTCCGAAAGGTTAGTAATAATGTACCATTATTAAGCTTTGTTTAATTGTTTTCTAGATATTCGGAAAGTTACTATTTTATTCTTGTACACACAGGTAGATGATTGTGGATATCTCGACCTTAGTGGCATCTTAAAAGTTACAAAAGGCTTCAGTGAAAATGGTATGTACAAAATTATACACCTGTCATTACTTTATCGAGTATTTTTCTAAAAGCAAAATGTTCTTTTTGTAGCAAACCTTTCTATATTATGTGGTCCTAAAGTTGTCTATGAAAACGAGTTTCCTATCGAGAAGAGGGAGCTACGAGCAGCATTTGAGGTTAGTTCGGTCATTTTTCTCTTATCTATGAACATAAGAATATAATATTTTGTTGATCATATAGGTACCTGAAACTTGCATTGCTGGTTCACAAATGGAGAATATGGTATTTGAAGTAATAGATTCACAAGGTGAAGTTGATGAAAAGTTCCATGAAAAAGATGAACATGGGATTTTTCATACTTTGACGATAAAATCAGACATGTTAAACATAGATGACTCTGTTCAATATACCTTCCGTAATGGAAGATGCACTGTTCGATCTATTTCTCTTCCTCAACAGGAAGGACTTTTCTCTTTTGTAGCTTCTCATTCATCTCATCCACAACTACAATTAACCATTCAGGTTTTATACATTTTAAACTTTATATATTTTCAGCAAGTTTATTAAAATTTCGAATTAACCATGATTTACTAACTCTCCTGTGTAGTTGCAAGTTGAGTTACCTGTACATCTAGGGGTTGAAAGTATGGCTTCACAAAGTACACACGAACCTCTTCTTCTTCTCGAAAGCTCATCATCAGCTATGGAAACTCCAAAACGAAAATCTATGGAATTTGATAGTGAAGGGCCTAGCTCATTATCCAGACAAGATGTTATTAACTTACTTAAGGCAAACATGGAAGAACAAAAGGTATAAATTTATATATAATCATGGATGTTTATTTAAACTTAGTATTTATATTGTAGCATGTTATAGTATTGTTTTTAATTTCAGGAGCTTGAGCGTGTAGTGTCTGAGAATGAGAAGTTCGTTGGAGAGCTCGAAATCAACATAAAGATGCTTGAAGATAAGCAATCGAAAGAAGAGAATGAAGTGTTGAGATTAGAAGCTAGTATAGATGAAAATGGTGGTGCTATTATTGAAAAAGAGACAATTCTTGAAAAGATAGAGAGTAAAAGAAATTCTGCTGCTTCGATTGTCTGTAAATTACTTGGATCATCATCTCAATCTGAAAAGCGTCAAAGAGATTTTACAGATGATATACTTGGTGTGGTAGCACTTCTTGGAACAGTTGATTCTATTGAGCTTAGCAGGTATGTTTGGTTAACTTTGTATTTATTTATTAACCATGGTTAGTTAATAACAAAGTATTTTCTTGTTTCAGGGTATTATCACGGTATCTTGGAGAGGAACAGATGCTCGCAATTGTTTGCAAATCGCATTCGAGTCCCAATGCATATGATGAGTTATCTACAGGGCTTGGATACTCTGTCAATGGAGGATATCTGGTGATATACCTAGAGGATATAAAGTAAGTAAGATAATAATAAATCTATACCTTAAGATTGTGAAACGTTACTTATTTGATGATGTGTTTGTTTGTTTGACAGGGCTTATAAAGGACAGTTGTGTAGGGACCCACAAAAGACTCTTGGTTTGTTGAGTCCTACCCTACCAACTGGTAAGATCGCAGGAGGGTTTTTAGGGTACGCGGTTAATCTAATCCACATTGATGAAACCTATATGCATCAACATAAGACTGCATCAGGTTTTGGTCTAAGAGAGACTTTGTTTTATCGGCTTTTTGGGGAGCTCCAAGTATATGATACCAAGGCGAATATGAACGAAGCAAAATCATACAATTTAATAAAAGACGGAGCTGTTTCATTAGACGGAGGGATCATTAGAGGAAACGGACTTGTATCTCTTGGATCATGGTATGTATCATTCTTTATTTCTTGTTTTAGTGTTTCTTTTTTAATAATGATAATAATAATAATAATATTTGTCTCTAACAGGGAACCAGAGATCCAGTTTCCTGTTGTTGCAGATGATTTGTCTTCTACAAACAGCAAGGAGATCTTAAAGCTGATTTCAGAAATGAAAATTGATATAAAGAAGATAAACAAGTCATTGGAAGAAGAGAAGGAAAGATTGAAGAAGGCAAAGAAGAAATCGAATGCAGCTAAAGAGAAGCATTCAAAGTTCTTAAAAGACAAAGCAACTTCAGTCACAAATCTCTCTGGCGTCTATACCCCTTAACCCAAATTTCATTCTTATTGAAGAGGAGGATTTTGTTATTCTTATATTATATTTTTGGATTTTTAAAGTATTTTCTTTCTTGTCAAACACAAATTCTCTTAGATTATTCTCTTGGTTATAATTTATTATATAATTTGCTTTTGCGTAAGTGATTAATTACAAATTTATTTATATGCTTCATTAAATCATTTTATATATGACATGTTTAACTTGTAAAATTATGCACTCTTTTATCTTGATTACTTAAATATTCTTTATGCTATAATATATCACGTGTTTAACGTTTTCTAATTATGTCAAACTTAATTGGTATATGATTCCGCATCTAGAACATGTCTCATGCTAAAAGATTAAATTATCCATGACATGAATACTCCTTGATTATATTCACTTGAGTACATTTTTTATCCTTGAATGATTGCTATTTGATTTTATATTTTAACATACTTTTTTGCTACAACTTGTTATGTGCTAAACCATCTAAATATCACTACTATTGCTAAAAACATACATTTACATTTTCACTTATTTTGAACATGTTCTAAAGTATATATATTATTATTACTTGCAAAAGTGATTAATTGAAAAGTTGTTGAGATGCACATTTAGAATATATCATATATTAAACACAGTTTTTGAGTATTATTTTCTATAAAAAAAAACATGTATCTATATTTTTATATTTTTAAACATGTTTTATACTATAACGTGTTATATGTTTTGAATCTGAAGAGAAAATGCATTACAAATTTCTTTAAAAAATTCATTTTGAACATATTTGGGATTTTTTTTCCGGTATAACTTTTTTTTTTAACCTTGGGGCTTCATTTTTAGCAAAAAACTCATCTCTTTCTCCCCACCATTTTTTATATCATTGGAGATCAAATCAAAGAGACCTCAACTTCATCTAATCCAATAAGATTACTCACCATATCAAAACTTGATACACTTTATTTTATTATCCACTCAAGAAAAGTTAATCATATACATCGTTGTATTATCCACTCATTAGTATGTTGTATCATTATTATAACCTCATTGAATACAAGGGGTCTTGCTCAACCTCTATATTAGAGAACAATGACTTTAGAGTTTGAGATTGAGTATAGTAAAACTTCATTTAGGTTGTGATCGAGCCCATAAAAATCATGAAAGTTAGGCTATGACTAAACCCATAAAAGTCACGGTATATGTTGTCCGGTAAAAATTTTATTGTAAAAGTTTTGTATTTCACTTTTAAAAAATAAAAGAAATTTAGTGAATAAGTTTAAAATCTTAAGGTGTAATCCTAGGTAGTGGACTAGGCTCATGTGAGTCTAAACCACTTCAAATATGCGTGTAGTATATATATTAGAATTGCTTAAACTTTTGTCAAACAAAGACAATTTCAATTGTCCTTCTATCTTGTATTTGATAAAGTGTCTAAAAGAACTCTTCCTACTAATAATTATCTTACTTAAGTTTTTAATTAGTCATTATTGATTAGTGTTGTATCCACTCTCTATAATACTTATAAGTGGTATCGAAGCATGACTTTGCGTAAATTGATTAATCTTAAGTCGAGTAAATGATATAAAAACTAATCAAGTGAAAAGTTCTTCTACTAATAAACATCCACTCTTTGTAGGTACAAATTGTAATTCTTAGAGAAAGAGGATAGAGGAATGTATGCAATGCATAGATAGTGAGCTTTGGATGATCACAAGTAGATGTTTTTTTGTGACATATAAGGAAGAAATGAACGAACCGGAGTTAGTGAACTAACGTGAGAAGTGAAAGACTTCGCAAAGCTTATCGAAGACAATAGGACATAACTAACACAAAATGCTTAATCATTGAATATTTTGGTGTGTGCATTATTAAAGTCGGAGCACAACCTTGTTAGTAAACTCTCACCGGCTCATGGAATTCAGAAATGCTTGGAGCTCTCATATGGAATCTTCAATATTGGCCTAAAGGAAAGCGAAAATGACGATCGTGATCTTTTAACTTCAATGACAAATGATGAGGTAGTCTCTTACTCTAACTTTTTCTTATTCTCTTAATGATTCTAATGATGAGTATGATGATTATTCTATGTTTGGTTCCATTTATAAAAAAATGAGCTTTATGTCGAAACAAACAATCTTTTGTTAAATGACTTGTGATGTCTCCCTATTTGTCATGAATTAATCCTAGTTGGAGACATCATTTTAGGTGTATTTACTAGTGTATAGGTCGATTTTCTCATGATTTAGTTCACTTTCCTATTTTGTGTCTTGAATTAATTATTTATTATTTTTAGAGCATATTGGGTTTAATTATCTATTTAGTGTGAAGCTTTAAAGATATATAGTAATTAATTAGAGTTCAAGTCAATTCTTAGAGCTAAAGGAAATAGGATAAACATGGAAATTGAAGATAAGGAAACAAAAGCTAAAATATGGAAAAGGAAAAACTGCCATAAATCTGAATTTCACCACCCACGACCACAAATCAGCTCGTATCTCAAAATCGGTGAGGTATTTGGTAGAACGGTCAAGAGTAAAGTTAAATATCTTTCCGAAACGATGAATTTCGACTACTCATACGCGTCAAACATATAAGTATTGAAGCTGTTAGGACCAAAACAAAAACGGGGCTGATTCCATATTTTAGGGTTACGAATTTGAGTTGGGCAAAGAGTCCATTATTTACCTTTTCCTTCAAGAAAACAAATTAGGTCTTCCTATACACTATAAATACAACCTCTTATCATTACAAAATCATCCTTGGAAAAACCTTAAGCCAAGAGGAAGCTGCAACACAAGAGAAGAAGTCTGGAAGGAGCTGAACACCATATCATGTCTTCTCCAACCTTTAAATTTGTAATTTCTTTCCTTTCTTTCTTTAGTATGAAATAATTTACTTTTAGCTTGAGATTTAGCATATATGTATGAACCCTAGTGTTTCTACTTGATTTGGGATACTACGGTATTTAATTGGAATTCATGTTTTATGTTCTGTTTATGTGTTTTGATTTATTGTCTGTTTTCCTTGCGGTGCGCAACGTATAGGATTATCTTAATAGTAGTTAGATGATCACCTTAGTTGGGTGTCTAATTATTGAAACACCACATAACTTCTAGAACAAGGTTTAGACCTGACAAATCAACCTAACTAGATAATCATTAGGGTACGTTGTCACCACTATTACCATGTTTGGAATTGAATTGCTTAGGGCCTTGGTGGCGCTTGATTACCCTAGGTTTAGTCTGCCTCATGGTGTGTCCGTAGCCCCCTTAGTCGCTCTCTAGGTCTAAGGTATGGGAATTTAGAATCCTAATTATTTCATATTACATGATTCACCCTTAGACAATAGAATAACCAAAACTAGTGGGGATTACTTGCTAATATCTCGAGCTAAACTCTCATACTACTTGCTTCTATATTTTATTTACTTTTCTCTCTTTAAATTCTTAGTTTAATTTTCTTAAGTAAAAAAAAAAAACCAACCGCAATCTCTTTTCCTTTATTTTCTTGCGTATTATTTGTTCTAGCTTTTTAATATCTGCACTTGAATATTTGCACAAGTTCTTCTTAACCTTCGTAGTCTCTGAGGAACAAATTCTACTTATTCATTAAAACTTGCATACGTCATGTATACTTGCAGAACCGTGATAGACTAGGGTGTTTATTTGCATTTGTTTATCTATTATGTTGTAACACCTTAGGCGACACCAAGTTGAAAATAGAATAAGAGAGATATCAATACTTTTGTCTTAACTTGTATGATCCATTAGAAACAAATTAAGAGACAACTTGTAAAAACATCTCTTTTCTAGAAGAAACCAAAAGACTCTTAAATGAAATTGTTTATTGTTAAAACTTGTTGATTCAAACTATATCAAGATAAACAACCTTTTCAAATTTTATAATACATACGTTAAATCCTCTTTTTTCAACCGTAATTTCCCCCAAAATTCTCCATGATTTGATTATCGAGTTCTTGAGGAACCCAAAGCTAACTAGTTTAGAAGATACAGTACGAGCAAAATTTTTTCTTTCCTCAACATTAGAGCAGATAGATCATCACCCATGAAAAGAGAAAAGAGATTTGAACCTTATCAAAGTGTTTCAGTGCAAAAAACTCCATAAAACAAAAAACCAAAATAAATTGGGTAACAGATGAAGAGAAAAACCCATAAAAAGGTCTCTTCGATGGTACCAAACAGACAATCGTAGGACATTATGTCTCCATATTTGTGATGAAATAATCTAGCCACGAGACATCATCTTAGGTACATTATGTGCTTAGTTGAGGGGGGTTTTCCCTATTATTTGTTAGTTTCTCGTCTCTTGCCTTGTTTTGGAGGTTTGTTACTTTTAGAGAATTTTTGTGTAATTTGTGTGTCAAATGTGAAACTCTTAGGTAAAAAGAAGGTATTAGATGCCAAGACATGGATTATAAGTTATAGAAATAAGATCCAACACAAAATCAAGTGTTGAAGGACTAACAATTTGTTTTTAGAAAGTGCAAAGGTTATCGATCAGGCTTAGATTGTGTAGTATTTCCAATGCTACATAAAATCGATGGAGAATTTAAAGGAGCCCTTTTATATCCAGAAATTTCTTTGAATTTCGGTCGCGTGCCACTGATTCTGAGTGATTTGGAGTTAACGAAAGAGTTGTGATTTTTACAAACTTTATGGGTCAACTAGTCCACTTTCTAAGGAAAACAAGTTTGATTTGGATTAGGACTCCAAAACCTTGCCAATAACCTATATTTTTTCCAAACACACACACACACACACACACACATATATATATATATATATATATATATATATATATATATATATATATATATATATATATATATATATATATATATTGGTATTTGACATTAGAAACTTGTCCTTTCCATTCTATTGAGCAACCTTTACAAAATTTTCAAAGCAAGTTGACCTAGAGAGGAAGCAACAAGAGCTAAAACATCACAACATCGATTTTTCATCTCTCCAGCTCTATCAATAGGGTAATTAGCTATAGATTTCTAGCTTAACCATATTTCTAAGCTTTTATTATTTAGTTTTATTATGAATTAAAATGATCATATCTTGGGTTATTATTCTATATAAACCTTAGACTACTATTTTGTTTTTTAATTGATTTGAGCCTAGCTTTAGAATTGTATTTCGTGTTTGCCTTTATTCTATCCCTAGCCTTGATCACGTTAGGACTGCTTTTAATAATTAGTATTCTCACTCTGATGGGGGATATAATTTCTTAAACCAACACATAATTGTCTAGTGTACGGTATGATTTTAACGGGCTTGCCTAACTAGATAATCAATAGGGTTAGATTTTCACCGCCAGTCTCTGCGCAAGGTCACCTTACCTAAGTCCCTTGGTAGAGTTGAGGTTGCCTTCTAAGCTACCCTGACGGAAGTTAGAAGGATTATAGAATACCGACTACTTATATTAGCTTAATTTACCTTTATAATTAGAATAAAGACTTAATAAGATAGACTCACACTTGTAGCCTTAAGTTATTATCTTTTGCATTCTTATTAAATTATTCAAGCAAAACAATATTTATCTTATTTAGTTTCTATTCTCAACATCTAAAATAATCTACTCCCTGAAAACAAACTCTAACTTACTATTACTTGCAAACGATCTGTGCACTTGTAGAGAGTTATTTATGGACTTCCTAAGGTGTGTCTGCTTTTATTATTCATTTATTTATCACATGTTTGGGCCTACCATCCACAAAACTAGAAGAGAGAGAGAGATAGGGGGATGTGGTAGGGTAGAGACTAGAAAAAATTGTACCTACATGGTTGTTTTTGTAAGGAAATGGAGAGTTAGGTATCTTTAGGAAGTGGGTGTGATGGTTGATCAGCGGTGAACTAAGAGAGCTTTTGTTACTCGATTGGGTGGAAAACAAAATTTATAACATATGTTGTTTAGTTGATGGGTACACTCTACATCTTCCTAATTAGCCATTAGCTTGTGAGATCGATTTGATAGGAATTGGCTAAAATATGTATATTCTGAGACCTTGAGGTCTTTGATTTAATGTAATTTCAATAAAAAAACAACATCATAATTTGTAAATACTCTTTTCCTTTAATTCTTTATTTTTATCTTTAATTATTAGTTATCACTAAAATTTACATTAATATATTATTATGATCTTAATTTTTTTTAATAGTTTAGACAACTTTTGTGAATCCTAATTAACTGCCTTGAGATTATTAAATGGTTTTTGAAACTTTATTGTTTAACTGAATTTGGAATTTGCATTGATTATTATAATTCTTGTTTGAAATATATTTTCTTTGTGATGACCGTATATTAGAAATGTTATAATCTATGAACTGCACGGGGGAGGAGGGAGGTTAATAGACAAAATTATATAATTCTAGTATGAATGGATTAGAATCAAGAGATCATCAATATATGTATAACCAAACTAGGATTCAATGTTAACCACTCAATAATTCATAGAATCATTTGAGGGAAGTTCCTAACTTTATAAAGTAGCCCTCAATTACTCGCGAGAGACTTGGGTGGAATTTAGAATCCCGATTAGTATTTTAATTTCAAATTCGTCCTTAATCAACACAATCCTAAGATGTGTTAATTCAGTGAACTCAAGCAATCCAAGTTATACCTTTTGATAGGATACTACCACCATCTCTTTAATTTTTTCTATTGATTAATTGCATTGGAATATAATCAAAACTTAAAAATTACAATCATCTAAAATTGTATTCTTATCTTGCACAACGATTCATCCAATATTTCTTAAACTCGTGATACTAATTTCTATTTCCCATGTAGAACAATATAATCTTACAATTTTACTACTTGGAACTACTCGTACACTTGAAGATCGTAATAATTTAGGGTGCATAGATTAGCTCACTCGCGGAACTTGCCACTATCTAACTTTAGAGCTTCAACAATAAAAATGTATAAATTATGTAAGTTCTATGTTAGTTGAAAAAACTTAGAACATTTCCATCTAATCCCGAAATAATTGTTTAAAACTTTATAACTCAAGGATAAACAAGATGTTCCAAGCTTTGCTAATTTACCTTCTTCAAAGATGTCTTAAAATAAAGTAGTCTTCATCGTAATGGCACCACCAGAATCGTTGACTATGAAGTTTGAAAATGAAAGTTCGACGTAATATGTTAACAACCATCATCGTGTCTTCATGTCAAACCCAACACTTTCATCCATAACACTGATATTAACATTGTGAATTACCACACCACGAACCTTATCACCTCTGAACAATGTTGTGAATGAAAGGCTGAAGGAAATGGATTGCATGAGAGAGGCAACAAAAAAATTATCATGAGACGGATATTCTACATAGAATAAGAAACTGAATCATAAGATTTATTCATTGGAAAACCATGCGAGCACTATTCATAGATGAAGCAGAGAAAATATGAACCACCAAATAGTGACCACACCTCCACAAATCTTTAACTATCATCGGAAAGGGAACCTAGTTCGACACTTTCATCTCCGATGTTGAACACCCCCTTCTTTGATTCACAAATAGAGATATAGTTTTTTGGTCATGAAGAGAGCAATTGAGGGAGAGGACATCGATTAGGGATCTCAGGGGTATAATGGGGAGCGAAATTGAATTTTTAAAGCTCTTACCTCTTATAAGCAATAAAAACTAAACCTAACCCTTGGGTTATTCATATCAAATTTTACTACCCTTTAGTAAACATTAGGTATGAATTTTGATCCTTTATAAGTAAAAACCCCTTTGAATTTTAGTAAGTTTGGATTGAAAATCCATAATTTTCAAAGAGTTGCAACTTTTGAAGGCCCACTTACTCCACTTGTCAAAAGTGAAAATCATTACATTTTGAAACCTTCAACAAATTTTCCATATTAAGAATATTTTCCATACAAATTTTGAATTGTTTAATCTAAAAATATTTTTAATCAATTTATAATAGCCTAAAAATATATTTTACTCAATAATAATTAATTAGCTAGGTAAGTAAAGTTGAAGCAAAAATATAGTAAGATGGGTAAAATCGGGATCGTCCAAAACTCAAAAAAACCAAAACGGTTTTTTTGGGACTCAATTTCAGGAAGGTCTCAAATTTTTGTCTATGTTGTAATATATGTCCAAAACGTATCTATATTTAACATAGTGAAATCATGTCAGGAAAGGAAACCCTAACCCATTTAGAACGCTCACCTCTTACTATCTTTTCCGCCGCATATTTTTTAAACTAAATCCGGCCGCTATCGCTGGTGCCATTGCTGGTGATGGCAGCCTCCCTCTCCTCTCTTTTGTTTTCTTTCTCCTTCTTCCCTATTTTCTTTTCCTTCCTTTTCCTTTTTCCCCTCCTTTCTGGTTTGTTACCCTCCCCCGCAGCCGATGATGTTTCCTTTTGTTCCACTTGTGATGACAATTTCCCTTTCTTCTGCCATAACAACCCATACGATCTCAAGACATTCTCTCGTCACTCAGGGGGATCTGCCAGATCCGGCCCATTTTCAGGCCCATTTGTCTTAAAATCACCCACCATACTCATCTCTTCCGGTCCTTTGGGGTTTTCCATGGACGACGCCCGCACACAATCTCATTTGGACGTTAAGTTTGAATTTTGGTTTTCATTGTTGGTAGTGTGGGTTTTAGGCAGGATGTTTGGGCTGGGTGGATCCAACCCATTCTGGATCGGGGGTTGGTCCAACTTTAGGCCTTTCTCTGTCGTTTCTTGTACAATACAGTTTGGGCCAAAATTGATGGTTCAAGAAACTATCTCGTTTGTTGCATGGTTGGAAATTTACCTTTTTATTGCGTTTGTACTACACTATTGTAATTTGCGCAGGTTAATTCGACTGGATGCTGGTGGCGATTCACCTTTGGTCTGGCGTTTCATTTCATTAGAATTTGCCAAGGTAAGTCTAGAGTGTTTTCCATTCACTCGAGGAGCTCCTTGTTTGGTTTTTTATTGTTTGAACCTGGTTCGATACTCTGTTTGTCCTGGATGAGTTTAGGTCGTGCTCTTTTGGTTTCGTTGTTGGTTTGGTTCCCTCTTTCCATCTCCACCTCTTTCACCCTTTAAGGTGGTGCATTTACCACCCTTGTTGGTGGTGCAATCTCCTAAGTACGGTTGCTTGCCTAATTGTCGGTTTTTTTGCCGATTTGTCAATTGCTTGGTGTTTATTTCGTAGATCGATCTTTGGTTTGTTTGGATAATCAGAATGAGTTTTGGGAACCGTTGTGTTATAGAGATATTAGAGCACTCTCCTACTTGGCGTTAGTATGTGTTATCTTTCCTGTTTTCTGTCTTGTAATGTTTTATTTGTTTTCTAGTTTGTTTTTTTATCAGGTTCATTGGTCAACCTTAGTATCTTTCTTTGTAATTTCCTTATTTATAACATTAACAACCTAAAAAAAAAGTGAAATCCTGTACGAGAAAAAAAAAGAAAAAAAAAGTGGACTCATGTGCATATTATGTTCATTTGGTTTCTTGGGTTGTTTTTTTACTAAAAAAAAACTATCTTTTATATAGTTATATTTTATGAATATAATTTTAACAAGTTTTTTTAAGTAAAAATTAATTATATTTAACTTTATATCTTGTATTTTATTATTTTATTATTTTTTATATTAGAACCAATGGGATTAGCTCACTGGCTAGGACTTTGGTCATCCAATCTAGTGGTGTAGGTTTGAACCGAGTCAATGACTTTGAGTTCAAAGTGGCTCTCTTATGTAACAATTTTTTTTTATATTAGTGTTTTTAAGTGAAAAATTAATTATTTTTATGGTTTGTAAGATTTTTTGAGAAAAAAATAATTATTAATTTTCTTTTATATTATATGTTTATAATTACATTGTATGTGCATATTTTTGAAAGACTTTTTCATTGAGATACTAATAGTTATTTTTTTATATTAGTGTTTTTAAGTGAAAAATTCATTATTTTTAGGGTTTGTAAGATTTTTTGAGAAAATAATTATTTATTTTCTTTTATATTATATGTTTATAATTACATTGTATGTGCATAATTTTGAAAGACTTTTACATTGAGATTCTAATAGTCATAATAATAAAAGAGTAATGTTGGATATCATTTCAAATCATATTATTTTTTTATCACCTATTAAATGGATTTTAAATGGACTAATTATATAATTTATTTTTTCCATTTATCACTTCCTCTTTTTTTCATGATTGGTCCACATAAAGGTCGATAAAAAATGATATGATTTAAAGTGTTATCCAGCATTACTCATAATAAAAATAATAATAATTTATTACATTTCTATTTGAAAAAAAAAAGATATATCTATTATTTTGGAAGGTTTTATCTATCCGCAATTCTTTTTTCTTATACTCTGTATCTGTAGTTATATATTTTAAGGCGCACTATTTCAAAAATAAATTAATACAATGTATCAAATCTCATTAATGTTAGATATTTATTAATTTAAAACATGACTAAAAAATATATTTTAGAAACATTTATGGTATAAAAATTTAGATATTTATATTGCACCAAAATAAATCTTTTTTTTTTCATTTTAAGTATCTCATAGACTTGACCAATCCTTGATAAAATTAAAAAAATTTTGGTTTTACTTTCTAAAAAAGTTATATATTATTTATACTGTATTTGAATCCAGATACTCTTTTTATCGAATCTTATTTAGTCGTATTTGTTTACTTTTTAAAAATGTTTAATATTACTTTTCCTGGTCATAAAAAATTATTACCTATTTCTAAAAATAATAATTTATAAAATACTATCCATTTATAATTTATCCAATTTCTATCTCTATCTATGAGGGAGTATTAAAGTTTTTATTTAATACCTATTTATAATAATAAAACACTAAGTGATATTTTAATAATTACATGATAAATTAATTATTTCTTAATTCACGTCTACGTAGAGGGAAATATGATAACTTTTTGTTGCCCAAAATAGTATTCTTCTTTCTATATCATTAAAGTATTATTTTCATCCTATATCAATTTTAACTCTAATAATAAAAAGAATAAATTAATATTATATTAAATAAAGATAAATTTATTAAGAGGAAATATTAAATGTTTTTTAATATTTGTGATTAAAAAGGTAATAGTGGTCAAATAAAGTTGTACAACAATAACTAAAGTAAATAAAAATAAATATTCATTGACCTCAAAATGGTCCACACCATATAACATTGTCAGAAAGTCTCTCCATTGTCCAAGGTCCTCATAGTACAACATATACATACTCCATAGTCTGAATATGAAACGTCTCAAACATACATAGAGTAACACATACTGTAAGAATTTCTATATATTTGCACTCTCATGCAAATCAGCTGATCATACCATTATTCCTAGCTACTCACCAACGATTAATTCTTCACATCACATTTCTCAATCATTTTCCCTTCTTCAAACCCACACCACAAATGTAAGCTTTTTATTCCAATATTTTTCCTATACACAGAAACACGAGTTATTGTGTGGTTTCTATGTTATACACATATAATATATGCATCAATTTACCAGCACCGTATATAGATACAACTATGTTTATACAAAATTAAAAGTTCTTTGTCTTTTTCTTCTGATATTTGTTATATGAAAATAGAAGTAGCACCCTTTTGAGTACATTATACACGGCTACACTTTTCTGTATGAAAAGTGGAAACTTTTTCTTCATTTGGTTTTGTAATTAAGATAAGATCAAGTCTTTCTGTTTTTTCTCCTGTGCTTCACATCAAGCTGTGTAAATCACTTATTGTTTCTGATGTATACCTACACCTTTGCTTTCTGAAAATATGTGCGTGTGCGTATGTGTATGTGTGTGCCATAGAATATATATATATAGAGAGAGAGAGAGGGAGTATTACTTTTTACCTAATCTTTTGTGATTCTGTGGGCTAATATAACCTTGATTATGTGTTATCAATATCATTCATGTATTGTACTGTTGTTGTATGGCAGATGGATAGGTCAACACCACAAAGTAAACCAACAAAGAGGCCACTTCATGAAGAATGTAATTCTGCCTCCGAAGGGTCTAGAAAAAGGCGGGCACTTGTGCCAAATATCAAGAAGGAATCAGATTATGAAATTGGTATAAGAAAGAACTTTAATTTTTGTGTACTTTTGCCTAATGGTAAAAGTGTCGAGGTAAAAATCAATGGAACTTGCAGCAGTGAAATTCCTTTGGTTGAATTTGTTAACGTGGTTAGACAAGAATATAAGAAGGTTCTGAGAGATGCAGAGTCTTCAAAGTTTCAAAGATCTATAAACTGGAGGAGCAATGATCTGCATTTTGTCGAGGATATAAATAATACAGAGATTCGAGACAAATTGGATCTCAAGATATTCAAGCAAAAGTGGAATAGACTCTTGCTTAAGGTTTGTTTATGTTTTTGTAATTAAAAATGTTGTCGTTTAGTAGTTTCCATTACATAAAAGGTCTTAGTTCTCGTTCTATATTTGATTTGTAACAGGATGGACTAGAGGAATCTAATACATTTGAGGTTTGTATATTTACATATTTACATATTTTCTATATCATATCTTTGACAAATTTGCGCATTATACTAATACTTAGAGTGTTCCTAATTTGCTATGATAGAATATGTGGGATCTTACCCCACATACAGATTTATTAATGGAGCTACCTGCAGAATATACATTTGAAACAGCGCTTGCTGACTTGATTGTAAGTTTATATAATGCATTTAACAAATCCAATTTTGTGTATGTCCTCTACTTTTTGATTGCTAATGCCATTGTTTTTCTCCCTCTTTTTGATAATAGGATAATTCTTTGCAAGCTGTATGGTCTAATAAGCCAGATGAGAGATTCATAAGGTATCATTCAGATTATATTCTCTTGTCAAAGTATTTCGCCGTTCATATTATAAGATATGGTTTATGAAATTTAGATCAAGTCGCATTTGATTTGGTTATATTATATTCATGTTTAATAATATTTTTTTATATGACAACTTTAACTTGATTAATGTTTTTTTGTCTCTCTTTAGTGTGGAAATAAAGGAAGACAAAATAATAATTTTCGACACTGGCCCTGGAATGGATGGGAGTGATGAAAAATCATTAGCCAAGTGGTAAAACATACTCTTATATATATATATATATATATATATATATATATATATATATATATATATATATATCCTAAACACTTTTAGTCATAAATTGTGTCTGTCTCATAATCTCATGCTATCAGGGGAAAGATGGGGGCATCTTTGCACAGATTATCAAGATCAAAAGGAATAGGAATCAACCCACCTTATTTAGTGGTATGTAAGGAAAATAATTATGTGATCATTTTAGTGGTTGTTAGATTAATTAATTTGTCACTGTTACATTTGCAGCCTGTCTTTGGAATGTTTGGTTATGGAGGTGCAATCGCATCAATGCATCTAGGAAGGTATTATTTATTTCTGAAAGCTTGTAATAAAACATGTTCAACTGCACATTTGGTAATTTTGTATCTTACGCCTGTTTTGACTCAGATCTGCTCTCGTTTCTTCGAAGACAAAAAGATCGAAAAGAGTGTATATGTTGCGTCTTGAGAGACATGCTTTACTTAGCTGTTCTAGTTCTGAAAATCGTTGGAGGGTGGGTAATTTAGTGTCCTGATAATTTTTTTTATGTATGTTCATGGATTTCTCATGTTTGTTTGTTTCTTTATTGCAATTTGCAGACAGAAGGTGGTCTTAGATACTCCTCAAGAGATGAAAAAAGAAAATCTTTTGGAAGTTTCACAAAGGTTACTTCACTTTTCTAAAATGAGGAGAGATTAACATACTTTTCAATTGCTGTACTTATTACCATCTCTAAATGGCTTGGCAGGTGGAAATCGTGGAGCCGAAGATCATGGGTCGGGATTTAAAGCAACTTCAATGCAAACTGAAGGATATATACTTTCCTTATATTCAGGTGAATTTTATCAGTATACTTGTCATATATATGAAATAAATTGTGATATTATTGTAATGCACAAAAAGGAACAATTAACATTCATCTTTCTTTCGACAGTGTGATGCAGGCAAAACAATCACGCCAATACAATTTGAGGTTCTATATTCTTCTTACTTTATTTTTCATATTAGCAGAAAATCTTATTCTTAGAGTTAAATTGTTTATCAAGATTGTACTTGTGATGCTATTTTGTAGGTCAATGGTATAAATTTGGCAAATATAGCGGGCGGTGAGGTAGCTACAACAAATTTGCATTCAAGCAATGGACCAGAGTTCACATTTCAACTACATTTCACCACCAATTTCACTTCGAGCAGCCAAGGTATAGTACAATCACGAGAATGATATGGAAATACTCCACCTCTTTAGCTATTCAAGTAATGCCTAATTATCTTGACTTTTAATATATAGGATCTAATGCACCAGAAGGAGCACATGCAAGAGTGAGGTGTGTTTATTTGCCAATTCAGCAGGTACTTTTTCATCATCTAATTCAAGATATATATCAATCATCCTCTCTTTTTAAACGTTTTTTCATGGTTCAATAATAGGACAAGGAGACAATTGATAAAATATTAGAGGAATTGGAAAGAATTGGAATAAACGAAGACTTCCAGAGTTTTAGTCATGTCTCTATTCGTAGATTAGGTCGCCTACTTCCAGATGCACGTTGGGTAAGCTACTTCGACACTCTTGTTTCTTATTCTTGGAATTTAAATTTGTCAAATAAATATCTGATATTGTTAACTTTTGGTCCAGCAATGGCTTCCTTTCATGGATCTTAGGCAGAGAAAGGTTGAAAAGGCTCAAATCTTAAAGAGATGCTGCTACAGGGTTAAATGCTTTATAGGTTGAACTTATCATCCTTTAGTATATACTTATGAGGTAAATCATTAGAGTTGCTATTCTTTACATTTCCTTGTTTATATTGCAGAAACTGATGCTGGTTTCACTCCAACTCCATCAAAGGTACATGCATATCTTCTTTTTCTTATAGACTATATATAGCATTTACTCATCAAAACATACATACTCACTCACATATGTTATTGTCTGTGTAGACCGATTTAGCGCATCATCATCCATATACGACTGTATTAAGGAACTTCGGCAACAAGGTTCTTGAGAATGACAAAGGTATGCTATTTTGGTTGTATTTTAGCTGGATCAAATTACTTTGAATCTCATACAAGTTTATTCTGTAGAAGTGGATGTTGAACTTTATATAGACGGAAAACCAGTCACCCTCCAGGTCTTGGATAAGAAATATCAAGCATGGATTCTTGAAATGCATAGTCTCTACGACAAGGAAATTGATTCTGGTGCAGATAATCCTACATTCATAATTAACCCTCTAAACAAGAAAGAACTTGGTGTATCTGACGATGGTAAAGCCTAAAGTAATTGAATTTAATAGTTGCATTAAAAGTAAACTTAAGTGTTTTTTCTCTTTTAGTTTTGAGGGTTCATAAAGCTTTTCCGAGGAAAGGAATAGATTGGAAATCAGGACAGAAGATTAAGGTTTTGAAGGGAGCATGTCCCGGTTTTCATAAAACTAATGTTTATGCTACATTAGAATTCATTATCCTCGAAGGATGTCAAGGGGATGCAGGTGGTGAGGCACGGATTATTTGCAGGTATGCCACTTTCTTAATCATTTTCCTCTTCAAAGGTCGTAAATGAAGATTTATTAATTCTTCACAACACTATTTAAAATATAGGCCAATAAATGTCCCTGACGAGAAAGCTGCCCATATTTCTACCAATAATGGAATTCCGGCGATTGAACTTTGTAGCTCCATCTCTTTACCTTTTAGTGTGATCGACACTGAAAAGGTTTGACACTATCTTTATTATGTATCAAGAATATTCGCTTCAAGTTTCAACCTTTTATTGAAATCTCACAAGCATGTGTCGTTTTTTTCAGTGTATTCCTGTCCGAGATAATGAGTGGAACAGCAAACTTGAACAGCTTCGTCATAAAGTTCCCTCGTCAATTGACTTACTGAGTTTTGAACAGTGCCAAGAAATAGAAGTTGGAGAGGTTAAATCTGAAATCTGTTCACTTGTTCAATTAAGAACTTGTATAAACCTTACTTTATTGAATTGCAGGCCTTGCCTGTAGACACAGTTTATGCCGGCCATGGATGTCCCAAAGAAATTGTTGCAATTATTCGTCCTGCGTCATTTGATTCTACGAATGTTTCCAATAGTTTAGACCAGAAGTTTATTGTTAAAGAGAACTACGAAATGAAATTAGAAATCAAATTTGACGCCAATGATGGGAATTCAACTCGTATTTATTCTTCTGAAGTTGTGACTCCTTCATCCTGCAATAGATTCCAAGGTTTATATGTATTTTCACTGAAGGAGACACCTCGATTATTTAAAAAAACTGGTGTTTACACATTCTTGCTTTCTCTCGTAAGTTACTCTTACCAAACATTAATTTTATTTTTCTTGATTGTACTCGAGCTTGACTGATCTATATATTTGTGTTGTTAGAAAGAGGTGACTTGTAGGAACTGTGAGAAAAAGGTACATGTCAAAGCATCATCTGAAGTTGGAAGCTGGAAACTCTTGAATAAGGAGCCAATTGAAAATGTTAGCGCAAGGTAAGGGTGATATAAAATGATTTTATTATATTAATTGTCTGATAGATCATAATCATATATGTTTAAACTGTGTCCAGGGCTGGCTCATGCCTTCCACCTCTTAGGGTTGCATGTTATGATAGATACAGTAACAGAATTCCTTTCGATAGTAATATTGAAGTTGTGATCGATTTTAGATCAGAAAAGGGTGCCATGATATATGCAGAGGATAAGAATGTAACTTTCAGCCAAGATAAATCAACTATGATTATTAAGGTATGTCTTATAGACAGCTACAGCTGGATATTAAGAATATACTTCTTTGCATCTTAACAAAAACAAGTGTTAACTCTAAATACTGTATGAACAGGATATACAAGTTAATGGTCGATATTTGGACAAGATTCGGCCAAAGTATGAAGTCACTTTACGAATTTTCCCTCAAGATAATGAATTGGTTAATGTATCTGTTCCTTGTCAAGGTATTTCGCTTCCTATTATCTTCTCCTTTGTGTGCTAAATAGTCTTTACTAGAGTTTCTACAAAATTTTAGGAAAAATGTTTGAGTTTTTTAATTATAACGTTCTTCCTTTTGTTAGTCTTTCCTGGCTTTTTGGATCATGTCACATGTCAATCTTCAAACATTGGGAAGCAGCTTTTCCCTGGGCAAACAATCAACGATTTGGTGTTCGAGGTATGCATTATTTTCTCATAATCAAGCCAAAAAAGACAGTGAATCGTATCAAGTCTCCTATAGATTTGGAGTATAAAATATTACTTGATAAATTTGTTCAGGAAAATGATGCAGTTTTTTCGCTTTTTGCAGATGTTTGATGCTAATGGTAATCATTTAAGGAAAAATGAGAATGTAAAGTTTGATGTGGCTGGTTTCTGTTTTCAAGATAATAAAGGTCAAGTCCGAAAGGTTAGCAGTTCTGTGCTATTTCAGTTCTTGTTAAATTGACATATTTCTTTTCCAAATCTAATTAATAATCTATTAGCTAAATTATATAATAACAAGATTCTTAATTTGAGATGACATTTATCCGTAGTAAGCCTAATTCTTATTTACGCAGGTTGATGATCATGGGTGTCTCAACCTCGGTGGCAAATTAAAAGTTACAAAAGGATTTGGTGAAATATGTATGGAGTTGCATTTTAGTCCTTATTATTACATGTATAAATTATGCAATAAACTATAATTGTAATGTTTTTTCTTGTAGCGGTCCTTGCTGTTACCAATGGTGACAAAGTCATCCATGAAACCTTTTTTGATATTGGACATAGAGAGATACGAGCTGCCTTTGAGGTTAGTTCAATTATTTTCTCCCTTTCTAGAAACAAAACAATATAGATGTAACTTTGGGTTTTTCTTGATTTTTAGGTGCCTGTAGTGTGTTATGCTGGCTCACGATTGGAGGAACTAATCTTCGAAGTCATAGATTCAAATAAGGAAGTGGATGAAAAATTTAACGAAAAAGATGAATATGGAAATTTCCATTCTTTAAAGATAAAGTCAGACACATTTAATGTAGATGATTCAGTGCATTACACTTTTCGTAATGGTTGCTGTACAATTCGATCTATTCCTCTTCCTGAAAAGGAAGGAGTTTACTCTCTCGTAGCATTTCATTCTTCTCATCCAAAGCTTCAATTGAACATTGAGGTTGCATACATTTCCACACATTGTATATTCTTAACAAGTTTACTTAAATAACATTTATTTTTATACTATTTCACTTGTAGTTGCAAGTAGAACAAGCTGCAGATTTGTGGAATGAGAATATCAGAACACAAACTTCAGATGGAAATCTTTTGCTTCTCGAAGGCTCATCCTCTCTAATAACGCCTCAACGAAGATACGAGGAAGCCGATCCCCGAGATTCAGATGGAAAGACTTTGCTTCTCCAGAACTCATCTGCCAGCCAAGATGTCTTAGCCTTGATCTTGTCCACCATGGATGATCAAAAGGAGCTCGAGGATGCGATCTTCGAGTATGGTATGTCCATTGGAAAGCTTGAAGATAATGTGAAGATGCTTGAATATAAGAAGTCAAAACTAGAGAAGGAGATCTCAGACTTGCAAGGTTTGCAACTCCACAGCCTTTCTTAATTTAGCATATCAAAGTTTGTAAATTTTTCTTCGGTTTTATGTTGCAGCTATTATAGTTCATGATGGTTGTGAAGGTATGGATAAGGAGGTAATAATAGGAACGATCATCTCTAAGCGCGATTCTGCAGCTGCTTTAGTCTGTACCTTACTTGGATCGTCTCTGTCTGAAAAGACATATCCAAAATTTGTGAAGGATATATTTGGGGTGGTTGCTCTTCTTGGGACAGTAGAATCTAGTGATCTTAGTAGGTATGCTTTACTACAATTCCTTTGTTTCAAATATTATTTTAAGGTAAATGTTTTCACATACACTTGTGTGTCCCAGGATGTTAGCACAATATCTCGGTGAGGATCAGATGCTTGCAATTGTCTGCAAATCTCACTCTAGTGCTTATGCTTTTGAGAAGAAGAATCAACCAAATGATCGCAATGCATTCGATGAGTTAGCTTCAAGACTCGGATATTCTGTCAACGGGCACTATCTTGTTATATACCTTGAGGATACACGGTATTAAAGAATGTTTAAAAAACTCCCCTCCTATAATTGTTAAATTGCACCATTAGTTACTTTATTCTATCTTTCTTGCAGACCATATAAAGGAAAGATAGGTAATGATCCACAGGGGAAGCTTTGTTTGCTGGATCCTATATCAAATGGAAAAGCCCCAGCAGGATATTTAGGGCATGCAGTTAACATGATCCAGCTTGACGAGAATCAGTTGCGATGGAGCACAGAGGATGGTCATGGTCTTCGAGAGACTTTGTTCTACCTTCTCTTTGGCAAGCTCCAGGTGTATAAGGATAGGGAATCCATGAACAGGGCAAGCTTATGTAACTTTATAAGAGATGGAGCTGTTTCCTTGGATGGAGGTATCATTAGAGGACATGGAATCGTGTCTGTTGGATCCCGGTATGTATACATCTGTCCTTTTTTGGTTCTTTCGCTAACGTTTATTGTGTCTTATTCGCGTCTCTTGTCTTCACAGGGAACCAACTATCCAGTTCCCTGTTGTTTCAACTGTCAGTCAGGTATGTTCATCACCACATAAAGTAAGAAACTTGAAGTTAATAGAAGAGATGAATACGAAGCTGAAAGAGACAAACATGCGCTTGGACGATGAGATGAAAGCACACCAGAAGACTAGGAGGAAACTCAGCAAGACGACAGATAAGTATAACAAGTTCTGTAAGGAGAAGGGACCTTCAATAGATAATCTGCGTGGCTTATATAGCTCTCAAATTGCTTATGATAAAACAAATTAACAATGTAAACATTTTTGGAGAACATTGTAATACTTTTGTGGAGTGTTTTCCCATAGATACAAGCACAAGTGAGCCTTGATAATTTACAGTTTCTAAATGTTGTTTTAGATATCAGAAGCATTACAATAACTTTCACCAACTAATATTTTTGTTTAGCACATAACAATTTTTTTTTTTGTTTAGAACTCCCAGGCTCTCAAGGGCATCTCAGATATTTCATGGCTCAAAACTCCCTACTCCCAGGATTGTGGGGCTCCCTCCCTCCCTTTTAAGAAGAAAACTAAAATATAAAGATGTATAGGATTATAAACGAGATACAAAATTTATGTGGTTTGATAATTTGTCTATGTTCGTAGAAATTCATGAAATTTTAGTATAATATAGAAAATCTTGGATATAAAAAAACAACACTTTTCTAAGTTTTACGTGAATCATTCTTATATTTTATCACACTTACTTTATTAGTTTTCACACCTTAGATATATATCCACCCAACTCCTTGCGGTGGTGGAATATGATACAAGAATTGCACAATATGTTACTTCATATATAAGAAATATTACCTAATAAACAAGTTTCTCAATTACGTAATATATCGTCCCTCACGTCATTATTAGGTTTGAGTTTCAAGGCAAAACCTAACAATGAATAAGAATCCTCTCCTAATATCTATTTTTGTCTAACCATCCCAACTTCTATTCTCTACCGTAAATATAGTCACATAAAATCACAACCGCTCAACTTTTTATTTTTATTTTCTTTATCATTTCTGTTTTTTGGTTATTACCTCCCTTCAATTAATCTCTCCAAATTTTTAGAATATATCTAGCCAAACTTCTTGTGGTGGTGGAGTATGATACACGAATTGCACAATATGTCGGTCTGGCTAACTGTCCCACCGGTCCGGTCCAGGCCGATTTTTATCGGTCATTTTCCTTATTGGCTCGGTTCGGGCTAATGGGCTTCCCCTTACCGGACCGGTTCCAGTTAGATTATGTTTTGCCTATAAGGTAAAATCGGACCGTAAGTATAAACCGTATAGTCCGGTTCTTACCGGTTCCTTAGCGATTTTGGACCGGTTTCTTAGTGATTTTGGACCGTTTTTAATAGGTTTTTTTTGTCAAAGGAGTTTTATAGGGTTCTAATTTAAATGTTCTTATCAATTTTATTTCTAATGACTTAATTTTTATAATACTACGACGAGTAAATTTTACCTAGCCTTGTACAATAATTAAATACCAAATTGTAATGTATAAAAATTACATAACTTAATACAGTTAACTAATAAATAAATTAAAATATACTAATAAATAAATTATTATAATTAATTATTAACGAATGAATAAATTATAAAGTATTACATTTATTCCATAGAACCGGGGGAAGGGGGTGTGACTTTGCCCATGGAATTTAGGCTGCCTACATACCTTTCTATAGGTAGCGGTGAAATGCATACACAGAAAGGATCAAACGACCACGTAGTTCTTTAAAACCCCTTGGTAAAAGTGTTAGTACGATTTTACATTATACTCAGATGCTTGGGACCTCAAGAGACAATGCTCAAGAATGTGAAGTTAAACATATCAAGGATATTTGTAAGAACAAGACTATATCAGATGAAAAAAGTAGTGCTCTAATTGCCCCAATAACCACAGAGGAGATCAAAGATGCCTTGTGGTCAATTGATGGTTCAAAGAGCCCAGACCCTGATGGTTTCTCCTCAGCTTTTTTCAAGAAAACTTGGCACATCATTGGAGAAGAAATTAGTAATGCTATTAAAAGCTCATTCAGGGACATGCAGATACTAAAAGAGATAAACTCAGCCAACATCACTTTGATCACAAAAGTTCATAATCCAAGCTCAACAAAAGATTACAGACCAATAGCTGTTGTAATATATTATATAAATGCATCTCAAAAATTTTAGCCAATAGGCTAAAAGGGACTTTAACCAATTTGATCTCTCTCAACCAATCAGCTTTTGTACCTGGAAGACATATTGGTGAGAATATATTAATAGCAAAAGAATTAGTCAGAGGATATTCAAGGAATTCAATATCATCAAGGTGTGCTTTAAAGCTGGATCTAATGAAGGCATATGACTCATCTGATTGGAATTTCATTCTGAAAACACTTGAAGCTTTCAACTACCCAGAGAAGTTTATTTCATGGATCAAGATGTGTCTTATTACCACATCATACTCTATTATGATAAATGGAAGCCCAATGGGTTTTTTCAAAGGAGCAAAAGGCCTTGGACAGGGAGACCCAATATCTCCATATTTGTGTGTGATATATATGGAGGTTCTTTCTCAGATTTTACAACATATTGGTAGGATGAAAGATTTTCAATGGCACCCAAAATGTAACAAGATAAAGATCAATCATCTCATGTTTGCGGATGATCTCTTTGTATTTTTTAAGCCGTCAAAACAACCTGCTTTACATATAAAGACTACCAGGCTTACAGATAAGTGATAGTAAAAGTAACATTTACTGTAGGGGTTATTCAAATAATACAAGGATGGAAGTCAATAGTGTGCTACAGATACAAGAAGGATGCCTCCCAGTAAAATATTTGGGGGTACCACTTATCACTGGCACCTTTAGCCATAATGACTGTAAACCTCTCCTTGCAAAGATGACTAACAGAATTGATCAGTGGAGTATCAAACATTTATCATATGCTGGTAGATTACAAATGATCAAGGCTGTTTTGGGCACCATAGCAAGTTATTAGTGTAGTGATTTTACTTTACCTAAGAAAGTCATCAAAGAGCTTAAAATTCAAATGATGACATATTTGTGGAAAGGCAACAGTAAATATGATGGTGGGGCCAAAATCTCTTGGGATAAAGTATGTAAACCTTTCTCTGAGGGTGGTCTGGATATAAAATACATTTTAGTTCAAACCAAGTAGCTAGTTTAAAGCTGCTTTGGAATTGTAGTATACCAAGAAATACACTGTGGTCTCAATGGGTTCAAACCAATATGCTTAAAGGTAAATCTATTTGGGAGATCCAAATACAACAAAACTCATCTTGGGGATGGAGAAAGATATTAAAGGCTAGGAATCTGGCTAAAGATGTTTTTTTTCTATAAAATAGGTGATGGTAAAGATATAGCTCTTTGGTGGGACTATTGGTTACCAGACAAAAAGAGAGTAAATGAGATTCAAGAAAGCAACTTGGCATCTAGGTATTATACAAGTTGTAATGTCAGCAGATTTATTCATGAAAAAAGATAGAAATGGTCGCCTATGCTTGGATTTATGAACAAATACACAAAAAATATTAATATTTCAGAAACCCGAGATAGGCTCATATGTTTGGTGACCAAAAAAGGTAGATTTATTACTAAAGAGGTCTATGAGCATCTGAGAGACAAAGGATCAGCCATCAACTAGGAAAAGCTTATCTGGAGATCAAAAAGTGTTCCGAAATTAAAATTTATGATGTGGTTAACAATATTAGATCGAATATCGACAAAACAAAGATTACTTACATAGGGAATTTAGATAAATCCATTATGTGAGTTCTGTAAGATAGCAAGTGAGTAAGATAGCAAGTGAGGATAGAGACCACTTGTACTGAAGCTGTTCATTTACTAAAAGAATATGGAAGAGTGCGCAAGCTATCCCGGAACCCATGTAACCAAAAAAAAAATAGAAGAGATGTATACAGCGAGCTAATATTAAACGATAGATACTTCGTGGCAGGAAGTTATCAATTGGTACCTGACGAACACAATGAGTAACACACTGAAGAATGAAATAGTATTATGTTAGCGGTTGCAGTTTATTATATATCGATTGAGCGATCAGATCTTCCAAAACCAAGTGGCTGATGAAGATACTAATTTTCGTGAAATTTCAAGTGCAGTGGTGGATAATTTCAGAAAGATTAAATATTTTGATGAAGAAGAGATTAAAGAAGCTACCTTGCGATGGAGAGAGTAATTTGGGATTTAGGGTTCCGATGAGGAATGTGTGAGGTGATTGCAATAGTAGGGATTGAGTCTGTGTTTTTTCTATTCATTTAGGAATTAAAATGTAATGGGCCATAACGTATGCGGGTTATGGACTCAATAGTGGTATTTTAAAATGTGATTGGGCCGTAGTAATGTTTGGGCCTGCTCAAATGATGTAATTTTTATGATGATCTAATATATAATAGTTTGCTTGCTGACCAAAAAAAACTTGAAAGAGTTGAGTTTAAAAGATAGTTCTCACCATTCGTCTTCATCGAGTTTGTATGATGATGAAGGAGTTGAACCTTCACTTGAACTAGAAAGGTTGAAACTTATGTCTTCATTGTCAGATAAAGTGTCTAGCTGATCTTGTGTTTGAACGTCCGCTTTTACCAAATCTTGTAATTGGACCACCCGTTCCAACGTGGTCCCAATCATACTCGTCCGTTGATCGTGAAGTTGTTTCTTACTTTTGCTGAAAGCATATTTGGATGGAACAGATGAAGCTGGAATCGTTAGCAAGTAATGTGCCATGTGTGACAAGATGGGCCCGCTAGCATACTTTCTCCAATACTCAATAATATCATAATTATCGACATGTGGTTCATGATTATATTTGAGATAGTAATCAAATTCATTCCAATTTCCTTGGGTTGTATCATCATTTTCGAGTATAATGAGGGACTAAAAATAAATTACGTAAAGTTTTGTAGTACAAACTCGTACAAATGCTAATTTATAAGTATCTTTGCCCGACTTCACAAATTTTCAGTTTTATAATCTTTAGGGGCCAAATCAACAATTACTTACTACTCAAGGAACTTTTATGCAATTTTAAGTGCCAATCCATCAATTTTCGAGCATTACAGGGCTTATTATGCAATTTTTATCATAATTCAGATTTTAAAGGGACTATAAAGCAATTACGTAAGGTTTCATAGGTAAAAACTCATACAAATGCTAATTTGTAAGGTCCTATGCCTAAAACTTCACGAATTTGCAATTTTATAATCTTTAGGGGCCAAATCGACTATTTTATATTACTCAAGGGACTTTTATACAATTTTAAGTGCCAATCCATCAATTGTTGAGCATTACAAGGAATATTATGCAATTTTTTTAATCATAATTCAGATTTTGGATCTGGACTAAACTTAGCGGCTTGGATTTCTGGAGTGCGGATTCCTAGTGGTTTCACTCTGAATGAGATGGGAAGATCAAGTATCCTTGGGCTTGCCATCTGTAAAATCTGTAAAACAAAAACCAAAAGAAAAAGCGTAAAACGAAACTAACTGAAATAAAATCACTAAATAAATGCATAAGGACTAACGATGTAGTCCCCGGCAGCGGCGCCAAAAACTTGGTGTCGCCTAGGGCGTGATAAAATAATAGAATAAATAAGTGCAAATAAACACCCTAGGCTAGCACGGTTCTGCAAGCATATAGGACTTATGCAAGTTTTTCTGATAAATAAGATTCGTTCCTCAGAGACTACGAATGTTAGCGAGAACTTATGCAAATTATCAAGTGCAGATAAGAAAGCTAGATCAGATTAATACGCATGAAAATAAAAGACTAAAGAGATTTTTATTTGATTTTTAGAAATAGAAAATTAGACTAGTAAATTAAAGACAGAAAATTAAATAAGCAAAGAACAGATAGTATGAGAGTTTAGCTCGAGAAATTAGCAAGTAATCCCCACTAGTCTTGTTTATTCTAACATGTAAGGGTGAATCATGTAGTATTCCAATAATCAGGATTCTAAATTCCTACCTACACCCGGAGAGCGAATAGGTAGGCTACGTCACAACCACGAGGAAGTTTAAAATAGGGTTATCCTACGCTACTAGGTTCCTAAGCAAATAATTCCTTCAATTGGTGATATGGTGATTAAAACAAACCCTAATGGCTATCTAGTTAGGCTGGAGTTGTCAGGACAAAATCCTTATTCTAGATGTTATGTGGTGTTTCAATAGTTAAACATCCCTTCCGAGCGACCATCTAACTACTATTAAGGTAATCCTATACTCGTGCACTAGCAAGAAAAACAGTCAATGAATCAAAACACATAAACAGAGAATAAAGAAATAAAAGAAATAAAAGAAATAATTACAAATTTAAAGGTTGAAGAAGACATGATATGGTTTTCAGCTCCTTCCAGACTTCTCTTCTTGTGTTGTAAGCTTCCTCTTGGCTTAAGGTTTCCCAAGAATGTGTTTCTTCTGATTAAAGGGTGTATTTATAGGGTATCGGAAACCCTAAAACGTTTTCTCGGAGTGGAAGACAAGTAACTTGGACTCTAGCCCAACTCATATTTGTAACCCTAAAATATAGAAAAGGTAAGATTCTGATGTTGTTTTGTTTTGGACGTAACTCCTTCAAAACTTATCCGTTTGACGCGTTCCAATAGTCGAAACAGACTGTCTCGGAAAGCTCTATAACTTTGATTCAGACCATTCTTCCAAATTCCTAGCCAATCTTGAGTTATGATCACTTTTATGTTCATGACTGCTGGAATTCAGATTTATTTGGCAACTTTATCTTTTCCTTTTTCATATTTCTTTCCTTTATCTCTAATTTCCATGTTTATCTTCTTTCCCTTATCTCTTAGAATTGACTTGGCATCTAATTAATTACCATATATCTTTAAAGCTTCACAATTAACAACCAATTAAACCCAATATGTTCTAAAAATAATAAATAATTAAATCAAGACACGAAATAGGAAAGTGTACTAAATCATGAGAAAATCGACCTATAACCTAATAAATGCACCTAAAATGATGTCTCCAACTAAGATTAAATCATCACAAATGGGGAGACATCAATGACGTTCGTAGTCAACCCTAACAATATTTGGCACATATTGTTTTTCTTTTGCTAAAATTGATCAACTTGTCGATGTCATAACATTCTATTAGTTCTTCACTTGTATGGACGCTTTGAAAGGTTAAAATCAGATATGATTGACTCCCTAGGATAAATATAATATTTCCTTCATCACCAATCAAGTATTGAATTGAAGAATGTCTAGGCCATTCACTCTAGGAGTGTAAACCACATATTTGGAAATCGAATAGGTCAAAATATAGACATGTATGTTGAAAACAACTCATCAAAAGACATATGTTCTAAGTATCTTTTAGAAGATTTTACCAAGGCTTTAAATGTCATGATAAAGGTTGGTAGCTGACTTAATCTAGAAAAGTGAGACTTTGGAGTAACCTCGTGGAATTTTCTAGGCTCCATGGCCAGACACTGAGGAATATAAAGAGTTTTTTTTTTATTTGTAACTTATTTTAAAAAAATAATTATAAAAAAAACTTATTTAAAAAAATAATTGCAAAACTAATATATAGGCGCTTTTTAGAAAAGCGCCTTTATCAATTATTCAGCCCATTAGCTTAATGGGCCATTAATTAACATAAGTTTGAGGCGCTCCTTTAAGGAGCGCCTTTATCTGTAAAAAGAAAAAAATGGCTGGCCAACGATCACAATTAAAATTACTAGAATTCTCCATTTTTTATTACTTATAAGATACATGTTATTGTGCTGTTTTTTCTAATCAGCCTAGTATCATTAATGTGTTGTTTTTTTTAATCAGTCTAGTATTATTAATGTAAATAAAGGTATATCCACTGTAGGAGTGGTTTATAGAAACGCTATCAATAATAAAAAGGAAAGCCATGACAAAACAAGGAAGAATTATAAATTTGCTCTTAATTATGATGGTTTGAGTCCAATCTGTTTTTCGGCGCGTTGCCTGCAATTTTGGATGGATTCAGTCAAATTCAAAGGTCTACTCAAGTAAATAAGTGGAAGGTACATAAATGCCAGCATTTTCCTTTACACACCTTGTTTCATTAAAAATTGTTCTCAAAAGTATTTGGACTATGAAAAAAAAGTATATAATAGCCATGAAACTGTACCAATATTTGGAGTTATAATACTTATTATAATTAAAAAGGTTTAATACAAGACTACAGTGAAAGCTACTATCTCAATAGTTATTTTTTAATAAACAAAAAGATCGTTGTCCAGCCATTATTTTTTATTTATAAGTAAAGGCGCTCTTTTGAGAAGCGCCTTATACTTAAGTTAATTATTGGGCTATTAAGTTAATGGGCTGAGTAAATAATAGAGACGCTCTTCGGGAAAGCGCCTATAAATTAGTTTTGCAATTAATTTTTTAAAGGGGTAATTAGAGATAAATGCCTCTTTAATGATGTCTTTAATTTTTTTAAGCCTCTAATTTTCTTATTTAGAGATAAATGCCTAATAGAACAATTATTTATAGAAAACATCCCCTTTATATTTTTTTATACCTATACTATCCTTATTATTAAATATATTATTTTATTTTTAATACAATATTTATTTTTAAATCTTAAACAAATAATAGGGTATTCCCACCACCACCACCACCACCACCACCACCACAACCATCACCGCCTCCACCATCACAACCACCACCACCACCACTACAGCCACCACAACCACCACCACCACCACAACCATCACCGCCTCCACCATCACAACCACCACCACCACCACTACAGCCACCACAACCATCACCACCACCTCCACCACCACCACCACCACCACCACCACCACCACCACCAACTACTAATTTCATCACGCGCGCGTCCGTGAAATTTTTTTAAAATCGCCATAACTAATTCAAAAAAAATCAGAAAAATCGAAAAAAATCATATTTAGATAAATCAAATTAATATTTACGTCTATGATTTTTTTCAGAATTTTCTGATTTTTTTGGTTTTTTTGATTTTTTTAAAATTTTTTAATTCCCAAAACATGGAATTCCATGTTTTAAACATGGAATTCCATGTTTTGATATAAAGAATTTGTTTTCCGCAGACACGAAATTCCATGTTCTGCGAATTAAAAAATTTTAAAAAATTCAAAAAAATCAAAAAAATCAAAAAATTCTGAAAAAAATCGTAGACGTAAATATTAATTTGTTTTATCCAAATATATAAATTTTTTATTTTTTTGATTTTTTTAGAATTAGTTATGACGATTTTAAAAAAAATTTGCGGACGCGCGCGTGTGTTTATTAGTTTTTGTTTTGTTTTTTTTCCAATTTCTTTTTCTTAATTATTAATTATAAGGGTAGTTTGGGATGAGGCATTTTTCTATAAAAAATCTTATTCTAGGCACCTTTTTTTAAATAAGTTTTTTAATAGGCATTTATCTCTAATTGACTCTTTTTTTTAAATAAGTTTTTCCTGCAATTATTTTTTTTAAATAAGTTACAAATAAAAAAAACTCGAATATAAACTAATCCATACAAGGTTCATGCCATCCTCCACACGGTACATCAACGTACGATCAGAAAAGTGTAGTCCTTAGTCAATCGAGTAGTTATCTGTTTGACCAAAAAAAAAAGTCAATCGAGTAGTTTCCCTTACCTGGTTCATGTAAGTACGTCTCTATTCAAAATCCGTAAAAAACAAAGGACTTCACCTGGTCCCCTCAAGGGCATGTCATTTTTCAGGTCCTAAAAGAGTATCTCTCCTTGGTACCTACTTTATCAAATCTGTCAAACGAGTAGTGATGGGTATAAGGAGAATTACACACCCTAGGATTTTTTATCCCACAAGATATCAAGGTCGTTCAAGCAGTATACATATATTGGAAAGCCTAGAATGGTCCTACATAGACTAGATAAAAATATATGCTCTAGTTTAAGAGTAAATCTAAAGCATGTGATAGACGTAATATATAAAATGGTTGATACTTAAAGGATAACTAAGATCACAACTAATAAGAATGTTTGGTTCATCCTTTTGGCTTTATGATTAATTACATGTGCAAAAGTTTTACGTAGTTTTAAATTTTTGTATAGGTAATTGAAAATTGTTAATTAAATACATCTACCAATCGTACTAACGAGCTCTTAAAGAACCTTACCAAGCTGTTCATGAGCTTAATGAGTCGAGATTATAAATGTTTGAGTTCGTCTTGTTTAGTACATAAGCACGAATTCAAAGCTTGACCTTGGCTTGTTTAATTAATGAGTCAAAGTCAAACAAACTCAAACCGGTCCTTTGGTGAGAGTATTGTCTCATTTGTAGACCTACCCACAACTAAAAAAATTGAGTTGATGACCATCAAAAGACAAAACACTAAACCGGGATGTACTATAAATTAAAATTTGTGGATAATAGGTTGGGGTCGACAATTCTACGACCTATTATTTCACCAAAATAAAAATGGGTAACCATGGTTCTGCCCAACAATAAAAGACAAGGATCGAGATTTCATGCACTATCAAAGATAAACCGAAATTGTCCCCAACCACTACAACAGGTCGCTGATCTACCGACGACACGTGTCGTAGGTAAACAGCCGCGTTTCGTCGGTAAAAGAGTTTACCGACGACCACTCGTCGGTAAACTGTCGTCCCTAGTAATTGGTCGGTAAATCCACGCTTGCCGACGGCGACTTTGGGCTCTCGTCTGTAAACCAACTTTTTTTATCGACGAGTACTCCCCGTCGGCAAATTTTAGCTTACCGACGACTACTATTTGAGTCGCCGGTAACTTTTATCATTTTACCGACGACCGAGGTCGTCGGTATCTCTATAAATTACCGACGACTTGGTCGTCGATATAATATTAATTAATAATTCAATTTTTTTTTGCACGCCTTTTTTTTAATTTAAATTATTACCGACGACATTCTTCACATGAATATTGTCGGTAAACATTATTTTTTTATTATTTTTCTGAATGTTTACCGACGACATTCATGTGAAGAATGTCGTCGGTATTTAATTTTTTTTTAATTTTTTTTTAAATTTAATTAGTGGGTTGTTGGCTCCACCTCTTATCTCCTTCTACGACATGTTGTTGAAAGGATTTCAGCGCCCCTCTCTAGAGTTGAAGCAGAACGCGCCATCACCTACCTTATTTTGGGCGGGCAAGCAGAAATAGGATTTTTTGGCTGGGGCAGAGCAATGAGCGTTCTGCAAACTCGTTTTTGCACCTGCTTGCTAGTGAGCTATCGTTCTGCAGGATCAACAATGGATGAAGTTCGACGCAGAGAATCACGGCCGGATGCTATATTTTTTCCGGGGTCTCGTTCATGCGGCGATTCAATTTAACCCTTTCCTCCTCTTTCTTTTCTTTTCTGTAGATTCTAATTCTAACAACACCGGTTCGAGAGATTCTTGGGGGCGGTCGTCCGTCGTCGTAAAGTAGTCGGTCCCGCCGCTTTGTGGATTGAAAAGCTATCTCAAAGACTCTCTTAGTGGCCATTTCTCTACGCAATGCTCCCCGCCGGTTGTTGGAACGACGCGAGCCGGGCCGGGTAGTCCGTGGCTTCCGAAACCAGCTGGCGAAGCGATAGGTACAAGAACGGATGAGAGATGAAAGCCAAAGGTGAGTCTCGTAAGTGGACGTATCGAACCGAAATATTTGGTTTTTTTGATTTTTTTAAATTTAATATACTAATACATGAGAATAACTAGAAACCATGACTTATATTCATAAAATATAAATAAACCCGGGTAGTCAAACCCCGGGCAATAAAGTCAAACCCCGGGAATAAAGTCAAACTCCCGGAGTTAAAAGTCAAAATATTACATAATCATAATAAAAGTCATAATAAATATAAACGTAATAAAATAAAAGTCTTAACACATAACAAATCAATTACGGGCCGGATAAATCTTCTTCATCTTCATCATCTTCATCATCTTCATCTTCATCTGAGACCGGAGGGAGACCATTTTTGGCTCGAGATTCGTTGAGGCCTTTGAGCATCTTAGTAATAAAATCATCGGACTTAGACGAGGCGCTCGATGGAGTAGCTTCATCCGCCATCAAAGGTAATCCTTGCAGTGCGCGGAGCTCGTTCATACCCTCGAATATCCGCTGGATTTTTACCGCGTTTTTCTATGCGGTCTTGTCCGGAACAGACGTCTTCGGATCCCTTTTTTTCTTGAAGACGACTCCAATTGACGGGATCCAGTGTCTACTCTTAGCCGGTTTCATCACCTCCTGTACCGTCTCCTTCAACGCTCCTATCTGCTCCTCCACTAGAACATCTTCCACCGATTGGGATCTCGACTCGATAACCCGATCTTTAAGCTTCCCACTATAAACTCCCTGTAATGAAATTTCAAATAAATAATTAATAAAACTAACAAAAAAATAAATTTAAAGTTAAATAATTAATTTTAAACAATAAAAAGAAAAATAGAATACTTACACTAGCCTGCTCCCATCTATCGTCCACCCAGCTGCCCTTCGCCCCGTCATAGCCCAAGTACTCGAAATATCCGCCCAATCGGTGGAAGTGGGACCTCCTCTTGGGTCTGCTCGTCAATAAAGCTCAGGGGATCATTCGTAGTAACCTTCAACTTACCCTATAAAATATACATAAACAAATTATAATTATTAAAAAATTATAATTATTAAAAAATTAAATTAAATAATAAATTTTATTTTTACTTTAAGAAATTATACCTCGATAATCTCGTGTCGGGTCTGTGTTTGGTTCCTAGAACCTGACTTGTTCGGCTTCTTTTGGTTCTGCCTATTCTTTTTATTAATCTCCGCCTGAGCCTGTTACAATTCAAATTAAAAAAATAATTAAAAACTAATTTAATAATAAAATAATTAAATTATAATTTTACCTTCTTGTTCGGGTCATTCAGCATATCAAGGGTCAGCTTCCAATCCTCGGGAAGCACCTCCGGAGGACACTCGTCCGTATCGTAGTAGTCAGCCTTAAGGTCATGCTTCCACCGCATGTAGGCAGCGGCCTGAGACGACGGTAGCTTCCCGCTGATAAAGTTCCAATCCTCGCAGGCCCTCCACTCCTCGAGGTTGAAAAACTCCTCGAGTTTTTCGATAATCGTGGTTTTTAGTCCCCTCGGGACATCGCTCCACTGTCTGTAGTACGGAGGGACTGTGTCTTGGACCGCGGACCCCACTACTTGGGCCACGTGCTTCCCATACTCACCGTATGGGTTCCACGTGTCATCTAAGATGCAGAAGTCGACTGGTAGGGGCCCACCCAATTTCTCTTTAGCATCGTGGGCTGTTTTCAGGGACGAAATCGTTCGGGGTCTCCTTTTTCTCCTAACTGTTTAATAAAATTGTATTAATTAAATTACTAATTTATATTAATTGAATATTATATAGTAATTTATATTACCGGGCGGCTGGTTACAGTCATTTAGGTTTGGGGGTTGATTCCGTTCGGATCTTCATCGTTACCATCACCCCGATGGTAATTAGGCATCACATCGGCCATCTATGATTTAAATAAAATTAATAAATTAGTTTTTTTAAAGACTATATAGTATAAATTGCATTTTAGTCCCTTTTTTATTAAAAAATAAAAAAAATGCCTTAAAAATTAGAAAAATAATATTTTTTAAAAAGTTTTTAAAATTGCTGGAATTGTTGCTTACTCTGCTACTTAGCCTCAATTAGTTGACCTTCACCAAGCACTCGAGCAATACAATAGTCAGAAGACCGTGTATGTTAAAAGCTAAGTCCAAGTGAACCCCAATTTTAGCTAAAATTGGGAATTGGGGGTTGAAATCCCACATTTTATACTCCAAGAGATATTGTAGAAGATGGAGTCCCAATTGTAATGACAACACATTTTTCATATCTTAGCTACATGTGGGTATCTCTACAATATTTGCTACAATTATTTTTCTTTTTCTTTTCAATTTGTTTTAATTAAAAGCTTTAATTGTAATTTTTTTTTATTCTTTTTGGCTTGAAAGTTGTAGTTGTAATTTTTTTTGCAACTAGAAATCTTTAAATCATTATTATTATTAGTTTTTATTTATTTAAAATATTTTATATAAAAATAAATGATAAAAGCATTGGAAAAATAATAAGATTTATAAAAAAAATTCTTTATCATACATGAAAAGAAAATATATTTACTTTTAAAAAATTTGTATTTAAAAAAACAAAGAAATTGAAATAAAGAAAAATAATTGCTAAAAGTTATAATTATTTTAAAAAATAATTATAATTAGTAGTAAATTATGTATTAATATTTAAAGTATTTTTTAATATTTTATTACAAGTTAAGAAATAAATATATGAATTAAAAAATTTAATAACAATTTAAAAAATTAATAAAGGAATTATAAAAAATATATTAAAATAAAGATATAATAGAATTTTTAAAATTAGGTTGACAGAATTGGGAAGCTGTTGGAGTAGCCATAGATTAGAGAGTTGTTATTTGATAGAAATAAGGTATTTGACCCCCAATTTTGGCGAAAAATGTATTGAGCTGTTGGACTTAAGAAGAATAAGTTGGTAAGTCAAGCTAACTACCTACGTAGATCCACCTATGACCATGCAGAGCTCATGGAGTGGTTGAGTCTCGTCCTTATCAATTAGATAAACGGCCAGGCGATGTAGATTATGAAGAATGACAAAAAAAAAAGAAAAAGATGTAGATTATGAAGGATTGGAATCAGGGCCGGTCCTGACATTTTGGGGGCCTAAGGCAAACTTTTAAAAATAGGCCCCAAAAAAATTATAAGTTATATAAAATAAAATAAAAAATTCAAAATATAATAAAAAAATAATCAAATAAAATTTAAAGAAAAAAAATATTTAGGTCTTTTTTAAGTTAACAAGTAATACTAAAATAAAAAAAAGGTAACTTAATTAAATATTTTAGTAACTAAAAATATGTAATATTTTTTAATTAGGTGGACTAAAACTGGGCCTTTGTAATAAAAAAATCCTTGTACTTCAAAAAGGGGCCTAAAATTATATGAGTTGGGGAAGAACCCAAAGCTATAAGTAAAGCTGGCCTTTTTAATAAAAAAAATTATGTTTTAGAAGGGGCCCTAAAATTATATGAGTTGGGGAGGGGCCCAAGGCCATGGCCTCCTTAGCCTCTCCCCAGGACCGGCCCTGATTGGAATCGATAGTAAAGATACAAACTCAACCAGAAGATGATAAAGGCCACTTTGCTGATATTTTTCACTTGGTTGGGACCAGATAGAGATATTGTTTTTTTATTACATCGGAGACCCAAGAGGTCGTGTTACAAAACAAAACAAACGTACTAGTCTATTACATCTTTAAGCAACTCGGGATTATATAATACCCTTGGCGTCTTATACCCCATACGATCTTTGGTGAGGAGTTTCCATATGCCATCCGGAGGGTCCTCCAGTAGCTCAAAGTCACGATAGAGATATTGTTGATCAAGATATAATAGGATAAGAGATACACTCCAACAAGAGTTTTAGTCCAGATAGAACTCAGCTATAAGTAGATATTTTGCTTATAAATGTACGTGATCATATCACAATGCATGTATCTCATTTTTTTTCTTATCTCTATCCTTTAACAATGCATGTATCTCATTTTTCTTATATCCATCCTCTCACTATCTATCACACATGATATATATTTTTTGCTCTCATTGGTTCCTACATCACCGGGGACCTATTACATGTTCCTTGTAATGACTTGATATGAAAGTTACATTGGCAAAACATCTCCCTTTTGACCCTTAGTCTTGTTTTGAAGGTACTAGAGTAGCCATCCATGCCGACCACCATTGACCAAGAATCAATCCTTCTATTCGAGCTATTTTCTCATTCTATTTACGAAGTCTAATATCGTAAACAAAGAAGGTATCTCGTAGAAAAACCCTCTATCAAATTAGTGATATTTATGGAAACTATACAGGGTTTCATCCAAAACTCAATGAGAAACACCACATAGAAAATCATTAAAAAATAGCCAATTAGGAGGTTAGCAACTCCATCCAAAGGGTCAACTGCTAGAAGCACAAAAACTAGGGGGTCAACACAAAAGAGACGTGTATATTAGTTAGTGACAAGGGCCAACGCTGATAAGCCTTTATTTCTTGGACATAAGAGGGTGGACTATCTTTTTTGCTAATATTAGAAGCACTTTGTCCATGAATGTGTTGGTCGATATCGAAAGTGCAACAAAAATCTTGTTCATACAGACATACACGCAGCTCATCCGGGACCCAAAAAGAGTACAAACTTAACTAGCCATTATCAGTGGATTTACGGGACAATAATACAATCCACCCAGCTGCATTAGTTTACTAATAAACATTGATTTGGTATGTTCGATAAAAATATGCTCACTAATTTCATAATAGTTGACTATGATTCGCCTTATCCCTCTATTCTCAGGAGAGGTACACTAGATAAGTTACAAATTATATTTCAAGAGATTATTTAAATATAAAAATCAGCATCAATTGAAACCTAGTTATCATTTGAGGGCATCCAATTCCCTTAGAGGAAAACCAACCCAAGTCCAACCCCAGAACCGAAATCTTTCTATTATAAACAATTAACGGAGAAACTTAATCTAAGCCTATCCCTATAAAGAATCTCCTTGAGGTACCTATTTGGATCACCTAAACAAAAATTACGTGTTAAAGATATTGAGCATGTAATACTCATATATAATATATAAGATAACCCCTCCTGACAGCTTAAGCTTTTGGGAGAATTGGTTGTCTAACATGGTATCAGAGCCCAGATCCATAAGAGGTCGGTGGTTCGAGTCTTGCCGTCGTCACCCAATTTAAAAAATTCACGTAGCAAAAGACTAGACATGCAAAAAATGACATGAATCTAGCTTGCACGTGAGGGGGCGTATTGAGCATGTAATACTCATATATAATATATAAGATAACCCCTCCTGACAGCTTAAGCTTTTGGGAGAATTGGTTGTCTAACAAAAGAGATCTTACCTGTCAATAGAAAGACGATAAGCTAGAATAACAGTGACAAATTAATGTCTCCTCATTTGTGATAGATTTATATTAGGATGAGACATCATTTTTATTCCTTGATGTCTCCTCATTTGTGATAGATTTATATTAGGATGAGACATCATTTTTAGTGATTTAGGAAGTCTTTGAGTCGATTTTCTTGAGAAATGCTACACTTTCCTATTTTGAGTCTTGATTTAGTAAAATAATATTTTTAGAGCATATTGGGTTTAATTATTTATTTAGTGTGAAGCTTTAAAGATAATTATGGAGATTAATTAGAGTCCAAGTCAAAGACTACAACTTATGGAAAGAGATAAGCATGGTAATTGGAGATAAGGAAACAAAAGCTAAAAATATGGAAAAGGAAAAGCTGCCTTAATCCTGAATTTCTGCACCTACAACCAGAAATCAGCTTATATCTTAAGAACGGTGTGGAATTTGGAGAAACGATCAAGAGCAAAGTCGAAGATCTTTCCGAGACGATGAATTTGGTGTACTCATACGCGTCAAACGGATGAGTATTGAAGCTGCTAGGACCAAAAGAAAAACGGGCCTGATTGCATGTTTTTAGGGTTACGAATTTGAGTTGGGCTTGGAGTCCACTACTTACTTCTCCTTCAAGAAAACGAATTAGGGCTTCCAAGACACCTATAAATACACCCTAATATCATTGTAAACATGTCCTTGCTCAATTGCAAAGTATAGGCTTAGTCTTTACTTATATTTTCTTAGTTTTAAACAATAGCTTAGTCCTTTAGATAGATATTCATCCTTAGAATCAAGCTATTCATCCAAGAAGCAAGTTGACCTATAGAAGAAGACAAGAAGAAGAAGATTGGAGACTGACAACCCCTCTTCTACATCTCACCATCTCTATATTTAGAGTAATTAGCTATAGATCTATTCTCAACCATATTTCTAAGCTTTTATTCTGTAAGTTTACTTTTAATTGTTGGATTATTATTTTGTCTTTAATTACTATTTGTTTATTCTAATTGGTTAAGCTTGGCGTATATTGTATTATGTGTTTTGACTTATTCCCCTAGATCTGATCAATCTTAGGATTAATCTTAGTTATTGACAACACCACATAATCGTTTAGTGTAACTAGATAGCCATTAAGGTTTGATTTAATCACCAATCATTACTTAGGAATCCCTAGTAGTGGAGAGGTTGCTCCTACGCCTAAGGAAAGGCTACGGAGAATTTAGAATCCTGGTTAATATATAATGCTTAATGTGACAGGTTACAATAACAATTGAGTATTAGACCTGGTAATCCTAATCTATTTGACTTACTTTCATATTTAGTTATTTGTTTTGTTTATTTGTTTATTTATTTATTTGCGTTAGATAGTTATTTATCTTTTCATATTTTATTCTAAACATCTAAATTCATCTACGCTTGTTAAATATAAGTAGATCTAACGGATACAATCCCTGCGAACGAACTTGACTTATCATTAAAACTTGCATACGATCTGTGATACTTGCAGTGAGTTCTGTGGTTCTCAAGGGTGTGTGACTCTTTATTATTATCTTTATTTATCTATTATTTTATCACACCTTTGCCCCCACCAAGTTTTTGGCGCCGCTGCCGGGGATTTATCTTTAAGTTAAATCTATTTGGTGTTTATTTAGTGTAGAAGTTTTTATTTGTTTTCAGTTTTACGCGTTTTCTTTTTAGTCTCTTCTCAGGTTTATTAGGTATGGAGAATTATTACGCACCAAATATGCATGGGCCCGAAGTCAAAATTTTTATCAAGAAGGTTCGAGCTATCAATTACAAGCTCCACCACAACCCATGCATCATCCACAAAATGAAGCTATGACAGAAATGATGGATAGATTATTGATTCTGGTTCAAAATTTTACGCAGCTCAACAATAAAACATCCAAGGAGCTAGTTGAAAAAGTGGAAACCCTGGAGACACAAGTCAGTCAAGTGACCAAAGCTTCTCTAAAATTCCAACAAGAGTTTCACCGTTAATCGGAAGTATCATAGAAGAACAGGTTCGACAAGCTCTTCCGTCTCATCAAGTTTTTGAAAGTATAAGTTATTTGGAAAACATGGAAGAGCAACACGCGGCAAAGATAGATGCTAATACAACCTTAATACGTTCTATGCACCAAAAATATCAAGCAATGGAGCAAAGATTAACGGAACTCACTACGATCAATCAACAGTTACAACAAGAATTACATAAGAAACTGGGTTATAGCAATGTTGGGTTCGAAATTTCAACCGTAGAAGAACCAACCAAGCTTAGCTTAGAAGACGTAATTGTTAAAGATCAAATTACGAAGGAGGTTGAACCAGAATTCAAGCATGTGGAAGAAGAAAAAGAAACCGATAAAGAAGAGACAACCGCACAAAAGGTGCAAAAAGAAGAAAGTAAGGTGGAACCACCACCTACACATCCGTTACTATCACCACTTCATCTACAAAGAATTACTTATCCTAGTGGTGATACTAAATCTGAAACGTCAAGCCCAGAAGAAATCAGTGTTCCTATACTCGACGTCCCATACATGCAAACTGGCCTAGGTAAACAAATTGATGATGATGCCACTGAAATCGATAGCGATGTTTGGTTCGATGTTGTTGAAGAGTTCAGCCTTCAAGAAGAGGAGGAAGTGGAATCACCACAAGTTCCACTTAATGAGCTAGAAGAACAAAGCACGATATGCATAGAGGACGTAATCGCATATAAAGAGCCTACACCACCACTAGTCTGCAAGGAAGATCTGTCTAAAAAGAGTGAAAGTGTAGAAGTTGAGATTGAGAATAGGGACCGTACTAAAGAAAGCTTGACAACCATTCCAAAGAAACTACCACAAAAGATGCAAGATCTTGGAGCTTTATATCTCCACATTAATATAGGTGGTAATTTCAAGGCCAAAGCGATGTGTGACTTGGGCTCAGGAAGGAATATCATGCCCAAGAGTTTGTTCGAGAAGTTAGGCATGGGAGATACCAAAAGAAAAGATATTGATTTGCTGCTCCTAGATAATTCAACGATAAAGCCATGGGGAGTCATTAAAGACGTGCTTGTCCAAGTAGGTACTTTAACTATACCTACAGATTTTGTTATCCTTGATAGCATTGCAGGTCAACATGTTCCATTGATACTTGGACGCCCATTCTTGGCGACAAGTCACAGTATAATTGATATGCATAGGGGAACCGTGACTTTCCAAGTGGGAAAAGAATTTAAAATATTCCACTTGGTGGATGAAAAGCATGAGGAAGCACGTATAGAAGCCTCGACACTCCGAGTTGTGACAAAAGAAATTAAAAAGAAAGTCCACAGTCACCCGTGAAAAAGAGAATCAAAAGTGAGTTTGGGGTTGGTGACATGGTTGCATGGAAAGCCCCCAAACAAGAGAATAGACCACGGGGATTCAAGGATTCGTGGATGGGTCCGTTTGTAGTTACGAGAGTTATTTCGTCAAAACGGATTGAAATACAAGATAAGAAGGGTCACAAACTTCGGATAGTAGATGAGCATGACCTAACCCGTTATTGGGGAGGTTATGTACGCAAGCCTTAATCGAGGTAACACGTCTAACTTTAAAAGACGTAAAACAAAAGTGCTGTACGGGAGACAACCCATAGTTTTTTTAATATTCGTGTCTTTTACGTTTTTAGTTTAAGTTTATTTTAGTTGTATTTAGTTGATAATGCATATTTGAGGAAGGTATTAGTGTTTTTGGTGTGTAGGAATTGGAGAAATCGAGTTAAGGAACGCGAGGAAAATTTTTGGAGCAAAGGAATGCACCCCGCGGACTACCCCCACGGAAATAAAGATAAACACTGCTGGACCGTTTTGAGCATATCTTCTTCGTTATTGGTCGGTTTGAGCTCCATAAGATACCAAAAGAATCGTAACATAATTATCTTTGCACTTATGAAAGGAATTTACCAAAATCGGCATATTTCTTGGGTAGAATAGCACATCTTTAGGCGTGTACTGCAGAATCCTAGATTAGGCAGCTTTTCCTTTTCCATCTTTTTAGCTTTTGTTTCCTTATCTCCAATTACCATGCAAATATCTTTCCATAAGTTGTAGTCTTTGACTTGGACTTTAATTAAGCTCTATAATTATATTTAAAGCTACACACTAAATAAACAATTAAACCCAATATGCTCTAAAAATATTATTTTACTAAATCAAGACTCAAAATAGGAAAGTGCACTAAAACTCAAGAAAATCGACATTTATGACTTCTAAATCACTAAAAATGATGTATCATCTTAACATTAATCTATCACAAATGAGGAGACATCAAGACCCCCAACTCAAAGTTGTATCGTTCCGATACAATAAAGATAAAAACAAGGGCAGTCTATAAATACACACTTATAAAATTCTCAACACAATGGGAAAAAGCATAGCAGAATATATAGAATAAACCTAAAGCACATAACTCAGAAAATTTCATGCAATAATATTAATAAACTACATACATGTACACTTTTCATATCCACAGTCAACACGGCTTGAATTCAAGATCAGATTAGTTTCGCAATGTAAGAAGGATTGGGACTTTACTCAGTTCCCCAAGAGAGCTATAGATTGTTCATCGATTTTCACTAGTATTCAAAGATCCACTTAACTACTCTCTAATGGCTCAATCACTTCTCAATTACATAGCAAAGAATCAAAAGGTCTTTAAGGTTGTAATTTAGGCTTAGGGACGGTATGATAGTATATTTGGATAATTTGGAGTGAGCTTTTGGCTCTCTGCTCACTAGCCATCAACGAATCGCCCTAGAGCTTGAGTTACTCTCATAAAACGTTTCTCACTCAACCCAATGAATTCCTTGATGCACAATTTAGCATCCCTAATAACCCAATTAAAGCTTAAGATGTTCACATAAAAATCCACTTTGCCGGTCCGAATATATATATTTTCTTTTCTTTTCAATTCAATTTCTCTAGTGGTGGTCCTTTGTGTGTTCTAAAAATAAATGCAAAAGTAATCAAACCACAACCGCAAGCGTACGGTTGTCCCAAGTAGTAATAAGTGATTCTAGGATCGTTCGCAGGGACGGTTTGGTTAACTACAATGCTTATCAAATAATGAATGGTTGCACTTATGAAAGCAAATAAAGATATAATGATTGATTTGGTTTTTTTTGTATTAATTCTAAGTACGGAAAGACTAAATATAAAATGCAAGTAAATAGTAAAACGCAAGTAAATAAGTGGAAAACGCAAGTATGAAAAGGTAGCACTTGAGAACGCAAGGGATCCTCCTAATTCTATTTCATAACCTATTCTGTTTAAGGGCTAAATCGGTCAATTACAATGGTCGGGATTCTAAATTCCTTATACCCCCGTTAGGGTGGACTATAAGGCTATCCTAGAGTGTCACTAGTCCCGTCAGGGTAAATATGATCCACTTTTAGATGTTTAAGTTAATTACCACATTGGCCCTAAAATTAGCTAAGTTCGTCAGAATCAATAGCTTCTATTTTAGATTAAATAAATATTTCCGTACCTAAACCCTCCGTCAGGATGATCCAATCGCCACTAATTGGAATAGCCTAGATACTAACACCTGTTCTTAGTTAGCTACTCCAAAAACAGTAAATAATCTCAATTTATTGAAAAGAGTAAAAGACCCAATTTAATTTAATTTAACAGAAACCCAAATTCAGAACATGAAATTCAATAGAATTGGGATTTACCCATAAAGCATTCTCAAGCACTATTATGAAATTAGCTCATACTAATTAAAAGGAAAACTAAATTAAAAGTAATTGAATGCATATTGTTTTACAGAAATGAAATACAGAGAAACCTAATTTCGGAATTGGTTTGGCTGTGAATTGGAGAGTCTCCAGCTCCAAGCTTCTTCTTCTCTGGACACTCTCTTCAAAGGATGAATTAAATTGAAGAATAAAATGAGAGGTACTGAATAATGAGGTCTAAAAGCCTATTTATAATGATAAAATCGGATTAGGGCTTTTACTTAAGGTTTAAGTGAAAATTAGAAAAGCTCAAGTCCACTAATTAAACCCAAATCCCGTAACTGCTGCACCACCTCCACTAAAACAGCTCTAGCTGATTCGTTATAACTCCGATTGACCTCAAGCTATTAAACACACTCTACATCTAATTCCCATGTATCAAAAATTTTAATTTCTACCTAAAAACAGAAAAATGGAGATGAGAGACAACGAATCCCCACACCCCCAACTCAAAAATGAGCCGTGTCCCCACGACTCGAAAAACAGAAATTAAAATTAGGAAGAAAGAGAACATACTCTCGAGGCTATTGCCTCGCATCATTGATATCCAAGGTTGGAATTGCTGGACCTTTCGTTAATTGCTCGAGGAGTTTCATGATGTGCACTTGATTAGAGTTGATTTGTGCCACATCATTGACTAAGGAAGTTTGAGCTGCTTCGAATTTCGTTAAACGCTCCTCCATCTTCTCTTGCCAACTTTTCTCCTTTTCTTCTTTCGAGACTTGCGTAGAACCTGCTCTCCGAAAGATATCCTTGATCCAAGCATTATCAATATAACTCGCTTTAAACTCGAGTTTCTCTCCTTCACCTAATGCTACATTCGCTTCTCGCACAAGACACGTGATCATAGTAGGAAATTTAACATTATAAACCGATTTAGGAGAGACCGAAAATCGTATCACCTCCTCATAGATCAACTGTGCCACATCAACTTCTTCTCCTCTCAAAATATAGTCCAAAAGTAGAGCGTACTTCATAGTCACATCCAAAGTTCGTGTGTTTCCAAATATATTAGGGACAAGTAAATTGTGCCAAATTCTTGCATCCGCTTGAAGATATTTGTAAGGCCAAGGTGCCTTCAATTCTCCCTTATGTGATTGCACTTTCTCTTTGTCTAATACATTCTCAAAAAGTAATTCCTCATCAAAGATTTTTCGCTTAGCAACCGCTTCTTCAAATTTGCAAAACCTTTCAATTTCTTAAACTTGAAGTGGTTTCTAATCTCCTCAACTGTGAAAGGAACTAGCTTTCCTCTAATCAGAACACAACCTTTACTATCTCGGCTAAAGAGGCCTAAATAGAATTCCAAAACTAACTCATGACATAATTCAGAACGTCTTACCATGAACGTAGACCAACCCAGTTTCTCACCAAGCTCTAAGAATCTTGCGTATTCTCCTGTACCAACTTCTTCCTTGAATACTTTCTCATAAGCAAAAGGTAGTTCTTTTAACTGTTTCTCTGCAGAAGCCTTCAGGGCCCTTGAAGTATCCTCTTTCTCTTTGGGTGCAGGACCTTGTTGAGGTTGTGTTTTCTCCTTTGCATAAAAGTAAAGCTTTTTACCATTACAATCAAACAAAGGTATCCCACTCTTCTCAACTTTATCTTTACCCTATGATTTAGAACTAGCACCTTTGTCAATTGATTTCTTCTTGTTTAAATCCAATCCCTTGTTGCTCTTCACCTCCCTCTTGTTAGCTAAAATTGTTGTTCTATTAGTCATCTTCAATTAACCCCCAACTCAAAGCTTTAGCAACCCTTGAAATTTGAACTTGTGAAATAATGGTTGAACAAGCTTGATTTGGCTTAGGATAGGTGAATTGATGATGAATCTCTATGTGGGTGAGGTGGATTTGTAATGGGTTGGCTTGGATTTAAGAAATTTTAGGATGAATTTTGAAAATTTGGCTCTTTGATTCTTCAATTTGAATGGATTTGGTGAAGATTGGGTGTTTGATTCTCTCTTGTAATGATGTGGAGAGAAGGTTTGATGTGTTTTTCTTGTTGATTGGGTAGTGTTTTGGTGATTGGTGAAGGTTTTGATGAGCATCAATGGAGTTAGGAGAGTTTTGGAGAAGAGAAAGAGGCTTAAGGTTTAGTAAATTCGGATTAATGAGCTCAATACCTCTTTTATAACTTGAAACCCTTTCTTTTCTCTCTCTGGCGGCTCGTGCAGACCATGGTGCGGACCATGGGTGTACCGCGGGGTACACCGCGACATCTGATGGTCGAATTTTTTTTTACCCACTGGATAATACCCGTGGTACAACCCCGTGGCACGTGTTTTTGCTCTGCGGACCATGGCGCGGTACACCGCAGGGTATCCGCGCCTTCTGATGTGTTCTCCGTCAAAATACCCGTGGACCTACCCCGTTCCACGTGTTTGTGACCTGCGGACCATGGTGCGGTGCAGGGGGTAGTCCGCGGTCAATTTTTTCTTCGGTTCTGGATCAAACCCGTGGCTCCACCCGTGGTAAGGGTTTTGACCCTGCGGTGCATACCTGCGGACGCGGGGGTAGTCCGCGGGGGTCATTCTTCCGCTCCGAAAAATTTTCTTCGCGTCCCTAACTCGATTTCTCCAATTCCTACACACCAAAAACACTAATACCTTTCTCAAATATGCATTATCAACTAAAAACAACTAAATTAAACCTAAATTAAACGTAAAAAAACCTAAAAACTAAAAAAACTACGGTTTGTCTCCCGTACATCACTTTTGTTTAACGTCTTTCAAAGTTAGACGTGTTACCTCTGTCAAGATTTGCGAATATAGCCTCCCCAACAACGAGTAAGGCTATGAACGTCAACTAATCTGCGCTTGACCCCAGTTTTGGGGCGAATTTCTATCACCTTGGCTGAAACAACCTTAGTGACAATGAATGGTCCCATCCACGAGTCTTTGAAACTTCGTGGCCTATTCTCTCGTTTGTGAGCTTTCCATAGAACTTCATGGCCAACCCCAAACTCAATGTTTGGCTCAGTGTCCACAGGCTTTAAGTGGATCTTCTCAGGAGGGACTTTGTGATGTGAAAGGCTGTGGATGACAGGAACGGTGGCATCTAACTTCCTTGGTTTCTTACCCAAGACATAGAAGGTCTCAGATACATTCTTTGCATGAAGGGTGATTGTCCCTTCTTGGAAGTTGATCACACTTTGACTTGTGGCCATGAAAGGCCGTCCAAGTATGATTGGAACCTGCTTATCTGCATCAAACTCAAGAATAAAAAAGTCAGTATGGATGGCGATATTACCTGCACGGACTAAGACGTCCTCCACTGTTCCCCATTTCTTTTTAACTGAGTTGTCAGTGAACTGCAACTTCACTGGAGTTTTCTCTGATTTCTGAAGTCCAAGTCTCTCGAACACGGACTTAGGCATAAGATTCACACCAGAACCCACATCGTACATTGCTTTCACCTTGGGCATACCATGTAATTGAATAGGAAGGTTGAAACTGATATACTATATGCGTCCTAGAAGGGGGGTTGAATAGGACAATAGAAATTAATCGGCTAACTTTATTTCAAGCAAATAAAATTAAAAGCTAATTTGAATCCTATTGTTTTAGCAAACTACATAGTATAAAACTAGATAATCCTAAAAGACAACATTATCAATCTATTCAAGTAGGCATTTTATCAAGCATATAGAGTGCGGAAATGTAAAGAGTGTAGAGATAGAATACGATACACAACGATGTATAGTGGTTCGGTTTCCCTACATCCACTACCTAAGGAAGCCTCCTTAGGATTTGCAAGAGTCTCAACTAATCTTCGTAACTCTTAACCGGGTGAGATACAAACCCTTACAACCACTTCAAAAACCCTTTGAAGGAAATACACTTGTGTTATCACCAACACAAGGAACCAAGCATAAACCTATGCTCACACTACTCTCTTAATCTATTACAAGAACTAAGAGGAAAAGGGGAAAAGTGTTTAGGGGTGCTTATAAAAGCTTTGTAACTAAACTCCTCAATGAGTAGATAAGAACTAAGTAGCTTCACAATAAATATGACTTGAATGCTTCTTTGAAACCTCCTTGAATGATAGAATTAATTGCTCTTAAGATTGGTAGATGGAAGGCTTGAGTTGTGTCTTGAATGAGCTTCATTTTATAGCTGAAAATATGGTCCAACGGTCACAAGGCTTCTTTCTAACGGATCTATTTTAACTCCAATGGATATAAGCTTTGTCCTCTTGTAATGTTGCAGGAAACCCTTTCTTGCGGTGTACCGCGGGAATGGTCCGGTGCACCGCACAGATTCTTGATGCTTACTGACGGGCTATCCTGTGCACCGCGCCTCTGGTCCGTGCCTTGGTCCGGTGTACCGCGCTTTGGTCCGGTGTACCGTGCAGATTTAAGAGCTTACTGACGGGCTATCCAATGCACCGCGCTTCTGGTCCGTGGTTCTGCGGTGTACCGCATGGTTTGTCCGGTGTACCGCGGAGCTGCTCTTTTGAATTTTTAGCTAAAGTCTAAGGAAAAGAACACAACTAATCTAGTGAGGGGTTTTGGAAAATATTTAAAGTGATACCAAAATGAATTTTAGTTTAAATGATGATTTGTCGAATATTAAAACGGGAATAAAAACAAGGTGAGGCTAACAATCTCCCCCTTTTTGATGTTTGACAAATTATAAACTTTTGAATATGCCTAAGATTTAGTTTTGATCAAAAACTCCCCCTCAACCTAGTTACTAGAGTTTTTATAAAAACTCCCCCTCACAAAATGCATTTGAAAAAGTTTAACTAAAATTTCTCCCCCTTTGTCAACAACAAAAAGAACTAATGATACGATTTTTGAAAAATATAAGGGGTCAAAAATACATTTTGAGTAAAACAAGGACTAAGGAAGTAAATGGATAACAATGTAGAAGCTTCAAGGATCCTATCACATCAAGAAAATATTAGCAACAAGAGAATATACACAAAAAGCACAAAATAAAAAATGCAAGAAGAGAGGGTTAGAGAATTTGCATGCCAATTTCACACCGAATTTTCTCAAAAAGATCTTGGGGTAAAGGTTTAGTAAAGATATCGGCTAGTTGATTTTCCGAAGTGACAAATTCAAGTACAATATCCCCTTTTTGAGTGTGATCACGGATAAAATGATGGCGGATTTCGATGTGTTTTGTTCTAGAGTGTTGAATAGGATTTTTGGTAAGATTGATAGCACTAGTGTTATCACAACGAATGGGAACACGATCATACTCTAGGCCAAAATCTAGTAAGGTTTGTTTCATCCAAAGAATTTGAGTCACACAATTTCCGGCCGCAACATATTCGGCTTCGGCCGTGGATAAAGCAACACTATTTTGTTTTCTACTAGACCAAGAAACAAGGGATTGACCTAAGAATTGACAACTACCACTAGTACTCTTCCTATCAAGTCTACAACCGGCATAATCGGCATCCGAATAACCTATTAGCTCAAAAGAGGTAAATCTAGGGTACCAAAGTCCTAGACTAAGGGTTCCTTTCAAATACCTAAAAATACGCTTAACGGCACTAAGGTGGGATTCTTTAGGAGAGGATTGAAATCTAGCACAAAGACACACGGGGAACATAATATCGGGTCTAGAAGCGGTTAAATAAAGTAAGCTACCAATCATACCTCGATATACTTTCTCATCAACATTTTTACCATCTTCATCTTTGTCTAATTTTGTGGATGTGCTCATTGGAGTTCCAATTTCCTTTGCATCTTCAAGTCCAAATTTTTTGATCAATTCTTTTGTATATTTGGCTTGATTGACAAAGATGCCATCCTTCATTTGCTTGATTTGAAGTCCAAGAAAGTAATTCAATTCTCCCATCATGCTCATCTCAAATTCCTTATGCATGCTTTTAGAAAAATTCTCACAAAGATTTTCATTAGTAGCACCAAATATAATATCATCCACATAAATTTGAACAAGAAGGATATCTTTTGAAGACCTTTTTATAAATAAAGTGGAGTCAATATTTCCTCTTTTAAAACCATCATCTAATAAAAATTTGCTTAATCGTTCATACCAAGCACGAGGTGCTTGTTTTAAACCATATAAAGCTTTTGAGAGTTTAAAAACATGGTTTGGAAATTTTGGATCCTCAAAACCCGGTGGTTGTTTAACAAAGACTTCCTCGTCTATAAAACCATTTAAAAAAGCACTTTTGACATCCATTTGGTAAAGTTTAAAATTCATATAACAAGCAAAAGCAAGTAGCATACGAATAGATTCAAGTCTAGCTACCGGAGCAAAAGTTTCATCGAAATCAATACCTTCTTCTTGATTGTACCCTTGAGCAACTAACCTTGCTTTATTTTTAGTAATGATGTCGGTGTCATCAAGCTTGTTGCGAAATATCCACTTAGTGCCAATAATAGTGGGGCCAATTGGGTTTTCCATTAATGTCCAAACTTTGCTACGCTCAAATTGATTTAATTCCTCATGCATAGCGTTAATCCAATGATCATCTAACAAAGCTTCTTTAATATTCTTGGGCTCAATTTGAGATAAGAATGCTTGATGAGCACAAAGAGCAATAATACGGGAGCGAGTGGTAACACCTTCTTTTGGATCACCTAGAATTAATTCACTTGGGTGATCTTTGATATGTTTCCAACACTTTGGTAAATCCGTACTAGCTTCATTTAATACTTGATCATTTTCCTTAAGAGGTTCTTCATGAGATTTTAATTCTTGAGTAGGAGATTCTAAGGGTTGATCTAGTGGAGTATCTTCATCAACATCTACCACTTTCTTGATACAAAACGGATTAGTCTCATCAAAGTCAACATGCATAGATTCCTCAATAGTACGAGTACGTTTGTTGAAAATGCGATAGGCTTTTCCTTTAGTGGAATAACCAAGAAAAATGCCTTCATCCGATTTAGCATCAAATTTTCCCAAATAGTCCCTAGTGTTTAGGATAAAACATTTGCACCCAAAAACACAAAAATAAGCAATAGTTGGTGGTCTACCATTCCAAAGCTCATAAGGGGTTTTCTTAATAATGGGTCTAATAAGAACTCTATTTAACACATAACAAGCCGTATGAACGGCTTCACCCCAAAAGTATGTAGGCAAGCTATGTTCTTTTAGCATTGTTCTAGCCATTTCTTGTAGAGTTCGGTTTTTCCTTTCCACTACCCCATTTTGTTGGGGAGTTCTAGGGGCCGAAAAATTATGCTCAATCCCAAATTCATCACAAAAATGCACAAAAGGAGAATTCACATATTCACTACCATTATCACTACGAATGCATGTAATAGAGTAGCCTTTCTCATTTTGCACCTTTCTACAAAGTTTTGCAAATTCATTGAAGGCATCACTTTTTAAAGCAAGGAACATCACCCATGTATATCTAGTGAAATCATCAACAACAACAAAGACATATCTAGAACCCCCTAGACTAGTGACATCAACGGGACCAAAAAGATCCATATGCAATAATTGAAGTGGCCTAACGGTGATGACCTTATTTATGGATTTAAAAGATGAACGATGTTGTTTACCAAGTTGACATGCATCACATAATTTATCTTTATCAAATTTATGAATAGGCAAACCAACAACAAGATTTTTTCTAGATAATTTTGAAATCAAATCCATGCTAGCATGCCCTAAACGTCTATGCCAAAGCCAACTATCATTTACCACGGATAAGCATTTAATATGTTTAGACATAAGACTTTCAAGATCAACAACAAAAACATTATCCGATCTTTTTGCAATAAACATAGTATCTAACTCATCATTTTTAAAAACAACACATCTAGATGCTTCAAATTTAACACTAAAACCAACATCACAAAGTTGACTAATACTAAGCAAGTTAAAAGAGAGACCCTCAACAAGTAACACATTAGAGATGAGTAAAGAATTCATGTTACCAATGTTACCTTTACCCAAAACGCGTTTCTTAGTGTTATCAGCAAAAGTAACTCTATCACCTTTTGTTTTATATAAACGAGTAGAAAATGAAGGATTCCCGGTCATGTGTCTTGAGCATCCACTATCAAGGAGCCATATATTTTGCTTCTTGATGCTCAATCCCTACAATCAAAAATAAATTAAGCTTTAGGTACCCAATTAGGTTTGGGTCCATGAGGGTTAGTGGATTTTCTTTTTAAGACCCATATAGGCTTTTTCCAAATTGGCACAAGAGATCCCAAATCCAATAATTTACGATAGTAACAATGAGATGCATCATGACCAAGTTTTTCACAATAAGTGCAAGTGATAGAAGATTTTGAAGAGGATGGAATTTCATTTGAAATTTTTGATTTTACAAAAACATTTTTCAAAGGTTTTTGGTGAGTGAATGGATCATATCCAACACCACTTTTTTCACAAGCCATTCTTTGAGAACCTAAAATCAAATCCAAGTTTTCTTGCCCACTAGTGAATTTTAAAATAATGGCATTTTGATCAACAATCTTTTTCTATAACAAAGCTTTTTCTTCCAAAAGATTTTTCTCAATAAGATGAAGTTTTTCATTATCATCTATACATTCATCACAAAGATTTTGACAATCTTCCAAAGCTTTCAAAACCTCTTTAGTTCTATTTTTCTCAAATTCTAAATCTTTTGTTAAAACCTTATTTGTTTCAATAGAATTTAAAAAATCATTGTAAAGAGAATCAAATGCCTCATGAATATCTTGTTCACTAGCATCATCATTAGTTAAAGAGAGTTTAGATTTAGGAGTTACCTCTTCATGATTTGCCATAAAGGCAAAGTGAGTTGAGCCGGTATTATCATCCGAAGACGCATCTTCATCATTTTCAAGTACTCCCATAAAAGCAACAAGATTGACGTTTTCGTTATCACTTTCTTCTTCATCCGAATTTTGAGTATCCCAAGTGATATTAGCATGCATTGCTCTCTTAGGTTTCTCCTTTTGAAGAAGAGGACAATAGGTTTTGATGTGACCAACTTTCTTGCAATGATAGCAAGTGGGTTCATCTTGTTTGATAGCTCTATCATTCTTCTTGTACGGTGAGGAAGAACTTCCTTTCTTAGCAAAACGTTTGTATCTCATGAATTTTTTCATATCTCTTGCTAACATAGCCACTCCTTCATCTTCACTAGTTTTTTCTTCATGTGAGTTATCTTCTTCACTTTCCTTCCTTTCTTTTCGTTCTTTCAACTTGGAACTCATGGCATGGAAGGCAATAGATTTCTTAATCTTCTTCTCCTCATCATCTCTTATCTTTTCTTCTTCAAGCACAAGCTATTCCGTCATGAGGTTGCAAATGAGTTCATGAACCGTCATTTTTGAAAGATCTTTAGTGTCTCTTATAGAGTTGATTTTTGATTTGTATTTCCTTGGAAGAGCAAATAAGATTTTTCGGCATTGTTCTTTGTTGGTGTACTCTTGACCAAGAGTCTTCAAGGTGTTGACAATGTTAGAAAATCTTTGATGCATGGCATTTAAGGCTTCATCGGGCTCCATACGAAATAGCTCATACTTAGTGATAAAGAGACCAATCTTAGTTTCTTTGATATCTTCCGTTCCTTGATATGATAGCTCCAAGAGTTGCCACATTTCATGAGCGGAATTGCATTCACTAACTCTAGCGTATTCCGTGACACTTAATCCATTAATGAGGATGTTCATAGCTTTGTTGTTTTTGGCGAGTTTCGCTATGTCTTGATCATTATAATCATCTTCATTTTTTACCTCCGTAATACTACCCGTAACATAAGGAATATAAGGACCCTTCTTGATAGCAAGCCACAAAAAGTAATCAATTCCTTTGACGTGAAACTCCATTTTCTTTTTCCACCCAAAGTAGTCTTTTCCTACAAAAAGCGGAGGTCTAGTAGAACATGAACCTTCCGGTTGATTAGAATCCATATCGTATTAACTCTAGAAACGATTAAGTACAATAGAGCTAGGCTCTGATACCAATTGATATACTATATGCGTCCTAGAAGGGGGGTTGAATAGGACAATAGAAATTAATCGGCTAATTTTATTTCAAGCAAATAAAATTAAAAGCTAATTTGAATCCTATTGTTTTAGCAAACTAAATAGTATAAAACTAGATAATCCTAAAAGACAACATTATCAATCTATTCAAGTAGGCATTTTATCAAGCATATAGAGTGCGGAAATGTAAAGAGTGTAGAGATAGAATACGATACACAACGATGTATAGTGGTTCGGTTTCCCTACATCCACTACCTAAGGAAGCCTCCTTAGGATTTGCAAGATTCTCAACTAATCTTCGTAACTCTTAACCGGGTGAGATACAAACCCTTACAACCACTTCAAAAACCCTTTGAAGGAAATACACTTGTGTTATCACCAACACAAGGAACCAAGCATAAACCTATGCTCACACTACTCTCTTAATCTATTACAAGAACTAAGAGGAAAAGGGGAAAAGTGTTTAGGGGTGCTTATAAAAGCTTTGTAACTAAACTCCTCAATGAGTAGATAAGAACTAAGTAGCTTCACAATAAATATGACTTGAATGCTTCTTTGAAACCTCCTTTAATGATAGAATTAATTGCTCTTAAGATTGGTAGATGGAAGGCTTGAGTTGTGTCTTGAATGAGCTTCATTTTATAGCTGAAAATATGGTCCAACGGTCACAAGGCTTCTTTCTAACGGATCTATTTTAACTCCAACGGATATAAGCTTTGTCCTCTTGTAATGTTGCAGGAAACCCTTTCTTGCGGTGTACCGCGGGAATGGTCCGGTGCACCGCACAGATTCTTGATGCTTACTGACGGGCTATCCTGTGCACCGCGCCTCTGGTCCGTGCCTTGGTCCGGTGTACCGCGCTTTGGTCCGGTGTACCGTGCAGATTTAAGAGCTTACTGACGGGCTATCCAATGCACCGCGCTTCTGGTCCGTGGTTCTGCGGTGTACCGCATGGTTTGTCCGGTGTACCGCGGAGCTGCTCTTTTGAATTTTTAGCTAAAGTCTAAGGAAAAGAACACAACTAATCTAGTGAGGGGTTTTGGAAAATATTTAAAGTGATACCAAAATGAATTTTAGTTTAAATGATGATTTGTCGAATATTAAAACGGGAATAAAAACAAGGTGAGGCTAACAGAAACTTCCCGGATCTTTAAGCTTTGTTGGTAGTTCTCTTTCACTTCTACTTGAAACCCTCAAGTTCTCTCTTGGGATCTCTACACTCGCCTCTTTCTCAGGAATAACTTGCGTAAAAACTTGTTGCGGTGTAAGTCCTCTCTTCGCAATCTCAAGCATTTAAGCGTTGATATTTTTAGGTTGATACGCCTCTACAAATGTCTTGAGTACAGTGTCATCCTTAGGATTTGTATCAGGAATAGTTGATGACACTGGTTGAACAATAGGTGGCGATTCCACCTTCTCTTCTTCTTTCTCTTCTTGCACAGCAGGTGCAACTTCATCTTTCGATTGCTCCTTTGAGGCTTCTTCCTCTTTCTCTTTAGCCAGCTCAGCTGCGTAATCTACCACCGATCGAATTTCCTCTTGCATCTTCCTCAGTAGCTGTATGAATTCGGCTTTCTCTTGATCGTCCTCCACATAAACTTCAGAAGAGTCAGATTCCACGGGGCTAGACTTGGTTGGTTCTTCTTCGGTACTCGGAATTTCCACGGCACTAACGGCAGCATGCGGTACTTCCTCTTTTGCTTCTTCAATTTCAAGGCAAATTGCCTTGCAAGCTTCGAACCCAACATTGTTTTCACCTCCTTCGATTGCCTTTACTTCCTTTTGCTCTACCAAATTTGTTAAAACTTCGTTTAATTGTTTTACTTGAGTACCTAACATTTGAAGTATGGCATCGTGTCCTCGGACCTTCTCGTCCTGAGCGTTTATAGTTGTGGTTATACGGTCTAGAGCTTGTGCTATTTGTTGATTATCCATAGATCCTTCTTGAGGATACTGAGGTAAAGCTTTCTGATCTAGTGAATCGGTATAGGCATCTTGCGCAGGTTGTTGTGGGGGAGCAGGTCTATTTTGATGTTGATTTTGGTACTGACCTCTCTGTTAGAAAGAGTTGTTCTGGGGGCGCGGTTGATAATGACCAGGATTGGCGGCCCCTTGTGGATTTGAATACTGCATACCCGGATGGTTTCGGTTACCCCATTGATAACCTCCGCGGTTGGATATAAAGTAAACAGATTGCGGATTTGATTCGCACTCTTCCCATGTATGGTTGTTAACCCCACATTGTTGGCAACCTTGTGCTTCTTGTACTACGTTTGTAGCGGCTAAATTCTTCTCCATCGCTATTTTTAGCTCTTTGATTTGATTTTCTAATGCGGATATCTGAGCTGAGATTGCAGTTTCTGCATCTAAACGAAGCGTTCCTCTGGTTTTTGCCCGCATTGAAGGCCAACTTCTTTCCTGTTCCATATTATTTTCCAAAACCTCGGAAGCTTCATTGTGATTCATAGACACAAAATTACCCTTTCCAATGTTATCCACCTTCTCTCTACCTTTATCATTAAGACCTTCATAGAACATAGCAAGTTGTAGAGCAGGTGTATAACCATGGAGCGGACATCTAGTTAATTTTTGTTGAAACCTTGTCCATGCTTCTCCCACTGTTTCTCCATCTTCTTGGCAAAATCTTGCAAGCTCGGCTTGATCTTTGAGTCTCATGCTTTTCGGATAAAAACGGTTAAAGAACGCAGCTTGAAGTTCTCTCCAAGAATGAATGGTTCCATGTGGTTGTCTCTCTAGCCAATCGCTAGCTCTTCCGGTCAAGAAAAACGAAAACATATGACAATACAGTTGCTCGCGTGTAATGCCAGGAGTAATGTAGGCATCACAAATCTGCATGAACTTCTGAATCGCTTTTACCAAATCTTGTATTGCTGTACCAGTATAGAGTCCGAAACTTTGGAATTGACTGAGCATACCCGGATCGGGTCTAAATTTGATATTCGGAATCTCAGGAGGGAGGTAACCGATGGGTTGAACATGGAATGGTACATTAAGGCCAGGAAGGTCTTGTTCAACTCGGTTCTGTTGATTATTAAGGTTGTTCTGCCCATTACCTCCTCCTGCTGGTAATTGTACACCAGGTGGTGGATCTTGTTGTTGGATCCCTGGTTGATTATTCTGCACTCCACCAAGGGGTGGTCCAAGTGGTGGATCTTGGGCTGCCATCACTCTTCTCAAGGCTCTTTCCTCACGAACTCGTTTCTTGTAAGGTCTGAAGCTCCTCTCAGGCTCCGATAAAGGAGGCCAAGAATTAAACAATGTGAATCCTGAAAAAGACTAAAGCAAACCACAAGCGTAAATCTGGAAAAATAAAAAGTAAAAACTGAAAAGTAAAAAGTAATTAAAAACTACTACTCGAAATAAATAACCCACACGCTAACGAGACACAAGTCCCCGGCAGCGGCACCAAAAACTTGGTGGTGCCTAGGGTGTGATAAAAATAAGTCAAGAAACTACGCACTCTCACCCTAGACAGGCACAGTACTGCAAGTATTACAGGACGTATGCAAGTTTTAATGATAAGTAGAGTTCGTTCTCAGGGACTTAAGTGTGTTAATCGCGTGAGTAGGAATAACGAGTAAAAGTAATTAATTAGAAGACAGTAAATTAAAGGGAACAGATTTCGAAATTCTAAATTAAAATAAGAAAATAAAAGACAGTATAAGATAAGAAATATGAGATGAGAAGTATAGCTTAGGTTTTGCTAGTATGCACTAATCCTTCTAATTCTATCTATGAATCTAGTTAATAAGGGAGAATATTAGCTCTTGGTATACTTAGTCAGGATTCTAAATTCCCATACCTTAGACCTTGAGAGCGACTAAGGAGGCTACGGCACAACCAAGAAGTGATTTCAAATAGGGTTATCAAACGCTACTAAGGCCCTAAGCAAATACTGCAATCATTGGTGATATGGTGGTTAAAACAAACCCTAATCACTATCTAGTTAGAATCATGTTTTGTCAGAACTAATATCGACACTAGACATTATGTGGTGGTTCAATAGTTAAACACCCTGTCAAGGAGACCATCTAACTACTATTAAAACAATCCTAAAGTGATCAGTTCTAGGAAAGACATTAAATCAAAACACATAAACAAATATTAAGTAAGAAGCTAATATCAGATTATAACATATAATTCCCAAAGAAACTTAGATAGAAGAATTAGAATTCATAGATTATACATATGCAAAACCCAAGCTATGGGGAGTTTAGTTCATACCTGATGGAAATAAACTAAAAGAAATTACAAAAGACATCATCTTGCTCTCTACAATAAACTGGAAGAATAAAACCTTAAGAACTAATTACTATGAGGCAAGTATGATTTACAAGTGATATAAGGGTGTATTTATAGGTGTTTAGAAGACCTAATTCGTTTTCTTGAGGAAGAGGTAAGGTATTGGACTTCTAGCCCAACTTAAATTCGTATGGAAATAAAGATAAACACTGCTGGACCGTTTTGAGCATATATTCTTCGTTATTGGTCGGTTTGAGCTCCATAAGATACCAAAAGAATCGTAACATAATTATCTTTGCACCTATGAAAGGAATTTACCAAAATCGGCCTATTTCTTGGGTAAAATAGCACATCTTTAGGCGTGTACTGCAGAATCCTAGATTAGGCAGCTTTTCCTTTTCCATCTTTTTAGCTTTTGTTTCCTTATCTCCAATTACCATGCAAATCTCTTTCCATAAGTTGTAGTCTTTGACTTGGAGTCTAATTAAGCTCCATAATTATCTTTAAAGCTACACACTAAATAAACAATTAAACCCAATATGCTCTAAAAATATTATTTTACTAAATCAAGACTCAAAATAGGAAAGTGCACTAAAACTCAAGAAAATCGACATTTATGACTTCTAAATCACTAAAAATGATGTCTCATCTTAACATTAATCTATCACAAATGAGGAGACATCACATATACTAAACGTTATGTGGTGTTTCAATAGTTAAACACCCCTTCTGGGCGACCATCTAACTAGTATTAAGTTAATCCTATACGTTGCGCACCGCAAAGAAAACAAACAATAAATCAAAGCACATAAATGAGAGAATTAAACATGGATTCAAATTAAATACGATGGTATCCCAAATTTAATAGATTTAAATCAAGAACTAGGGTTCATACATATATACTAATCTCAAGCTAAAAATATTTTAGTTCATACTAGAAAAAGAAATGAAAATAATTACAAATTTGAAGGCTTGTGAAGACATGGTATGGTGTTTAGCTCCTTCCAGACTTCTCTTCTCTTGTTGTAATCTTTCTCTTGGCTGTTTGCCAATGATGTATGTATTCTAATTAAAGGGTGTATTTATAGGTTATAGGAAACCCTAAAACTTTTTCTTGGAGTGGAAGACAAGTAACTTGGACTCCTAGCCCAACTCAAATTCGTAACCCTAAAATATTGAAAAGGTAAGATTCTGGTGCTATTTTGTTTTGGCCGTAACTCCTTCAATACTTATCCGTTAGACACGTTACATATGTCGAAATCGATCGTATCGGAATGCTCTATAACTTTGATTCAGACCATTCTTCCAAATTCCTAACCAATCTTGAGTTTTCACTTTTATGTTCGTAGCTGCTGGAATTCAGATTTATATGGCAACTTTATCTTTTCCTTTTTCATATTTCTTTCCTTTATCTCCAATTTCCATGTTTATCTTCTTTCCCTTATCTCTTAGAATTGAATTGGCATCTAATTAATTACCATATATATTTAAAGCTTCACAATTAACAAACAATTAAACCCAATATGCTCTAAAAATAATAAATAATTAAATCAAGACACGAAATAGGAAAGTGTACTAAATCATGAAAAAATCGACCTATATCCTAATAAATACACCTAAAATGATGTCTCCAAGTTAGATTAATTAATCACAAACAGGGAGACATCAAGACCCCCAACTCAAAGTTGTATCGTCCCGATACAATAAAAATAAAGAACAGTAGGGTAGTCAAATAATTAAACAGAGAAGAAGAAGTAGTAGGAGTAGAAGAATAAAACACAATGAATGACCCTAGAGCAAAATATCTAAAAAGTCTCATGTAGTAATTCTAAAGAAATAATGCACACGTATGCTTAATATACACATAATCAACAATCCATAAATTCAAGTCCAGATTAGCTTCGTAATGCCAGGAGAGGTCTCAACTTAGTTCATGTTAATAGCTATAGGTTGTTCATAGGTCCTAGTATAGTATCCAATGGTCCACTCACCTACAACCTAATAGCTCAATTGTTTCTCCATCAAGTAGCTAGAAATCCTAAGGCCATTATGGTTATAACTTGGTTTAGGGACGATGTGGTATATTTGGATAATAAAAAGTGAGCTTTTGGCTCTCTCCTCACATTCCATCAACGAATCGCCCTAAAGCTTGAGTTTTCACTCGAAGATGTTCTCACTCAACCCAATTTTGATGCTTTTAATGTGCATCCCCAATTAATCCCAAATAAAACCTTTTCATGATGATATACAAATTCCATTTTGCCGGTCCAAATATATATATTCTTTTCATATCAATTTTTTCCCTTATGTATAGCTATGACTCTCTTTGTTATGTTGAGATATCACACTATTTTTTATCATATATATATATATATATATGTGTGTGTGTGTGTGTGTGTGTGTGTGTGTGTTTTCTTTTCAATTCATGCTTTTTAGCTTTTTTCATTTACTCTTTTCCCGGAAAAGGGTTACAATAATAACTTTTTCATCATCAATAATATCACAATTACAATTTCTCAAACCCAATGTTCCCAAATGATGAAACCCACCACCCCAAACTCAAGCTCTAAAAACGACTTGCCTCATGTTTTGCGATTTGAGTGCGGGTCATATGGATAAGTCTTATAACCAAGGGGAATGGTTTATAATGTGGTTAAATAAAAGGATTTAGAAAGGCTCAGAGGGGCTAAGACGGATAAATAACAATAATCAAATAAAAGGGTGAGAAAGCTAAAAGGCTTCAATTGGCTTCAATATGAAAGAACTGCCTTATTCACTTTTCTAACTACCGGATTTTGTTACTTTTTCACTACTAGTTCATAGACAAGCGGGTTTTCAACTAATTTCAAACCTCACGTTCTACACACCAAATAACCTTCCCTAAGTTTCAACTTGACTTCTTAGCATTGCTCATTAACTTTTTTATCTTTTATTTCCTGTTTTCATACATGCATGTTGGCATATAGCCTCCCTTAATAGGTTGTTTTAATATGACAAATCCTCTTATGATTAGTGTGCTAATTACTCTTGTTATATACATCCTAACTTGCACTATTATTCATCAAAAACACTTTTCATATCATTCTTATTATATCTCTTACATATGCTTTTATTCATATCTTTATATACTTTGAGATATAGCCTTAATGATCAACTGCAATGTTTATAAGAATGATGTTATCTACAACTTTCGTGAAGAAGATTTATTGATCCGAGCATCAAAGCATAGGTCAATTCTATCAAAGATGTTTGGTGCGGTACACCGGACCTATGGCGCGGTACACCGGACCAAGAATGCGGACCAGGGCACGGTGCATGGCTAGTCCGGTCAGAAAGATAGAAAATCTAACCGTTGAGGTGCGGTACACCGCACGATACTTGCGGTACACCGCAAGGAAGGTTTTTCTGCACAAAGTTTATGTCATAAGAAATATATCCGTTGGGAGATTAATAGATCCGTTGGACTCAAGCCTTATGACCGTTGGAAGCTATTTTCTGCTATAAATTGAAGCTCTTTGAAGGCTACAACTACACCAACTAATTACAAACATTAAGGAGCTTAATTGTTGTCATTCAAGAAGGTGTCAAGAGCTATACATTGTCAAAATCAATCTTAGTGAGCTTATTAGTCCTATCCAACTCATTCAAGGAGTTAATAAAATAAGCCACAAGGTTCTATCTACTCAAGAGGAGTTTACATGCTTATAGTTATATCTACTCTTTAGGAGATTATCTAGCAAAGTAGTTTCACCCCTTAAACACTTTGTATCCATCCTCTTAAGTCTAGGTCTTGTAATAGATAGATTAAGAGAGAATTCAAGTATAGGGAGTATACTTGGTGTCCTTGTGTTGTGATTACACAAGTGTTTGTCCTTCGTGTTATCGAAGAGGTTGTAAGGGTTATTGTGTTCTCGACCCGGTTAAGAGAGACACGGGAGCTTAGTGAAAAGCTTGAAATCCTAAAAAGGCTTCCTTAGGTAGTGGATGTAGGGAAACCGAACCACTATAAATCGTGTGTATCTTTCTATCCCTACTCTATTTACTTTCCGCACTTTATATGTTTGATAATATGCTAGTATGAATATTGTGATCTCGTTTATCTAGTTTATCTAACATATAGTCTTCTAGAGTAGTAAGAGATTAGATTGTCGATTTACTTGTTAAACTTATATATCGAACCTCTAACTTATCCTTTGCATGTATCCTATAAGTGTTTGATATATTAAGTTGACTTAGAAGTTTTCTCTTAAACTTATAATTGTCCAAAAGATTTTTAATTAGGCATTAATCTTATTAGTAATCCTATTCACCCCCCCCCCTCTAGGACTTTCAATTGGTATCAGAGCCTAACTCTACGTGAATAGCTTAATCGTTAGTAGAGTAAACGATATGGAATTTAATCTTTTGGAAAAGTCGTCTTCTACCCGACCTCCACTTTTTGTAGGAACTTACTATTTTGCTTGGAGAACAAAAATGGAGGAATTTATCAAAGCCGAAGATCCCGATCAATGGAGAATCGTTATGGAAGGTCCATTCGTTCCATATAAAGAGGAGTTAAATGAAGCGGGAGTTCTTAAGCTAAATCAAGAAGAAAAAGATTATGATGAACTCACCGTTGAGGATAAGGCTAAGCTCACTCAAAATGCAAAACCGATGTACACTCTAATTTGTGGAATTTCCGAAGAAGTTTTCTCACAAATGTTAGATTGTAAATCCGCAAAAGAGCTTTGGGATCGTTTGGAGTTTCTATATGGAATTGTCGAAAATGATGAAGAAAAAGAAATCTTAATCCATGATGAATCTCATGACAATCCTAAACCAAACCATGAGGTAGCCATCTATCCTAACTCTTTATCTCTTCCTTATAATTATGATGATATTAGGCAAATTTCATCCCTTCTCAAAATTCTTGATTCTCAAATCCATTTGAATAACCTTATGTTAAAAAAGGCTAAAGTTGAGCAAAAGAATTGTTTTAAATGTTGTATCACTTTAGATGATATTCTAGGTAATACTAAAAACCCTTGTTTTGAAAACATTTTTTCTTCAAATAAAAGTCAACATCCTATGAAGAAAAATATAGAAGGTTTTAAAAAATTGGATGAAACTTTTTCCCTCGCTCTTAAAACTTTAGAAAATCATCCCTTTTCAAATGTCACTCCTTTTGATCCAAATGGTCTTTTTAAAGAAAAATTGTATTTGAGTGATAATTTGGATATTGAAAAGAATGAGGAAAATTCGTGTTCAAAACCCTCACATAATAGTTCTATTCGAAAAAGAAGTTCTTGAAATTATTATGGTAAACCCGGTCATCATACTTCTACGTGCCATTACCATGAACAACTTGAAAGCGGATCTTTGATACCCTCGTGGGAAAAGCCAATATGGACGTGACAAATGCTAACAACATTTCCGGATCCATTCCACCTCGGATACCATAGTAATATTCATTGAAGTTGTTGAGCGTCAAGAAAATGGAATTATATGCAAAAAGATGCTCAAACCTCGTAAAAGGAAAATACGGTTAATTCTTTCCTTTCTTCTTTTTTATTTTTATGTGTTATTATGTGTTTATGTGCTTTATCCTCTATGTGCTAATATCTTGTGTATCTTGACCTTTTCATGCTTAAATTTTGCTTTGTTTTTACATTGGGTCTTTTTGTACTTTTAGAAAATATAGGGGTATTTGTGAAATAAACTGTTTTATGTGTTTTCGGGATTTCCTTGTTGTTTCTTTTCAAAACAAAAATTTTCTTATAAGTTTTAAACCATTCCGAATCTTTTGGGGAAGTTTCGAATGTGTATCGGGTGTTTTTAAAAGAACCAAAAAATTCCTTCTTAGTGTCTAAGTCGAACGTTTTTGCGGTGCACCGGACCACTCCGCGGTACACCGCGATCCAGGGTTTCAGCCTTTTTATTTTTCCTTTATTTTTCGCCCAATTTATTTCTGCAGTGCGGTACACCGCACGGTTCCCGCGGTACACCGCGAGTTAGGTTTTTGTCCGCGTTTTAAACCCGTCAGTCTCCTTTTCCTCTTCATTCCACCATTAAAACAAAAACCCCTCCCCACTGCTGCGATTTCCGGCGACTTCTACACCCTTTTTCCGCCGCCTAGTGCTCTATCTTCTCCACCAAATCAATCCTTTCTCTCTCTCTCTCTCTCCTTCATTTCCCACCTCATTTCACCATGAGAGAAAAGAAATCTGCTCCAAGGAAGAAAGCCACCACCGGAGCCTCCTCCAGCCGCCGCCGTGCACCATCTCCGGCGAGGTCACCAACACCACCTCCACTCCGGCCATTCGATCCTCTCCTGGGCAGAACCATAAGTGCTTCAGCTTTTCCCTCGGGTGATAATTCTCTTTTTGAACTCCTTTCCTTCCAAGGTTGTGAAAATATCTTTCAATTTTCGGGTAGTCAATTAGCTAGTGGGTTGATTGAAGAATTTTACTCTAATTTTGAATATGATTGTGCTAATAATTCGATAAAATCAATAGTTTCGGGTACTCCTTTACGATTAAAGTTAAATGTTTTGTGTGCTCGATATAATATTCCTTCGGATGGGTTTAGTGGCTTTTGGTCTAGTGGTTGGGATGGTTCTAGTCTTGATGTGGTAGCTCAAAACGAGGTTATTGAATTCGTTAATGGTAGAATGCTTATTCGTGATGGAAATTGGAATTTACGTAACTTTGATCCGGAGTTCATAGTGGCTCACAAATTTCTTACTTCGGCCGTGATTCCAAAGGATAAACATGATGCTAAATTAATTCCTTACAAAGCTTATCTCCTATTTTTGATCTTTGCTAAACAACCGATTAACATTATTGCGATAATGTTCAAATGGATGAACCATGCTAGAGCATCGAGGGATAAAGTCCCATACGGTATTTTTCTAACTAAAACCTTTGAGGCAAGTGGAATTTCTTTAGGAGGAACGAATGTGAAACCAATAGATAGAGCTTGGTGTTTTGATTATAACACAATTAAGAGAATGAAATTTGCTATCTATAATAACACCTATGTTTCGCATTCACATATTAATCGTATTTCGGATGCTTCAATTCGTAATCGTATCTTACAAGCTAAAGAAGGAACTTTCGGTCCGGAGCTTAACTCACTTGAACTATTGGATAACCCGGCCCAATAAAATCCTATCCCTAATGAGCCTACTCAAAGCCAACCCATTCATGAGGATCCTCCTAATCCATCTCGTTTTGAAAGCACAATAACTCGTTTTATGGATTATATGGGTAGAAAATTCGAGGCTTTGGAAGAGAAATTAGAAAGGAAATTTGGGGTGTTAGAAGAGAAATTGGGAATTCTTGCTAGTGAGTTAACTTGCGTAAAAAATGATGTCTCGTGCATCAAAGATGATGTGTCTCATTCTCGCCACCGTTCTAGAAGCCGCTCTCCCCGTGAAAATCGTTAATTGGTCGTGGTTGGGTGTTTTTAAATCTTCATTTTATCCTTCTTGGTGTTTATGTGTTTTTATTGTGGTTGTTTTGGACTAAGTATGTGGTGTTTATGCTTTAATTGTTTTTGGGTCCGTGTTTTGGACATTTAGGATATTATTGCTACTTGGTTTTATTTGGATAATGGTTTAGGATGCTTGGATAATTGGTTTAGTATGTTTTGTTTTTATCTTAAATGTTAGATGCTAAATTTTTATGCTTGGGATATTATTTAAATGTGTTGCTAACTTTTTCTTTGATGATATAGGTACTATTGCATCTATAATCCTTGATCTTATTCTATATTGCTCTTTAGTCCCTATAGTTTGTTCTATTTGTCTTAGTTCTTAAAATAGTTGAAAATTGCATTTAGGTCCCTAAAAGATTTTTCAAATTGCTTTTGAGTTCCTAAAACTTTTTGAAAAATATTTTTTGTTCACCTATATCTTTTCAAAAAATTACATTTTACCCCTAAACTTCTTAAAAATGAATTCAAATATTTTTTTAGGGAGAAATTGTAGATCAAACTTTTACAAAATTGAAACAAACTCTATGCATTGTGTAAGGGGGAGTTTTTTTTAAATCATATTTAAAAACTCAAATGCTTAGGCTAATCATTTATCTCATATATTGCAACTAATCGTTTGTGTCATTAGAAAGCATATGAAATGAAAATCAATCGATCAAGGAGTTGGTAAAAAGTCTCTATCTCTTAGCTCTTACAATTATCTATCTTTGTGCATCTCTTTCTAAAATTGTTTTTATCCCTAAACTCTTGCACACTCTTAGTATCGTTGTTTAAAATCTATTCGCTTGAGTTTTAGCTCTTCTATTTTTAGTTGTTTTTATTACCCCGTCTTTTTGATGAAGACAAAGGGGGAGAAATATGTGCACTAAAACTTTCAAAAATTGCACTTTTTAAATCTCACAAATGCATCTCAAATCTTATATGCTTATTGTGAGGGGGAGCTTAATTTCATTAGTGCTTAAACTTTCATATCATTCCTAAGGTGTTTTAGTGAAGGATTTGTCATCATCAAAAAGGGGGAGATTGTTGGCATATAGCCTCCCTTAATAGGTTGTTTTAATATGACAAATCCTCTTATGATTAGTGTGCTAATTACTCTTGTTATATACATCCTAACTTGCACTATTATTCATCAAAAACACTTTTCATATCATTCTTATTATATCTCTTACATATGCTTTTATTCATATCTTTATATACTTTGAAATATAGCCTTAATGATCAACTGCAATGTTTATAAGAATGATGTTATCTACAACTTTCGTGAAGAAGATTTATTGATCCGAGCATCAAAGCATAGGTCAATTCTATCAAAGATGTTTGGTGCGGTACACCGGACCTATGGCGCGGTACACCGGACCAAGAATGCGGACCAGGGCACGGTGCATGGCTAGTCCGGTCAGAAAGATAGAAAATCTAACCGTTGAGGTGCGGTACACCGCACGATACTTGCGGTACACCGCAAGGAAGGTTTTTCTGCACAAAGTTTATGTCATAAGAAATATATCCGTTGGGAGATTAATAGATCCGTTGGACTCAAGCCTTATGACCGTTGGAAGCTATTTTCTGCTATAAATTGAAGCTCTTTGAAGGCTACAACTACACCAACTAATTACAAACATTAAGGAGCTTAATTGTTATCATTCAAGAAGGTGTCAAGAGCTATACATTGTCAAAATCAATCTTAGTGAGCTTATTAGTCCTATCCAACTCATTCAAGGAGTTAATCAAATAAGCCACAAGGTTCTATCTACTCAAGAGGAGTTTACATTCTTATAGTTATATCTACTCTTTAGGAGATTATCTAGCAAAGTAGTTTCACCCCTTAAACACTTTGTATCCATCCTCTTAAGTCTAGGTCTTGTAATATATAGATTAAGAGAGAATTCAAGTATAGGGAGTATACTTAGTGTCCTTGTGTTGTGATTACACAAGTGTTTGTCCTTCGTGTTATCGAAGAGGTTGTAAGGGTTATTGTGTTCTCGACCCGGTTAAGAGAGACACGGGAGCTTAGTGAAAAGCTTGAAATCCTAAGGAGGCTTCCTTAGGTAGTGGATGTAGGGAAACTGAACCACTATAAATCGTGTGTATCTTTCTATCCCTACTCTATTTACTTTCCGCACTTTATATGTTTGATAATATGCTAGTATGAATATTGTGATATCGTTTATCTAGTTTATCTAACATATAGTCTTCTAGAGTAGTAAGAGATTAGATTGTCGATTTACTTGTTAAACTTATATATCGAACCTCTAACTTATCCTTTGCATGATCCTATAAGTGTTTGATATATTAAGTTGACTTAGAAGTTTTCTCTTAAACTTATAATTGTCCAAAAGATTTTTAATTAGGCATTAATCTTATTAGTAATCCTATTCACCCCCCTCTAGGACTTTCAATGCATACTAAACATATTTGTGCTATCGTTCAAAAACATGCTACTTACTATTATTAACTAATTCAATCACGCTCAATAGGTACATTCAACATATTCTATGTAAATTCAAACCAAATTTTTTTTAATTTTATGCAAAAACAAAAAGGAAGATGAGGACAACGAATCCCCACCCCCAACTCAAAGTGAGTCGTGTCCCCACGACTTGAAAAAGACTCAATAAATAAATAAAATTTAACATTAAACTAAACTACATGATGCTTACAAGCAATTAAGAAGCAGCATTAGAACTGGGTACCTGGCCATAAAGATCTAGCATGTCCTCCTCCTCCCTTGAAGAGTAATTATCAATATCCACGTTATCAGGTACTTCACCCAATACCTGATTAATCTTGTCAATTTCCTCCCAGAGTGCGGCAAATTCTTTTATTATATAATGGAACTCATCTTGTAATTTGATTGCCCATACTGGTGGCATGCATGAATTATTCTGATATGAAGAAGAAGAACCTTGATCTTGAATTGGTGTCATTTCTTTAGGCCTTGGTGGTACACTCATTCTAGCTGTTAATCTATTTCGTAGTGGTTGTGTTGGTCCCTCTATCTTTTGTTTCTTTTCAACAAACTCATCAAGGTTGATGGTCTTTATAATTGTAGCTCCATGCAAATTTTTGTTCTTCCCTAAGATTGAACACTTCCTCTTATAATCCATAGCATCTGTTCTGTTTGTCATCTCTGATTAACCCACAACTCAAGTTACACAAAGGATGGAATAAAGTTAAGAAAGTTTGGTGTGGCTTAAGTTTCTTGCTTGGATTTAATGATAGAAGAAAGTTTCTTGATTGTTCTTGGAAGAATTCTTGATAGCTTGATGATCTTGGTGGTGTTTTATGGTGTAGTGTGATGAATTTGATGAAGAATTTGTGTTTATGGAGGAAGGAGAAGAGGATTCTTGTTGTTGTTGTGTTTGTTATGGAGGTTTAATCAAGCTTCAAGGTCTATTTATAAGGTTTGGGTCTAAAAAATTCGTATTGGAGAGGTTAGGTTTAAATCTTGGTAAGGTAAGAAGTTGATATGGTAACAACTCTTCACAAACCGCCTCGGACCAGCTTATCGGTCGATTCGCCGGATTACCGGTGCTGACGGTTTTCTTTTTGTTGGTCTCGACATAAAACCTGTCTTGAAAAACCGTCCGCGCGCACTTGTCCAGATCTCCACCACCATTCGCGCCTGTCCAGATCTCCACCACCGTTCGCTTCTGTTTTGTTTTGTTCGAACAAGTTTTTTTTAAACGCGATTGGGTCCAGACTTGGTTGGATCCAGACCTGTTTGGGTCCAGTCCATTAGGGCCAGCCCTTTTCTTTGTTCCTTTTCTTTTAAAAACTTGGTCTAACCCTATTCTGTTGTATTTTATAAAAAATAAAATTATTTTCTTTTTTTTGCTAGCGTCCAGCCCATAATGTTCTTTTTTTTTCAAAATTGTTAAACTTTTTTATATTGTAATTTGTTTGTGACCAGTCCATTAGAGCCAGCCCTTTGGGTGTAGACATTAGGGGCCAGTAGCATTTGTTGTTTTGATTTTTTAAAATCAAACCCTAATCTAGTTTGTTAATTTTGCAGGTAAAAATTAAACACTAATGAAACACTAATTAAATACTATTGTGAAATTTCTAAAAGCTTGAGGAATCTGTATAAAAAAATAAATACATATAAAATTATTCAAACACTTCACATAGGTACAACTCCTAGGGTATAACGTTGGACACATACAACACATTTGACATAGACTTATACAAAAAATGAGACTCGGAAACAACTCCACGGGTATTTGGACAATCAAATAGACAAAATCCGGTTAGGACATGGACAAGTATAATTGCAATTATATAAAAAATCATTTTACTTAACTTAAAAGACTTAAAACCTAATATAAGTCTGTATCCATTGGTACAGATCCATCAGCTTAAAGAAAATAAGTAAAATAATAAAAAAATGAATTACTAAAAAAAAATTGAAAATAGTATAGATAGAAAAAATCCAACCAAAAATTAAAACTAGGCCTTATAAAATAAGTTTTGGTAACTAAACTTTAAAAAATAAAAAATTTAGAATTTAAGCTATCCTCTTTCTGAACTACATGTGCTTACTCATGAGAATATGCAAAGGCCTCCAGATAATTACTTCATTCATTTTTTTATTGTTATTTACCAGATTGATTCGATAAAGGGCGGCCCAATTGTTAATCAAATTCGTCCCTTTCTTTGTGGACACCCCAACTACTCATCCCAAAAACTTTGTTCCTTAACGTCTTACAGAATTTTGGTATAGTAGTTATATAATTAGCACGAATTATGAAATTCTCTCTACATCTTCTCTCCACAAACAAACACAAACACTTAATCTAAAATCTCTTTTCCTACCTAAACATCTAAAATCACTACATTTTAGGTGTTACTTTCCTGTGATTTAGTCTTCCTTCAAACATTCATCATACACTAAATCTTTCTTTCCTCTTTCCCTTTCAATCTTCACTCTCTTTCCGACCCTTCCCTTCCAACAAAAAGCTTCTTGCTATGGAGTTTTATGCCCCTTCTCATCCCCTAGCAAAAGACAAAGCACTAATTATCTCACCGGATACAAAATCAGTATACAAAAATGCTAGAGAATTTAAAATCACTGCTAAACTTCTTGCTATGGAGAAAGTTAATCACATTTTTATCAAAAACCACATCAACAAGTATTGGGCATTAAATGAACAACTAGAAACAGAGAGATGCGCTGCAAATGTGTTCACCATCACTTTCAAAAATGAAGAAGACATTAGTAAAGTTTGGAAACAAAGGCCTTGGACTATCCAAGGTAAACACTTGGCTATCCAAAAATATGAAAGTCACAACAGAAATGAAGTCAATCACACAACTGTTTGGATCCAACTTACGGGAATCCCAGCTAATCTACTAACAAAACACTGTATTGGAAAAATGATGAGTTATTTCGGCGAAGTTCATCAAATTAACTTACCAGAAGAACTGGACATTGATGAGAAATCTACTACTAAAATCCAAGTAGATTGGAAACTATCAACACCTCTAATACCAGGGATCAAATACTGGGAAAATGAGGATTCAGCAGCTTGGATTAAATTCACCTATGAAGACATAGGTCAAGTTTGCTACGGATGTGGGCTTTTCGGCCATGAAGAAAACAACAAGACCTACCAATGCCAAAACCCTAAAGTTACCCCCAAATTGGGGGCCTGGATCAAAACTTCTACAAGAGGACCAACTCCTATGGTGTCTCAAAATATGAACAAAGGAAAGATTACCAACCAGAAAATCTCTTCGAGAATTGCACCCACCTTGAATCGAACATGGAATAACCCAATGGAAAGAGTTAACTCGGTCTCTGAGTTGAAATCAGCTAATGGGGTTAACTCGGATACCTGAAACCAACTCGCCAGCCAACTCACCACCACGGTTGTGGGTTCTACAGGTACTACGAACATTTTTAAATTTGGTACTATCTCGACAAAAAACAATGAAAGAGAAAAAGGACTTGTAATGGGAACGAAGAGAGAGAATCAAAGGAAAGGTAATGGGGCTGAATCTTCTCTGTCGTCTTCTTTGTCTCAATCTGATATCAAAAATAAAAATAAAGGAAAAGAAATCAACCCAAATCCGGTCTTGGATAAGGAACAGAATTTGGCCACGTTGGCTAAGTATTTTGTCAAAGATTTAAAAAACAGCCCAGCCCAAGAAAACCTTTTAACCTTTGTGACTTATATCAGCCCACCTAATTTTATTAAAAGCCCAAATTTCATACTACCCAAAACCCATACCCCTCAAAGCCCAAACACATCATCAGCCACTAATAACCCAAGTCAACACACCCAATCGACTAAAACACCTAACCCTAAATCCCCAATCAATCAAACCCTCTCTCAAAACCCGTCTTCACTCATCCCAACTCCGACCACCCCTAACCCCCAAATCAACGATGATTTCACCACACCAAACCACTCAATACCTCTCAACTTCACATCCTCCCTTTCGGATACCACCACTTTCAGAAACTGTGTGACTATTGAGGGTTCTCAATTAGCCATTATGAAGAAGAAATTCTTCGGAGAAATGTCAACTAGAACTCCGATCAAATCTAAAAGCACAAACATTAAGAAGAATCAACTTACTCACTCCAACGTTAAACGCCACAAATCTCTTTGGGATGCAAGAAAAGGAGTTCAATCGGAAAAAGCGAATATAGAAGTGTTGGAATCGAAGACGGAATTAATGGAGGAAAAGGCTAGCACAAGTGGAGAAATAAGCAACTCGGGCCACGAGAAGGGTAATTCAGCCGAGGAAGAGGCTTGCGGGGTTGACCTTGATCAACCCCTTCACCATCAATGAGACACCTATCCTGGAACTGTCAGGGTATTGGCAACACCTTGACAGTCCAGGCCCTAGCCGATATGGTCAATAAATATCGGCCTCAGGTACTTTTTCTATCGGAAACTAAGAATTGTTATTTTACTGTTAAAAAACTTGAAAAAATTATTAATATGACACTCGTAGAGACTGTAGAACCTAAAGGTCTTAGTGGCGGTCTTGCTATCTTTAGTAAAACAATTATGAAATAAAAATCATTAGCAAATCAGTAAACCATATGCACTGTAAAATTAACAATGAAGGAATTGAGTACTACTCTACATTTGTTTATGGGGCACCCTTAGATAAAAACAAAGAAGAATGTCTTAAGTTATATGCTAGCTGTAAACCTATAAATGATGCCCCACGGTTGCTTATTGGTGATTTCAACAATATAAGGTACACCTCTGATAAAAAAGGAGGTAACTGCAAAATTAATAAATATATGAATATGTTCAATGGATTTATAAAACACCACAAACTTGATGAAATTGTCACAAGAGGCTGCAAATTCTCTTGGACAAACAAAAGAGATAACAATGAAATGATTAAATCTTTCATTGATAGAGGTCTCTGTAATAAAGTTTGGATTGATCTATACCCCTCAGCCTGGATTGCACTACTACCAGCTCTGGGGTCAGATCACTCTCCACAAGTACTCACCCTATATGAAAACCATATTAAGAAAGATAGAAGATTCTATTTTGAAAATAGTTGGGTGGAAGAATCTGAATGTCTAGATATTATTAAAAAAGTATGGAACATTAAGAAATGCCCCACTGGACTCATTAGAAATGCCTATACTCAAAAGCTTGAAAAGTGCAAAATTTTACTTACTAAATGGAGTAAATTGAAGTTTAACAACAACAAAAAAAATTATCAATAAACATATCAAAAATCTTGAAAGGATCTATAATGACCCCCTCACTAAAGATTGGACTGAATATAACAATATTATAAAAGTAGTGGAGGATTTATGGAAAAAGGAGGAAGATTATTGGGCCTCTAGGTCCAGGAATACTTGGCTTAAAAAAGGTGATAGAAACACTTCCTTTTTTCATGCCTCCACTAAAGAAAGAAGGAAAATAAACACCATTACTAGACTAAAAACTGATGAGGGTGTTTGGGTGGATAACTTCTCTGATATTACTAATGAAATAACTAGTTATTTCAACAACATCTTTAAAACAGTGGGTACTAGAAATTACTATCCCATCCTTGACAGTATTGTTCCTACCATTACAGATAATATTAATAATAATCTCAACAAAAAACTCGAGATTTCTGAAATTGAAAGAGCCATTCATGAACTTGAGGCTAATAAAGCCCCTGGTCCTGATGGATTTCCAGGGTTTTCTTTAAAAAATACTGGCATATTATTAAATTGGATATCATTAGAGCTATAAACAATTTTCGGTATAATGGTGGGCCCCTAGATGATATTAATCAAACTTTCATCTCGCTTATACCTAAATTATCTAATCCTACCTCTATTAAACACTTTAGACCGATAAGTTGTTCTAACTTCATTTATAAAATAGTGGCTAAAATTCTCGTGAATAGAATGCAACCGGTTTTAAATGCTTTGATTGATGAATATCAATCAGCATTTATACCTGGAAGGCATACTCAAGAGAATACGATGATTGCGCATGAATTGATACATTATATTAAAAACAAAAAATATACAAAAAAATAATTTATGACCATTAAAACGGATATTCAAAAAGCGTATGAAAACGTGGAATGGGATTGCCTTGAGGATATCTTGCTCAGAATGGGTTTTGATATTAAATGGGTTAGCAAAATTATGAGGTGTGTTAAATCAGTCTCTTATTCAGTCTTGGTTAATGGGTACCCTATTGAAATTGACAAGCCCCAAAGGGGTTTGCGACAAGGGGTCCCTTTGTCCCCTCTACTTTTTTGTATTACTACACAGTTACTATCATCACTTATTAAACAAAAAATGGATAATAATGACATGAAAGGTATAAAAATTGCCAAATCAAGTCCCCAAATATCCCATTTACTCTTTGCTGATGATAGCATATTTTTTATGAATGCTAACAATATGGAAATTGAAAGTTTTCGAGATGTTATTAACAAATACAGTTATGCCACAGGTATGAAGCTTAACCTTAATAAATGTGGTATCAAATTTAGCCCTAACACCCCTACTTTTTTACAAAATATTTTTGCCAAAAGACTAAATATGCCAATTACTAATAATCTAGGTAAATACCTTGGGTTACCCATAGAATGGAGTAGGTCTAAAGTCAAAGACCTTAACTTTCTTGTGGAAAAAACTTTACAAAAAACTGAGAATTGGAAGAATCTCTTTCTCTCAGCTGCAGGTAAAGAAATTCTTATAAAAGCTGTCCTACAAAGCTTACCCAACTACTTTATGAGTTTTTTCCTCATTCCAAAAAATATTTGTGATCTCATTTCCTCACAAATCTCCAATTTTTGGTGGGGAGCTAATGGAAAAAATAAAGTACACTGGGAGAAATGGTATAATCTTACTAAAAGCAAATACTCAGGAGGGTTAAGGTTTAGGGATTTACACCTCATGAACCTAGCTCTCCTCGGAAAACAAGCTTGGAACATTCTTAATTAACAAGACTCTATGCTTTTTAAACTTCTTAAAAGTAAATACTTCCCCAATAACACTCTTCTTGAAGCTCAACTAGGAAACTCACCCTCATGGGGTTGGAGAAGTCTAGTGAGTGGTTTAGAGACTATCAAAGATAATATTAAATGGAAATTAGGAAATGGAGCTACTATCAATATCCTTAGTGATATTTGGAATCATGGTAGTTCACGTATCATTAAACCTAAGATAGGAAATGCCATATATGTTTCTGACCTTATGTATATAAACAGTAGACAGTGGGATATAAATAAGGTACATCAAGAATATGACCATGATATAGCTGAAAATATTCTCAATACTTTTATCCCCTACTCAGGTGGTAAAGATATCCCTATTTGGAATCTAGATCAGGATGGTCTTTATACTGTTAAAAAATGTTATCAAATCTTGAAAGAGAAACAAGACAAAAAAAATCAAAACAATAATAATATCAAACCTACAACATCTTACATCATCAGTACAGACATTTGGAAAATGATGTGGAATTTAAATATTTTACCCAAGATTAAAAATTTCATGTGGAGGGCATTAAAAAATCTCCTACCTACAAATGAGAACATCTATAAAAAAAGAGCTATTAAGACTCCCTTGTGTGATTTGTGTCATTAAGAGGTGGAATCTACTGAACACCTCCTACTAAACTGTTCTTGGGCTAGGGCCTTATGGTTAGCCTCTGAATTCAATATTAAAACTTGCAACCAGAATTCATATAGATTGGATTCTTGGATGGCAAGTATTTGGGAAAATATGAAGAAACAAAAAGTGGAAAAGAATGATTATATGGAAAAAATATGTTTCCTTTTGTGGCATATATGGAAAACAAGAAATGATAGTAAATACAAATTTACTAAAATTGACCCGGTGATAACTCTTGAGAAAGCGAATAGAGAATGGAATAATTACAAAAATATTACACCTTATGATGTTAATACAAAACTGAAGGTTAAAAAAGTCAATGGAAAATGTGACACTATTACAAATGCGAATGAAATGGGTAAGAATAATATAACTAGTAATAAAATGAATCCAAAAAATGAATGGATTCCTCCTCCAAATTTTTTTTATTAAAATAAATGTTGATGCAGCTTTTGCTAACAACAAAGCCGCAATTGCTTGTGTAAACAGGGACAACAATGGCAAGATTTTGGACAACAAAGCTTGGAATGTGAATGTGGAATCTCCTTTAGAAGCTGAAGCCCTTGGCATACTCAAAGTCTGCGTAATTGCTCGTGATTTGAAGGATAGTAGAGTGATTATTGAAGGTGACTGTCAAAGGATAATGCTTCCATTAGAGAGGAACACTTTTATTCATATTCCAAAAATTTGTAATATCATTAACAGTATTTATTTCATTTCGGAATTTTGAAATCCTATCTTTAATTGGACTAGTAGAGATAGAAATATGCTAGCTGATGGATTAGCCAAAAGAAAGCTACTTAGAACCTCTTTTGGTCCACAATCTTTTGTGAATCCTAGTACGCTAGTTAGAACTAGAAACTCTCAAACCTCTCTTTCGGGAATTGGCTAATTTTGTAATCGGTTTTAGTAACTTTTAATATATTATATTTGGAACAAAAAAAAAGTCATATAATTAGCACTGTAAAAAAAAAGGTATATAATTAGCAAATACGTCTATATTTTTTTTTTAAGCAAATACGTCTATATAGTAACTCCATTAATAGTTTCTTTGGCTAAAAATTTACTTCCAAATAAATTACCTTTTTTTCAGTTTATCAATTTTCTAAAATTTCTCATTAATTAAATATTTAATTTTCTCTTTTATAACTAATGATAGATTAGTCATTTTGAATTAACTTTTTCCTACTTTCTAAATTTTTTAAAACACGTTGATACACTATAATGAGTTTTGATAGAAATAAAATATAGTTAAAAGTAATATTACAAGGAGTAGGAATTATTTTACCATACTTGATATATCATAAAAATATAGTTTAAAAAGTATAAAATTAAGGGGCAACACCCAATTAATTACACGGGGAACGTAAGAATTCTTTATTAATTACAATTTCAACTTAATTCTTACTTAAGTACAAAAAATTGAAAAATTACAATAATACTCATAAGCCTATTACTTAATTATTTTAATTATATATTAAACTAATTCTAACATTTTTTTTATTTTTTTTTTATTTTTTTTTCTAATTTTTTTTTGAATTCTTTTTTTTTTGAAATTTTTCCACGATTTTTTTAATGTGTTCCATAGATACACAATTCAGTGATTTGTGTGTTGCATGAATACATAGAACTGGAACAACCAAAATCAAGTTTTGTGTATTCTGAGAATACATAAATTCGAGTTTTATATGTTCCATGAATACACAAATTTGAGTTTTATGTGTTCCATGAATACACAAATATAATATTTGTGCATTTCAAGAATACACAATTCTGAGATTTGTGTGTTCCAGAAATACACAGAATTGGAACAACCAAAATCAAGTTTTATGTATTCTAGAAATATATAAATTCGAGTTTTATGTGTTCCATGAATACACAAATTTGAGTTTTATGTGTTCCATGAATACACAAATCTAAGATTTGTGCGTTCCAAGAATACAAAAATCTTATATTTGTGTTTTCCAGGAATATACAGAATTGTAACTAACAAAATCAAGTTTTGTGTATTCCAGGAATACATAAATTTGAGTTTTATGTGCTCCATGAATACATAAGTTTGAGTTTTATGTGTTTCATGAATTCACAAATCTGAGATTTATGCGTTCCAAAAATAAACAGTTTTTGAGTTTTGTGTGTTTCACGAATACACAGAATTGGTACAAACAAAAACAAGTTTTGTGTATTCCAAGAATACATAAATTCGAGTTTTATGTGTTTCATGAATACACAAATTTAAGTTTTGTGTGTTCCATGAACACACAAATCTGATATTTGTGCGTTCTAAGAATACACAATTCTGAGATTTGTGTGTTTCAGGAATACAAAGAATTGGAATAAACAAAATCAAGTTTTGTGTGTTATGGAACACACAAAACCCTAAAACACAAACACAAAAAAATAACAAAAGAGTGTTGGACAAAAATATAATATATGAAGATAGTTAAAAACGAGTAAAAATAGGGTATATGCGATTAATAAAAAGAAAAAAATAACTTTGTTAAAGAAGAGAATCTATAGAAAAAGATGAATGGATGATAGTGTATTCATATGTAAAAGATACATATATATATATAGTACAAAGAAAATCTATAATCCCTATAATTAAGGAATATTTACATCCTAAATATATGCTACAATATTTTATAGTGATTCTAGCAAGATAATTATAGTAAACTGAATCATAATTGATTTGATTTTCTACTGAATTTTCCACACTCCCCCTCAAGCTTGGCTGTAGATGTTGATGAGGCCAAGCTTGCTCACAAGAATCTCGAATGATTGGTCAGGTAATCCTTTTGTGAGTATATCAGCTAGTTTTTTAGAAGTAGGTACATACTCAATGTGAATCATGCCGTTTTCAAGTTTTTCCTAGATAAAATTTTGATCTACTTCAACATGCCTAGTTTTATCATGATGGACAGGATTGTGAGCTATACTTATACCTGATTTGTTATCGCAATACAGTTGTATAGGCTCCTCATATATGATTTTTAAATCATTCATTACTCTCCTTATCCAAATAACTTCACAAACTCCATGAGCCAATGCTCTATATTCAGCTTCCGCACTACTTCGTGCAACAACGAATTGTTTTTTACTTCTCCATGTCACCAAGTTTCCCATAATAAAGCACAGTAGCCAGATGTTGACCTTCTATAGTCGATAGAGCCTGCCCAATCTGCATCAGTAAAAACTCTAATCTTCCGATCATCTGTTTTAGAATAAAATAACCCTTTTCCAGGTGTTTGCTTCAAATACCTCAAAATTCTATACACAACATTCAAATGACCTTGACACGGCGCATGCATATACCAACTTACTAAACTTGCAGCAAACGCTATGTTAGGTCTCGTATGTGAGAGATAAATAAGTTTTCTGACGAGACGTTGAGAACTTTCTTTATTGACGGGATTTCCTTCGAAGAATTTTTCTTGTTACCAAGTTCAATGGGAGTTTTACTTGGTTTACATCCTAGCATGCTAGTTTCTTCTCAGAGATCCAAATTGTATTTTCTTTGAGAAACAGAAATTCCTTTCTTACTTCTTGCAAATTCCATCCCCAAAAAATACTTTAAAGCTCCAAGATCTTTAACTTCAAATTCCTTCGCCATCATCTTTTTAATTCTTTCGATTTCTTCAATATTATTACTTGTAACGATGATATCATACACATATACAATTAAAATAGCTATTTTTTCACCTTCAGAATGTTTGACAAACATTGTATGATCTGTTTATCCTTGAATATATCCAAACTTCTTGATTACTTTTGAAAATTGATCAAACCAAGCGCGTGGAGATTGCTTTAAACCATAGCGTGACTTGTTGAGCCTACAAACAAATTGATTTTTCGGACTTTCTTCAAAACCTGGTGGTTGACTCATGTAAACCTACTCTTCAAGTTCACCATTAAGGAACGCATTTTTCACATCAATTTGATGTAATGACCAATCTGAATTTGCAGCCAATGAAAGTAATATTCTGATGGTATTGAGATTGGCAACATGAGCAAAAATTTCAGTATAGTCAATACCACGTGTTTGCTTGAAACCTCTTGCCACCAACCTTGCCTTGTATCTTTCAACGGCACCATCAGCTTTATATTTAACCGTGAATACCCATTTACATCCGACTGTATTCATCCCCTTCGGCAATTATACTAAACTCCAAGTATTGTTCTTCTTAAGAGCATGCATCTCATCATATATAGAAGCTTTCCATTCAGGAATTACTAACGCCTCTTCAATATATCTAGGAATCACGACACTAGAAAAATTTGAAGTAAAAACATGAAAGGTAGATGACAAATTTGAATAGGAGACGAACTTTGAAATAGGATGTTGAGTGCAACACCTAGCACCTTTTCTTAATGCTATATGAGCATCTAGATCAGATTTAGATTTTTCGTTACCTGACTCAATTGGATTATGAGTTCCCATCACCGACTCAACTTCTTGACCATGCGTAGAATTCATGATTTCTTTATTTCCTTGAACTATTTTCCTTCTAGAGTAAACATGTAACTCTGGTTGAATTGATTCTCCCCTGTTTCTGTTATTGATATATTGTTAGGTGCAGATGGAAGGCTTGATTCTAGGATCGGAATACTCTTAGGAATGAATATTGAATCAGATGTAACTTGAGTTGGACTCGAAAGATGAGGTTCTATGATATTTTTAGCTTTGATCAATGGAAAGTCGAGAGTGTCCCAAGTACAACAAGTTTCTTGATCCTTATTCTCTCCCTGAAACGAAGTTGTAGAGAAATAAGGTGTATCTTCGAAGAATGTAACATCGCACGATACATAGACTTTTTTTGTGCAAGGACAATAACATCGATAACCTTTTTGAGTAGGAGAATAGCCAATGAAAACTGTTTTGATTGCACGAGGATCAAGTTTATTTCTATGACGGCGATGAATGTGAACAAACGATGTACATCCAAATGTTCTTAAAGGAAGAGAGTTGGAAGAGGAGATGTGTGTGTAGTATTTAGTGAGAAGGGCGAATGGTGTTTCAAAATTGATTATGCGATTTGGTAGGCAATTGATAAGGTATGTGACTGTTAATATAGCATCTCCCCATAAGTATTTTGGGACATTCATGGTAATCATTAAGGCTCGAGCTACCTCAAGTAGGTGACGATTTTTTCTTTCAGACACTCCATTTTGTTGTGGAGTGTCAACACATGAGCTTTGATGGAGAATTCCATGTTTCAAGAGATATTCTCAAAGAGTAGAATTGATATCTTCTTTTCCATTATCCGTTCGAAGAGTTTTGATGTTTGCTTGGACTTGATTTTGAATCATTTTGTGGAAATTTTGAAAAATTTCAGAAGTTTCATATTTTTCTCGAAGTAAACAAACCCAAGTAATGCGTGTGTGGACATCAATGAATGTGATGAACCATTTTTTTCCATTACAAGTGGTAATTTTTTATGGTCCCCATATATCGCTATGAATTAACGAGAATGGAGTAGATGTTATGTATGGTTTAGTTGAAAAGGAAGTACGAGTGTGTTTGGCGAGTTGGCATATATCACATTGAAAAGAAATAGAATTTTCATTGACAAATAATGATGGGAACAAGCGTTTTAAATAAGAATAGGATGACCAAGTCTATAGTGCCATAACCTTATTTTTTTCAATACTAGAAACAGAATTTGAATTAATACCAACCACGAAAGCTTGTTTATACTTCAGAGAATTATTTTCAAAATAATAAAGACCATCATGAATTCTAGCACTGCCAATCGTCTTCCCCGATGATTAGTCCTAAAATTGACATGACAATGATAAGAAATTAGCAACACAATGATTATCTCGAGTAAGTTTACTAACAGAGATTAAGTTGCATTTTAGAGCAGGAACATGAAGAACTGGTTTAAGAACAAGATCGGGAGAAAGTATAATTGTGCCGATTCCGACAACAAAGGTTAATGATCCATCTGCAATTTTTACAGTGGTATGATTAAAATATGGAATATATGAATAAAAACTATTGAAACTACTTGTCATATGTGCGGAGGCACCGGAGTTAATGATCCAAGGATCTTTTGAGGAAACAAAGGAATTTGGGGTTGTCTCAGATTTACCAGAACCTGATGAGGCGTTAGTATTGATGGATGACTGACTGAAAAGGCGATATAGATGTTCAACTTTCTCTTTGTTGAATGGGGAACCCGTGTCTTGGCTATGGTATGCACGTCCTTCAGTCATTTTTTGCGGTTGCTAATCGGTTGACCGAGACGACTACAATGATCACAGCAAGGCCGTTCACCTCATTTGTTCATGCGAGGATCATGGTTAATCTTCCCACAGGAGAAGTTTTTTGACACCAAATCTGATCCTTCTGATATCGTTGAGAGAATTGGTGGGTCATCGGTTAACATTACCTTGCGACGACCCTCTTCACGGCGTACCTCAGCAAATGCCTCACCCGTTGTAGGAAATGGATCTCGTGCCATCACTCAACCTCATATTTCATCAATATTCTTGTTTAGACCAGCAAGAAAATAAAAAACTTGTTCGTTTTCAAGCCTGCTTATATATTTGGCACTACATTTAGCACACGACAAATCGTCATTAATAAAGAGATCAAGTTCCTGCCAAAGATCTTGAAGATTAGAATAATATTGGGTGACTGAATTAGTGCCTTGTTTCATTTCTTTTAATTTCGAACGAAGTTCAAAAATTTGGGAAGCATTTCTGAGATCGGAGTAAATCTGGCGAGTTGCATCCCATATTTCTTTTGCTGTTTAAAAAAAAGATAACGACGACTGATTTTTGGTTCCATGGAGTTGATAAGACAAGCAAGAACGATAGAGTTCTCGGCTAACCATGTCTTATAGGTAGGGTCAGTCACATCAGGATTAGGGAGTTCTCCAGTGATGTAACCAAGTTTACCTTGACCACATATGACTATTTTTACGGATTGTGCCCACTGTAGGTAATTTTTTCCGTCTAATTTGTGGGCTGTAATGTGGAAGGATGAAATATTACTACTGGAAAAACTAGCGACAGGAGAAAATCGTTCGACTCGGGTTTCACTTCCACCATTAAGATTGGTGGGAGAAACTCGTTCGACTTGGGTTTCACTTTCACCATTAAGATTGGTAGTATCACCCATGAAGAAACTGACAATAATATTAATAAAATAATTTGAGGAGAAGCCCATAAACTTATAGCTCTGATACCATATAGAAAAAGATGAATGGATTATATTTTATTCATATGTAAAAGATCTATATAATAAAGCAGAATGAAACCTAACTCTCCCTATTTATCCTCAAACTTCCTTATCCATCTCATAATTTCCCATTTGTCTCATAATTCCCCTATTCTTCTCATTCTTTCATTTATTATATACACATACGCATGAAATATTAAATAATATGAAATACATTTAACCTTTGTATAAATCTATATTACATAATAGAACATACCTGAATTTCCCTATTTTCCCTCATTCCCCCTTTAGCTCATAAATCCCCCATATAGCTCCTTATCCTTCTCAAAAATTAGGCTTCGTTTGGTTTGTAAAATTCTATATATTAATTCTCTTATTTTTCTCATTCTCTCATTTATTATATTCATATATGTATGATTTTAAAAAAAAAATTAAAATTTATCTCACATTTATATTCTTTCTAAAATAAAGAATTATAAGTCTTATTTTTATTTTCTAAATTAAACAGAATGAAATATACTAATAATGCAAATTATATACAAAAATAATCTCATTTGAAACATGAACATTATGATAATGACAATGGGACGTGATATCTTTTTTATCTCCTATAATAATGATAATTTTTCAATTAATTTTTTTTTTGTGACATGAAAACTCAATTAGTAGAATATCTTAATCACCACAAATAAATAAAGCCTTATCATCTTTTGGTAAACCTTTTAAAATACAAAGATAGTCATTAAAAAAATAAAAAAATGAACAGAAAAGATTGAGCAATGTTTCCCTCGAGGGGTCTAATTTACAAAATGAGACCCCTTATGCAAAGATATTATAAATTGAAGACCCCAAAAAACATCAAAAAATCGGAGGCCCGAAGCGGTCGCCTCTTCAACCTACCCTTAGGACCGGCCCTGGGCCTTCCCTGTATAATTTACTTACTATATTGATTCATGACTTGAATTGATAATATATTCTTTAGGATTAAGGGACCAAATATTGAATATGAGTAAAACGAACCTTAACCCTCAACCTATTAACAATAACCTCAACTTCTTAACTATTATTTCTTTAACCTTAACCCTAACCTTGACCTTAAATTTAACCTTAACCTTAATTTTAAACTAAACGTTAATCTTAACCTTACACCTTAAACCTTAAACCTTAAACCCTAATCTTCATTTTCATCTTAACCTTTAATTTAATCTTAATGTCTAAACATATATCCTTAAACCTTACATCTTAAACATTAAACCTTAAACCTTAATCTTCATCTTCACCTTAACCATGACTTTAAACTTAACCCTTAACCCTTAAACCTTTAACCTTAACCCTTAATTAAACCTTTAACCTTAACCCTTAAACCGTAAACCTTAAACTGTAAACCTTAAACCTAAAACCTTAACTCTTACCTTTACCTTCACATTTATCTTAACTTTAAACTTAACCTTAAGCATAACCTTAACCTTGATGTTGAAACTTAACCTTAACCTTGAAACTTGAACCTTAAATCTTAAACCTTAACTTTAACCTTAAATCTTACACCTTAAACCTTAAACCCTAATCTTCATCTTCATTGTAACCTTAAATTTAATCTTAACACCTAAACATTTATCCTTAAACCTTACATCTTAAACATTAAACCTTAAACCTTGATCTTCATCTTCACCTTAACCTTATCTTTAAACTTAACCCTTAAACCCTAAAACTTAATCCTAAAACCCTAACTTTAACCTTTACCTTCACCTTTATCTTAACTTTAACTTTAACCTCAACCATAACCTTAATCTTGACGTTAATACTTAACCTTAAACTTGAGCCTTAAACCTTAAACCTTAACCTTAACTTCAATCATGACCTTGAACCTTAAACCTTAAATCTTAAACCTTAACCTTAACTTTAACCTTAAGTCTTATACCTTAAACCTTAAACCTTAAACCCTAATCTTCATTTTCATCGTAACCTTAAATTTAATCTTAACGCCTAAACATTTATCCTTAAACCTTACATCTTAAACATTAAACCTTAAACCTTAATCTTCATCTTCAACTTAACCTTAACTTTAAACTTAACCCTTAAACCTTTACACTTAACCCTTAAACCCTAAACCTTAAACCTAAAACCTTAACTTTTACCTTTACCTTCACCTTTATCTTAACTTTAACCTTAACCTTAAAAATAACCTTAACCTTGACGTTAAGACTTAACTTTAACCTTGAGCCTTAAACCGTAAACCTTAAGCTTAACTTTAACCATGACATTAACCTTAACATTTTACCTTAAACTTTACCTTAAAAATTTAACTTTTAACCTTAAACTTAACCTTAACCTTAACATTTAACCTTAAACTTTAACTTTTAAATCGTAAACTAACATTAACCTTAACGTTAACCTTAACTGTAACCTTACCATTAAACTTAACCTTAAACTAATCCTTAACCTTAACCCTCAATCCATTATCATTTTGCTAGCAAAGCTCGGGCATGGAGAACTCTTATGTTCAAGAATATCTCAAGTTTCTCACTTCTACTAGCAAGTGAGTATTAGTACATTTTTTATTCTTTTGCTTTCGTCTTTTTCCTCACTAATATAAAATTTAAAAAAAAATCACTTTACATTACAATATTTAAATCATTTTTATTTCTTTTATTTTCTTTGTCAAAACATGTATAATTTTGAAAGAAATCATTTCAACTTTATTAAAATAAACTTTTCAAGACAACAAATATATCGATTTATCTAATAAAAATTATAGAATATTCGAAAGTCAAGATGGAATTCATAGGATAATATATATATATATATATCATATAAAAATTTAAAATTAATAAACACTTAAATGATAATTAATAATTAAAATAATCTGATAATTGACCATTAACATTCATTATTCATTTTATCTCTATATATATATAATAAAATACTTTTTTAAACGGGTTGGACCCTCTAAAGTCTAAACGGGTTAATTTCTTCACATTAATTGCATTAATTTTTTTCTAATACAAACTTAATTGTCCCTTATCCCACTCCATTAGACATCTAAAAGTTCCGTATTTGATCCACGCTGATCGCAAACCTCTAAGATTAACCCAAATTCTTAACCGTAACCTAAACCTTAACTTTAACCTTGACCATTAACATTCATTATTCATTATATCTCTATATCTATATAATAAAATACTTTTTTAACGGGTTGGACCCTCTAAACGGGTTAATTTCTTCACATTAATTGCATTAATTTTTTTTTCTAATAAAAACTTAATTGTTCCTTATCCCACTCCATTAAACATCTAAAAGTTCCGTATTTGATCCACGCTGACCGCAAACCTCTAACATTAACCCAAATTCTTAACCGTAACCTAAACCTTAACTTTAACCTTAACCTCAAACTCAACCTCAACCTCAACCTCAACCTCAACCTCAACCTTTGAATTAAACTTAACATCAACCTCTAACTTAAATTTAACCTTAACTTTGACCTTAACCTCAAACTCAACCTCAACCTTTGAATTAAACTTAAGATCAACCTCTAACTTAAATTTAACCTTAAATTAACCTTAAACTTGACCTTAACCTTCTCCTTAACCCTAGCCCTCGACCTAGCCGTATCCTTAGCGTTAGCCTTAGTCTTAGCCTTAGCCTTAACCTTGGTCTTACCCTTAGCCTTATCCTTAGCCTTAGTCTTATCCGTAGCCTTAGCCTTAGCCTTATACTTAGCCTTAGCCTTATCCTTAACCTTAGCTTTAGCCTTAGCCTTAGCCTTAGCATTAAACTTATCCCTAGCCTTAGTCCTAGCCTTTGTCGTAGCCTTAGTCTTAGCTAGCCTTAGCCTTAACCATAAGCATAAACTTAACATTAACCTTAAACTTAACCCTTAACCCCTTAACCCTTTAACCCCTTAACCCCTTAACCTTAACCTTAACCTTAACCTCAACCTCAACTTTTTAACTAATAACATTAACCATATCCTTAACCCTAACCTAACATTAACCTTAACCTTTAACTTAAACTTAAACATAAACTTCAACTTACACTCAAAATTAAACTTAAACATAAACTTAAACATAACCTTAAACTTAACCTTATTGTTAATGCTAACCTTATCCTCACCCTTACCCTTACCCTTACCCTTAACCTTAACAATAATATTAACCTCAACTTTAACATTAAACTAAACCATAACCTTAGATATTACACCTTAAACCTAAACCTTAAACTTTAAACCATAAACCTTAATCTTCACCTTAACCTCAACCTTAACTTTAAACTTAAAGTTTAAAAATTTACCTTTAAATTAACCTTAACCTTAAACCTTAAACCTTGAACCTCAACCCTTAACCTTTACCTTAACCTTAAACCTTAAACCTTAAATTTAACTTTCACCTTCACCTTCATCTTTACTTTTTTAACCTTTATCTTAACCTTAAAGTTAAAACTTAACTTTAACCTTAATTATACAATTAATCTTAACTTGAACCATGAACCTTAAAGCTTAAACCTTAAACCTTAAACCTTAACCTTAACTTTAACCATAAACTTAACCTTAATATTTAACTTTAAACCTTAAACCTTAAACCTTAAATCTTAAAACTTAAACCTTAGACTTAAATCTTAAACCTAACTTTAACCTTAAACAATAACTATAACCTTCACCTTCACCTTCATCTTAACTTTTATAACCACTATATTAACCTTAAAGTTAAAACTTAACCTTAACCTGAATGTTAAAACTTAACTTTTACCTTGAACCTTAAACCTTAAACCTAAACCTTAACCTTAACTTTAACCATAACCTTAACCTTAAACATTACCTTAAATTTTACCTTTAACCTTAAACTTAACTTTTATCTTAACCTTAACCAAATGAATATTGAGATTTACATATTTATAACAAATAATCATTCTAACTTTTAAGCATTTGCTATGTAAAAATGAAAAATGAACAATTAATTGGATTTTTTTTTGAAGTGCCTTCAGGCACGGGCTATACCTAGTAAATCTATATAATAAAGCAGAATGAAACCTAACTCTCCCTATTTATCCTCAAACTTCCCCATTCATCTCATAATTCCCCCATTTGTCTCATAATTCCCCTATTCTTCTCATTCTTTCATTTATTATATACACATACGCATGAAATATTAAATAATATGAAATACATTTAATCTTTGTATAAATAAAATTATAAGTACTCAAATTAACTTTCATATAAATAAAATTTATTCATTTTTATTTAAATTTACAAAATACTTAAAAATTCTTTAAAAAAATAACTTTACATTACAATATTTAAATAATTTTTTATTTCTTTTATTTTCTTTGTCAAAACATGTATAATTTTGAAAGATATCATTTCAACTTTATAAAAGTAAACTTTTCAAAACAAGAAATATATTGATTCATCCAATAAAAAATTATAGAATATTAAAAAGTCAAGATGGAATTCATAGGATAATATATATATATATATATATATATATATATATATATATATATATATATATATATATATATGTGTGTGTGTGTGTGTGTGTGTGTGTGTGTGTGTGTGTGTGTGTGTGTGTGTGTCATATAAAAATTTAAAATTAATAAACACTTAAAGGATAATTAATAATTAAAATAATCTAATAATTGACCATTAACATTCATTATTCATTATATCTCTATATCTATATAATAAAGTACTTTTTTAAACGGGTTAGACCCTCTACAAAAAAGACGAGCATGATCGTCTTTGGTCCCTTAATTAATTTCTTCACATTAATTGCATTAATTTTTTTCCTAATAAAAACTTAATTGTCCCTTATCCCACTCCATTAGACATCTAAAAGTTCCGTATTTGATCCACGCTGACCGCAAACCTCTAACCTTAACCTAAATTCGTAACCGTAACCTAAACCTTAACTTTAACCTTAACCTCAAAGTCAACCTCAACCTCAACCTTGAATTAAACTTAACATCAACCTCTAACTTAAATTTAACCTTAACGTTAACCTTAAACTTGACATTAACCTTCTCCTTAACCCTAGCCCTGACCCTAGCCCTCGACCTAGCCTTAGTCTTAGTGTTAGCCTTAGTCTTAGTCTTATCCTTAGCCTTGGCCTTACCCTTAGCCTTAGCCCTAGCCTTACCCTTAGTCTTATCCTTAGCCTTAGTCTTAGTCGTATCCTTAGCTTTAGCCTTAGCCTTAGACTTAACCTTAGCCTTAGCCTTAGCCTTAGCATTAAACTTATCCTAGCCTTAGTCGTAGCCTTAGTCTTAGCCTTAGCCTTAACCATAACCATAAACTTAACATTAACCTTAAACTTAACCCCTAACCCCTTAACCCCTTAACCCCTTAACCTTAACCTTAACCTTAACCCCAACCTCAACTTTTTAAATAATAACCAAAACCCTAACCTAACATTAACCTTAACCTTAACCTTAAACTTAAACTTAAACTTAAACATAAACTTAAACTTACACTTAAATTTAAACTTAAACTTAACCTTATTGTTAACGTTAACCTTACCCTCACCCTTACCCTTAACCTTAACAATAATATTAACCTCAACTTTAACCTTAAACTTAACCATAACCTTAGATATTACACCTTAAACCTAAACCTTAAACTTTAAACCATAAACCTAATCTTCGTCTTCACCTTCACCTTAACCTCAACCTTAACTTTAAACTTAAAGCTTAAAAATTTACATTAAAATTAACCTTAACCTTAAACCTTAAACCTTAAACCTTGAACCTTGAACCTCAAACCTTAACCTTTACCTTAACCTTAAACCTTAAACCTTAAATTTAACTTTCACCTTCACCTTCATCTTTACATTTTTAACCTTTATCTTAACCTTAAAGTTAAAACTTAACTTTAACCTTAATTATAAAATTAATCTTAACTTGAACCATGAACCTTAATGATTAAACCTTAAACCTTAAACCTTAACCTTAAAAACCCCTTATTCTTCTCATAATTTACATATTCTTCTCATAATTAATTAATATAAAATAAAAGCATATATATACTTACGTTTTACCTCATATTTTACTCAAGTAAGTAACAAATTTATTTCCTTCAATCTCGGATTTTATAGTATTAAAAAAATAGTGTCGTTTTAATAATAAATATATCTAAATATAAACTCATATATGTAGCAAACATACGGATAAATTAAATTGAAAGATGATTACTCATGAAAGACACGTTTAAGCATTCTATTTTTAATAAAGTATGTGTCATTCTATACTCAACGTAGCTATATATGTTATATAATATCTATCATGTATAAATTAGAAAAACAATTTTTGCTATTAAAAGACCAAGTTTTGCATTTTATATTTGAATCATAAAAAAAATTAATACTTATTTAATTTTCAGTTTTACCTTAACCAAAATAAGATATCTATATAAAATAGGATACACCTAACTTTTAAATTTTTATCAATATTAAAATATGGCCAAATGAGCATCACAACTTAATTGTATATTTTCTTATTTATTTTTATTACAAGATCGTTTATATTATATGAACTAATAAAAAAAATTTAAAATTAATATTATATATCGGAATACTAACGTTTACCTTAAATTTATATAATAAAACCATTCCTTACAAAACTTCCCAAATTTCTCAACCTTAAAATTAACCTTAACCTTAACCTTAACCTTAACCTTACCTTACCCTTGACCAAAAGCTTGATTTTAACCCTTAACCCATAAACTTAAACCTTAACCTTAATATTAACCTTAACTCTTACCTTAACCTCAACCTCAACATCAACCTTAAACTTAACCTTAACCTTAACTTGAAATTTAACCATAGCCTTAGCCCTCACTAGGGATGTCAATGGGGCGCGGGTTTGCGGGTACCCGCCCCACCTCACTTTAAATGGGGCGGGTTTTAAGGTACTAAATGGGGCTTGGGGCGGGTTGTGGGGATGGATTTTCAAAACCCGCACGAGACGGGGCAGGTTGTGGGGATAAGTATTCCCCACCCCGCAAACCCTCCCCGCATGTATATAATATATAATTAATATATTTCATTTATAATGTATAAATTAATTTCAATAATTATTCAAATCAAAGTGAAACTCAGTGGGCAGAATTTGTTTAAAAATCAAAATACAAATGCAAATTCTGAAGAATAGAATATTTGAGAGTTTAAAAGTAATAAAATTTGTAGTAATAAAAAAAATTTGAACGATCAAATTGAAACCCGCGGGTAGAACCCACACCCCGCCGGGAATAAATGAGCGGGGCGGGGTGTGGGGAAGAACAACGCGGGGGCGGGGCGGGGCGTCGGGCTTCTATTTTTTTGTGGGGCGGGGTGCGGGGATAGGTAAACCCGCCCCAAACCCGCCCCATTGACATCCCTAGCCTTCACTGTATCCTTAGTCGTAGCCTTAGCCAAAGCCTTAACCTTAACCTTAACCTTAACCTTAACATTAACCTTATCCTTAACCTTAAAATTAAAGTAACCTTTACTTTAACTTTAACCTTAACATTACCATTAACCTTAATTCTAACCTTACCCCTTAACTTAACCTTAACCCCTTAACTATTAACCTTAACCATATCCTTAACCTTATCATTAACCTTAACCTAACATTAAAATTAACCTTAACCTTAACCTTAGGTTGTTTTTGGTTCGTCTTCATCGGGCATAAGCCAACGATCTTATGATTTTTATAAGGTATGTCTTCACTTCTCCTCATCTCCATTAATTGTTATAAAGTCTCAATTTTTTTTGAGATTTATCCTAACCAAAACAATTCAAAAAATAAAGTATACCACCAAGTTTCTCTCCTGCCACCTAGCCGCTCTCCTTCAGAAGAAAACAATCGCCACTCGGGGACCATTCCCGACCATCAACAACCCGATAACAATCAACTTCTCATTTTCACCAAGCCGCTCTCCTGCCTTACTACCAAGCCGCTCTCCCATCGCCACTCGGGGACCAATTTTTGACCATCAACAACCCGGCTTGGCTATGCCATCAACAATCAAGAACCCAAATTAAGGTAAAAAAAAATAAGTTTTACCACTGAAACTCTAAAATCTCTACTGCACGATTACTCATTTGTGTTTTTTGTTTTTACAAATATTTAATTTAGGTTGTTTTTGGTTCGTCTTCATCGGGCATAAGCCAACGATCTTATGATTTTTATAAGGTATGTCTTCACTTCTCTTGATCTCCATTAATTGTTATAAAGTCCCAATATTTTTGAGATTCATTTGATTTTTATTCTTCCAGAGGTCAATCTCATCTTTGGCAGATTACTTCATTACTTCCAAATATGGAGTTTCTCCCCATCCTGTTTTCCAAGACCAGTCCCAAGTTACTTAAAAATGCTAGGTAAATATTTAAAATTGCCTTCGGGAGAAAGATGCTTTGAATTAACAAATTTCTGTATTATATATGTCTCAAAAGATTCGATTGTTATGAAATTCAATAATTATAAATATATTTGTATTTGTTAAATTGCATCATTAGTCCCTTTGTTGTGTAGAATATTTAAATTATCATTGAACTTCACTCCTAGGTATCTTTATGGATTCTTAACTACAATTTTAGGAGAAGGTAAATTTCGAATTACTTTCATTTCTACTTTTAACTTGACATTAAGATTTATCTTTCTTTTGCAGGTAACTGAGCAACCAACTATGCTTGAAGGTGGAGACTAGTATGGAAATGATGGTGTTTGAGATGTTGAGGCAGATCCTGAATTTCAGGTTATCGAAGGGCAAGCTGCTCTCCTGCACAAGAAAACTGCAGCACTCGGGGACCATTATCCACCATCATCACCCTGGCTTGGTGAAGAACCGAAATTAAGGTAAAAATATTAATATTTACTTTTTAAATTCTAAAAAATTGAGTTAATTTAACCTAATCTCATCACTTTTACAATTTTTCACAATTAAAGTTCTTTTTTTTTTACTTTTTTTTGAGTTATATTCTCTGTATTTATTGTGTTTTTTTTTGTTATTTTAGCTTTAACTGAGATGATTCCCAAGAGTGAAAAGATATAATCTTGATGCCGAATGTAAATGGGAATTTGGAGAATAGGAATAACAGTTTATCTGGTGAGCTAGAACTATATATGTTACAACAACAATTTCAAAATCAAAATCATAGAAATCGCGAGCTATTAATCCAAAGGGAGAGAGATTTATATATATATATATATATATATATATATATATATATATATATATATATATATATATATATATATATATATATATATATATATAGAAGTGAAAGTGCTCCTCTTACTGTATAAGGTTCATTAAATGATGTAGGACGTTTATTTCGGAACCGTAATTACACATAGTTAAATGATCTAAATGATTTTACTTAGGAAGAGATTCGATCACATCCATCTTACTTAGCGTATAATTATTCAAATGAAGATAATAATCTGAGATTACCGCACCTTTGCTATCGAAAGAGGATTGGAGAGTTGCGCAAAGGTTAAGATCATCTTTTACTCGAGATTGAAGGAATAAGAATGTGTTGGTGGATGAAGGTGATAGTAGTGGAAGCTCATCTTTATTCTCGATGCAACCTGGAATTTCTGTGAATAATGCATAAAATGAGTTAATGGAGTTGAGAAAAGCTGCTACAAGTAATCTTTTTAGGAAAAGTTTTACTCAATTGCTTGATCGAGGTGATTTTGGGATTAATAGTGGTAGCTTAGGTTCGAGAAGAAAAAGTTTTGCTAATATAGTGCAGGTAAATGTTAAATTTTGTTTAAGGGGGAGAGGCAAAAGGTTGGGGAACAACATTCTTGATCTTTTTTTGTACGTAAATTGCAATATATGTCCCTATATTATGAAAAAAAACGTTAAATAGATTCCTATATTAATTTTGTTTATATTAATACATTATAGATCCATATATGATACTACATAATTTATATTTTATCTTAGAAAAACTAAATATTTATACAAATAAAATAAATAAAAAACCTAATTAAATAATTTGTTTTTTGTAATATGAACAAGTGACGATTCTGAAATTTTCATGAAGAGGGAGAAAGGGGGTGTCTTAGTATTCTTATGAACTAAATCATGAAATTAAATTTTGCAAAATTAATTATGAATCATGAATTATAAAACATGAAATTTTAGTTTGGTCGGTATAATTTGGATTATAAAACATGAAATATAAATATTTTAGTTTGGTCGGTATAATGAACTGAATTTTTATAGTACGAAGTGTCTTTAGACACGGGTTATATCTAGTACATATATATAGTATAAAGAAAATCTATAATCCCTATAATTAAGGAATATTTACCTCCTAAATATATGCTACAATATTCTATAGTGATTCTAGCAAGATAATTATAGTAAACTGAATCATAATTGATTTGATTTTCTACTGAATTTTCAACAGAATCCTTTAATCGATTTTATGATTTTGTGTGTTACAGGAATAAATAAATCTATATTTGTGTGTTATAGCAACACTTAAACTGGAATTTTGATTTAAAAAAATTGAAAAAAAAATTAAATTTTATTTTTTAAAATTTAAAAAAAAAAATTATATAAGAGCAATAATAGAAGGTAAATATGACAAGGTGTTTAATTGGAAATTAAGGTTTTAATTAGTAAGTATGAAGTAATTTGCTCCTTCCTTTTTTTGAGAATGAAACTTATAGAATTGTGAGAAAATGCCACTTAAGGTCTTGAACACACCCCCCTCTTCAAGATAGCAACCCCTCCTAGAGTCTCTTCTTACTAAAGACCTCACAAAGTTTTTAACACATGAAACCCAAAACACCTATTACCTTACTACCCTTTTAGACATATATACTAATTTAGAAACCCACTCATTATAATTTCAGATCAATATTCTCTCACCTCTCCCTCCTCCCCTATCTCTCTCTCCTCTCCCAGCTCCCAAACCGCCACCACCACCACCTCGAAGACCACTGTTCGAATCAGATTTCTGCACCATAACACAACCGCAGCCATCAACCACCACCAGCATGAGAACAACCACCGCATCACCAGCGCAGCACTACCGCAGCACCAGCGAGTTCCAACCATGGTTGCTATCGATTTCCAACCATGGATCTTAGTTTTTTAGCACAACCACCGCAGCACCGGCGCAGCACCACCGCAGCACCAGCGAGCTCCAGCCATGGTTGCTATCGATTTCCAACCATGGATCTTAGTTTTTTAGCATCGATCTTCGTTTGCATCCATGGATCGAGTTCACAGCGAGAGCCATTCGCCGGAGAAGACTGCTGAGAAGACTCCTGTTTCGCCGGAGAAGCCAAGCCAAGTGATTTTCACCTCGCCGGAAATCTGCTCCATCTCGAAACGCCGAACAGTGGTACTGAAAGTGATTGCGCGAGGTGGTGGTATATGGTGTTGGTTGTGGTGGTGTTATGGGGGTGGTGGTTTTATGGTGGTGGTGGCGCAAGCTCCAGTGATTGCGCGTGAAGACTACTCTGCATTTTTTTTTGTTTAGTTTGACATGGTTGACCAGATCTAGATCTGGTCAAACCAAATAGAATTTTCTTTTTTTTTTCCTGATTGTGTAATAATACAATTATTTGAATAATACTTGTTATTATTTTTAAATTAGACTCATTGCTTTTTTAAAATTACTCTCTAATTTTAAGAGTACTCCGAGATTTTTCTTAGAGTACTGATGGCTCCCTAATTTTTCTTATTTTAGACCCTTGGGAGACATCATTTTTTATGTTTATTTAATCATTTTGATAGACTTTAGGACTAAAAATGCAATCTTCCGAATTATCCCTTTATTTTCTAGTATTTTTGATTTATTAAACGTTTGCGCGTAATCTTGTGTATTTTAGTGGAAAGTTTGTAGGTTTTGAATATTAGCTAGGAGAGGAATCCGAGAAGAAAGTCAAAGATCGTGATATGGTGTCAAAGCTTGAAGATAAATCCCGAAAAGAATTATATTTTGAAGTTGCAAATCTGGAAAATAGGCCAAAGATTGCTGATTTCAAGGCACTTACGAGTTGATTTAGCCGCTTACCTTTGAAGAGATTATGTTCCTTATCGAGTTACGGAAATTTAGCAAGTGATTTAAGGTCAATCGGAGTTATAACGAATCGGCTAGAGCTGTTTTAGTGGAGGTGGTGCAACAGTTACGGGATTTTGGGCTTAGAAAATGGACTTGGGCTTTTAATTTTTAACTTAAACCTTAAGACAAGGCCTAATCCGTTTTGGAGCTTATAAAAGGGGTTTTTGGCTTCTATTTTTCATACAACTCATTATTCAAAAAGAAAAGTATCAGAGAGAAGTCAACGAAGGAAGTAGAAGAAAGCTGGAGAGTGTCTATATCTCCATTCACAGCCGAATCTAATTCTGGAAATTAGGTTTTTCTTATTTTTATTTCTGTAAAACAATATGAGTCTTATTTCTTTTAATTTAGTTTTAATTCCCATTAGCATGAGCTAATTTCTTTAAGTACTTGGGAACGCATAATGGGTTAATCCCTATTTTGTTTTATTTCATATGATTGGATTTGGGATTTCAGTAATTTAATTCAAATTGGGTCTTTTACATGTTTCTGTAATTTGTGATTATTGGTTGTTCTTAAAGTAGCTAATTAATAACAGGTTTTAGTATCTAATCTATTCCACATAGTGGCGTGTGGATCATCTTGACGGGGGGCTTAGGTACATAATTAATTACAGAATATAGGATAGAAATTATTTGACTCTGACGAGCGTAATTAATCTTATGGCCTATTGGGTATTTTAGCTTAACCATTCAAAGGTGGATCATAATCACCCTGACGGGGTTTGTGACACCCTACAATAACTTTGTAGTCCACCCTGACGGGGGTACAAAGATTCCCGAATCTCGACCTATGTTAATTGACCAATTTGTCCCTTAATCAACATATGGAATGAAACAGAGTTAGGAGAAATCCTTGCGTCTCTCAAGTACTGCCTGCTCATATTTGCGTCTAGCTTCTATTTACTTGCGTCTAGTTATTTATCTGCATTTTTACATTAGTCTTCAATACTTAGGATTAGTAAAACCAACAAACAACTATCAAAACATTTATTTGCTTACATAAGTGCAATCATTCATTAATTGATAAGCATTTTAGTCAACCATACCGTCACTGTGAACGATCCTGTTTATCACTATTATTACTTGGGACAACCGTACACTTGCGGTTGTGGTTCTCTTTACTTATTACATTATTTTTAGAACACACAAAGGACCACCAAGTACTCCGAGATTTTCTTAGAGTACTCTGAGATTTCCTTAGAGTACTCCGAGATTTTATTCGTGCACTCGAAAAAATTTAGAGAGTACTCCGCAAATTTATAGAGTACTCAACAAATATATAGAGTAATCTATGTTTTTTCCGATACTCTATGTTTTTTACGGTGACCGGTGACTGGTGGTCAGAGGTCGGTGGTCGAAGGTCGGTGGTCGGTGGTCGGTGGTCGGTGGTCGGAGGTCGGAGGTAGGTGAGTAGTGGTAGGTAGAGGAGAGAAAAATAGTGACATCACACTTTTTTGTCTTTTAGTGGTAGTAAGGATAGGAAAGACTATTGTAAAAAATGAGGTCCCTAAGAAGAACAGCTTTTTAGACTATACTATATAGAGAAGAAAGATGGTCTCCAAGACCCTATATATAATTCACCCTAGAATTGTAATTAATTGAAAATTATCCTTACAGTTAATAATCTAAAAATATAAAAAAAATCATAAAATATTATTCTTTTGTCAAAAACTTTCTATCTCCTTAAAAATCTTAATTAAAATATTTTTTCCAATGTTGCATATTTATATGTGATATTCTTATACGTCTTTTACTTTCAATTTCATTAGATACTCTTTTAATTTTTCATTTGACGTTAGATACTCTCTTTTAGAATATTTACTATGCACTTATCTTTGTCTTTTAACAATATAATGATCATTGAAAGCTTTTAGAAAAAAAAAACAATATAATGATCATTCAGTATTATATGGAATTCTCTTCTATCATACGCGTATTATATATACCAGTAATATCCAATAAAAAAGTGCCATGTGTCTGATTGATTTACTAGATTAAGTAATTTCTTAAATTAAGAAATAGTGATTTGTCTTAAATAACCTTGCTTAATTTATGGGTATTTTATTCCTAAATTTAATTTTACTTCCTCCAATAAATTTAGATTTATGAAATTACACTCCTACCCATATTTAGTCATATATTTATATATTAATTCAACTTGTAACATATATTTTAAAAAATATACTTAATAATAAATTATAAAAAAATTGTACTTAAACTAAATAATATTAAAGAAAGAATTACGTACCGTAGAAAAAAGATTATGAACCGTTAAAGAAAGAATAACGAACAGTTAAAGAAGGAATAACGAATCATTAAAGAAGGAATAACGAACCGTTAAAGAAGGAATAACGAACCGTTAAAGAAGGAATAACGAACTATTAGAGAAGGAATAACGAACCATTAAAGAAGGAATAACGAACCGTTAATGAAGGAATAACAAACCATTAAAGAAGGAATAACGAACAGTCAATGAAAAAAGAACGAACGGTTAAAGAAGGAATAACCAACGGTTAAAGAAGGAATAACGAACCATTAATCAAGGAATAACAAACCATTAATCAAGGAATAACGAACCATTAAAGAAGGAATAACGAACCGTTAGAGAAGGAATAACGAACCGTTAGAGAAGGAATAACGCACCGTTAGAGAAGGAATAACGAACCGTTAATGAAAGAATAACGAACCGTTAAAGAAGAAATAACGAACCGTTAATGAAGTAATAACGAACCGTTAATGAAGTAATAACGAACCGTTAATGAAGTAATAACGAACCGTAAATGAAGGAATAACAAACCGTTAATGAAGGAATAACGAACGGTTAAAGAAGGAATAACGAACTGTTAATGAAGAAATAACGAACCTTTAAAGAAGGAATAACGAAGCACTAAAGAAGGAATAACGAACTGTTAAAGAAGGAATAACAAACCATTAATGAAGGAATAACGATCCGTTAGTGAAAGAAAAACAAACCTTTTAAGAAGGAATAATGAACGGTTAAAGAAGGAATAACGAACCTTTAGAGAAGAAATAATGAAACGTTAATGAAGGAAAAATGAACTTTTAATGAAGGAATAATGAACTTTTAATGAAGGAATAACGAACCGTTAATGAAGGAATAACGACCCGTTAAAGAAGGAATAACGAACCGTTAAAGAAGGAATAACGAACCGTTAAAGAAGGAATAACGAACCTTTAAAGAAGGAATAATGAACCGTTAAAGAAGGAATAACGAACCGTTAAAGAAGGAATAACGAACCGTTAAAGAAGGAATAACGAACCGTTAAAGAAGGTATAACGAACCGTTAATGAAGGAATAACGAACCGTAAATGAAAGAATAACGAACCGGTAATGAAGGAATAACGAACCGCTAAATAAGGAATAACGAATCGTTAAAAAAGGAATAACAAATCGTGAAAGAAGGAATAACGAGCGGTTAAAGAAGGAATAACGAACCTTTAGAGAAAGAATAACGAAGGGTTAAAGAAGTAATAACGAACCGTTAAAGAAGGAATAACGAACCGTTGATGAAGGAATAACGAACAGCTAAAGAAGGAATAACGAACCGTTAAAGAAGGAATAACAAACCGTTAAAGAAGGAATAACGAACCGTTGAAGAAGAAATAACAAACGGTGAATGAGGGAATAACAAACCTTTAAAGAAGGAATAACGAAATGTTAAAGAAGGAATAACGAATGGTTAAAGAAGGAATAATGAAGGAATAACGAACCGTTGAAGAAGGAATAATGAAGAAATAACGAACCGTTAAAGAAGGAATAACGAACCATTAGAGAAGGAATAACGAACCATTAAAGAAAGAATAACGAACGGTTAAAGAAGGAATAATGAACCTTTAATGAACGAATAACGAACCATTAAAGAGAGAATAACGAACCGTTAATGAAGGAATAACGAACCGTAGATGAAAGAATAACGAACCGTTAATGAAGGAATAACGAACCGTAAATGAAAGAATAACGAACCGTTAAAGAAGAAATGACGAACCGTTAATGAAGTAATAACGAATCGTTAATGAAGTAATAACGAACCGTAAATGTAAGAATAACGAACCGCTAAAGAAGGAATAACGAACCGTTAAAGAAGGAATAACGAACCGTTAAAGAAGGAATAACGAACCGTTAAAGAAGGAATAACGAACCGTTAAAGAAGGAATAACGAACCTTTAGAGAAGGAATAACGAACCGTTAATGAAGGAATAACGAACCATTAAAGAAGGAATAACGAGCCCTTAGAGAAGGAATAACGAACCATTAAAGAAGGAATAACGAACTGTTAACGAAGGGATAAAGAACCGTAAATGAAAGAATAACGAACCGTTAATGAAGGAATAACGACCCGCTAAAGAAGGAATAACGAACCGTTAACGAAGTAATGACGAACCGTTAAAGAAGGAATAGCAAACCGTTAGAGAAGGAATAACGAACCGTTAGAGAAGGAAGAACGAACTGTTAATGAAGGAATAACGAACCAATAAAAAGAAGGAATAACGAACCGTTAGAGAAGGAATAACGAATCATTAAAGAAGGAATAACGAACCATTAAAGAAGGAATAACGAACCGTTAATGAAGGAATAACACACCATTAAAGAAGGAATATTGAACCTATAATGAAGGAATAACGAACATTTAAAGAAGGAATAACGAACCGTTAATGAAGGAATAACGAAACATTAAAGAATGATTAACAAACCGTTAATGAAGGAATAACGAACCGTTAAAGAAGGAATAACAAACGGTTAAAGAAGGATTAACGAACCGTTAGAGAAGGAATAACGAACTGTTAATGAAGGAATAACGAACCGTAACAGAAGGAAGAACAAGCCGTTAGAGAAAGAATTACGAACCGTTAAAGAAGGAATAACTAACCGTTAGAGAAGAAATAATGAACTTTAAAATAAGGAATGACGAATTGTATGAGTTTAAGATTTGGAACTCCGATCAATTGAATGAGATGTAAACTATGAATCGGCCATGCGGAATAGAATCATGAAGATGATAGTCGCACGCTTCTTCTTTTAGGTTTTGTAAACAAAATTCTAGATTTGCAGCAAATAGGATACTTCTTCTATGAAGATTTTTAATTTTTTGGATTATAATAACAAAACCTTATGCTCTATGCAGGGGTTTTTTCCCGAATGTTCTTTATCTACGGTACATGCCTTTTTCTTTTTTTTTTGTTCGAATGCTTCTACAGGCTAAGCGTGGGTGGGTGGAGAATTATATTATATTCTATTCTTATTTTGTTTATTTATTTATTTTTATTTTTATTTTGATTTAGTTATTAATATTTATTTTATATGTTTACAATATAATTAAGTAAAAGATCAATAGTTGGTCTAGTGGTTAGGTTACTCCGCAAAGACTAAGAGGTCTTAGGATCAATTTCTTTTGGAGTCAAAATGATTCTAAATCCAAAGTGGCTCTTATATGTATTAAATAAATATTAATATCATGGATATTTCAGTCTATAGATAAATATTATTTAAAAAGAAATAAAATATATATAAAATGATAATTTAGTAATAGTGTATATATTATTTATTTTGATTTTTAATTATAAGATATAAAAGGAAAGGTATATAATGTATATTAGTGATAGTAAAATATCTCTTTATTTGAGATCGATGGTTAGCCTAGCCGCCTAGTGGTTAAGTTACTCCGCAGAGATCAAAAAATCTTGGGATCGAATCTCATTGGAGTAATTTACTCCGAGTCCAAAGTGGCTCTCTCATGTATTACATATATATATATATATATATATATATATATATATATATATATATATATATATATATATATATATATATTCAATTCATATGACTTCGAAATTTAAAAAATGACCGTGTTGTATTTATTTTTTCAAAACGTATAACTGTGATAGTGAAAAAAGAAATATTTATTTGATAAGATTTTGAAATTCTGAATAAATTAATTAAAAACTTGTTTGGAATTTGATTATTTTAGAGTTAAATTCCTTTTTCACTTAAAATTGAAATATTTGTAAAAAGTATTCAAAAATATTTTGACATCTAAAATCATTTTAAGTGATTTTTTTTAATAATCACATGTCTAGTGCTTCTACTAAATATAATTTTAAGGGTCTAGAATATTTTTAAAGATTTAAAATCACTTCAAATGATTATTTTAAGAAACAATCCCAAATGGTCCTAATAAGATCTTATTTTAAAAGACAATAACTTCAAGGGATGGATGAAATGATTATTACCTTATTCATGAGATTTTTTTTTAACCGAATCTCACACCTTTTAAATTGTACCAAGTATAGGAACAAAATTCCTTAAAAATTAACATTCAATTTCTAATACCATTATTGTGTACCAATTACACCTTACAAAATCAATTATTATGGGATGGAGATCATACCTTTTTAAGATTTTATATATAGTTATATAGTTACTATTGGTAAAGCCATAATTCTACTATCCCTTGTAGTAGAAAAGTTGCAATTTGTACTAACAAAATGACATAACTTTTTTATTGTATTGAAAAAATAAGAGATTGTAGATTATAGTTTAACGAGTGGAATTAGCAAATGATTTTTTTGTTATGTGTATAGTCAAGGCTAACTTGCGCGTACCTCAACTAATTTTTTAAAAAATATTCATGTCTTTTCACGCATATCCCCATGTTACGAAATAACAAAATTCTGTTTAGTACTTAAAACAGATGATTTTTTGCATCAACGAGAAGATATTTTTAATTCAAAATTAAAGAGAAGATGATAGACTTATATTCTCACAAACTATAAATACAATGATTGAATAATGAATTACCTTTAAATTCAAAAATAATTTCAATTTCTCAAATTTATCCAAAATATACAATTATTATTTCTTAATTTAAAATTTTATATTACATATGTATGACATTAACTTATAAATATACTTTTAGAAAAAAAAAATCAACACAAACAGATACATTAACCTTCTTTACGAATAATAATAGATTTAATTGCTTAGAAGGTTGTTTTTTCCGCCTTAACAAGTTTAGAATTTTTTTCTCCCCTAAAAAGTCCAATTATAAAATCGGTTATATTTATTGTTTTAATAGATTATGATTTTGTCTAATGGATTACGTATTTTATAACGGGCCACGTGTGTATTTTTCAACGGACTGCATGTGTTTTTTAATGGGAGATTTAATTGCTTAAAAAGTTGTATTATAATAAAATTATTGTACTCAACATCATCATAAGTCCTGAATACTCTTGATGGGAATAGAGGTGGTGGACGGCTTTCATTTGGTGGCGGTTCCACTCTTGGTTTCTCTTGCACCCTTGGTGCTTCAATAGGATTCTCAACCACTTCTTCTTTCACATCATCAACCCAATCTTTTATGGTTACCTCTTCTAAATTCATCTTTTGAGGTTCTTTCTCTTTTATGACATCCTCTTCATTAGGCTTATATTGTAGTGGCTCTACATCTTTCCCACTTCTAAGGCCGATTTCCTTACACGATTCATACTCACAATTCTGTAGCAAATTAACCTTATTGTTCGTACCTGGGCCTTTTTGCATGACTTGGCCTTGATGAATTTTTTGAAGGGACTTATTGATTTGTGCCGATTCTTGTTGCATACTCTTCATCGCTACCTCAGTAGATTCAGTATTCGCATCACTGCATTCTATTCTATCTATTAAAACTTTGATGAACTTGGTGACACTCTTTTCCAACTCGTTTACACCTTCTTGTGGATGGGATGGAAGTGCCCTTGGAACTAGATTCTTCTCATATGCGGAATATACAGCATTTTGTGAAGCTTGGGCCCCATAGCTCGGGCTTCCTTAGTAATTATTTTGAACCCTTGATTGATAATTAGACCATTGGAGTTCCAGCTGATTTTGATAGTACTTTCCATATCTTTTTGACTATCTAAATGGTGGTTCCTTCGAGTAGATACGAAAAATGTCGATTTCAGATTACTAGGACACCCTTCCCCTACATGATTAAACACCCTACAATGCGGAAAACTTTGTGGCTCTTGAACCACACTCACGATCACTTGATTGTTTTTCAAGGATAGTTGTTTTATCTTGTTATCTAAAGCGACAATCTTTGCATTCAACGCGGCTTCAGTATCTAAATTCATTGTCCCTCTTTCTGAAACTTGAACCGATGATCTCTCTAGTTGCCAACTCATCTCGTTTCTCACAACTCTATCCATGGTGCCAAACACATGATTAACTCTTACCATCATCAAACCTCCTCCAAATAATATATCAGCTTTTCCTTTGGAGGGACATCTAAGCATCGATAAAACATACCCATTTGCAATTACAGAGTGTACCCATGTAGTGGAAATTTCTTCAATCATGATCAAAATCGCGTCCAAGCCGTTCCTAATGTTTCGCTTTGTTCTTGGCAGAAATTTGCTAAATCTAGTTGATCTCTTAATCGTACACTTTGAAGATAATATCTATCGAAGAATGTGGTTTGCAATTGATCTCACGTAGTGATTAGTTCATGTGGTTGTTGATCGTACCACTCGATTGCTCCTCCAGTGAGGAAGAATGGGAACATGAAAAGGCATGTATGTTCCTGAGTAACTCCTTCGGTGATGTATGCATCACAAATTTGCATGAATTTTTGTATAGCTCGAATAGGATTTTCATGAGCAGTCCCGCTTAACGGTCGTAAGTAGCAAACTGATTAATCATACCCGCGTCTTACTTAAATCTCACGGCTTGAATAGCGGGTGGGCGGATCCCAAGTAGTGGCAAACAAAACGGTTGTTGCTCATGAGGTTGCATAAACCAATGCACTACCTTTGGTGCAACTTGTGCATTTAGGTTATTATTCTTTTCTATGTTCACTTGAGCAGACAAATTTTCCATATCTCCTTGCGCACTTAGAATCTGTAAGAGAAAAAAAACCAAGTCTAAAATAATAACAACTTAACACCAATAAACTAAAACACAAAAATATAACTCTATAATCCCCTACAACGACGCCAAAAACTTCTCGGTCTTGTGAGTGTGATAATTAATCACCTAAATCAAAGGACTTTAACCACTCACAAGTGTACGGGGGTCGTTGACTAGTTATAAAAATGGGTAAGTAAAGGGATTTCGTTCTCAGGGATTATCAAATTTAATGTAATCGTGTTTAAGAAAACCGAGGTTTAGTTACGAATACATAAAGTAAAAGATATATTTTTGGGTTTTTCAATTGCGGAGAACTAAAGTGCAATTAAATGAAACTAATTATAATTACTAAAGGAATAAAAATGAAAATATAAGATTAAGATGAGAAATATAGCTTGAGAGTCACTAATAATTCCCACTAGCTATGGATTTACATTTTTATCGATATAAGGTCAAATTCGCGTTTTAGCAATAGCCAAAACTCTAAAATCCCCTAAATCCCTCCCGTGTAGATATGGCGCTATCCTACAGCGCTAGAGACCTCTCCCGAGTGACCCTACAACACTTTCCAACGTAGCCAATCTTAATCCAATTGACTATACGGTGAGTCAAGATCTCCTGGATCAATAACACATACCAGACAATTATATATGATTTTCCACAAACTGACCCCCTCCTGGTCGATAGTCAGCTTACTAATACCCAACCTAGTACTCGTAAGGTATGTAAAATACCATACACATGCATAATAAATTCAACTAGTTAATTCATTTAAATATTGAAATCCCAAAACGCAATAAAAATCATAATCAAAAAGTTAGGGTTCATACATTTAGATTTTTTCAATCTACAATGATTTAGTTCATAAAAAAATACTGAAAAATAATAATAAATCTATTAAAATCATGCTAAAAACAAAAAACAGAATAAAGTTACCTTTTTGATTGAAGGGATTCGGAGTCCGGATGACGAAGAATCATGATATTCTTCTTCCCCTTCCTCTTCCTTCTTCTCTCTAGCTCCAGGCGTGTTTTGATTCTCTCCAATAGGAATTGTGTGTGTTTTTCAGTTGATATGAGATATTTATAGGAGTACAGAAACGTTTTAGGTCTATATTGGCCCCTTTTGGGGGGTCCAAAAGGCCCAACCCATTTTTACTTATTGTTGGAAAATTTTGAGTCACTATGAGAAAAAATGTCATAACTTTCTCGTCTCAACTTCAAATCAACTTCCGACACCTCTCACACGACACTGACTTCAAGCTCCTTCCAAACCAAAAGGAATCAGGTCAAAATCTCTTTCCAAATTTTCATGGTGATTGAGACAAGTTATGTCAAACTTTCTAGAAAAATGCTCAAATGCCTCTAAAATATTTTTTTTTCTCTATGCTCTCCTTGACTTGCGTGTGGATTTGAATTACTTGAATTCCCCATATCATCTTGGGGTTCCATTTTAACCATATACATACGAATCTATACACTCAACACACGATTAAAGCATAAAATACTCTTAAAATAGTAATAAGCCCAAAATGTTATAAGAAAATATGAAACATCAAATACTAGGGAATAATCAATCTATTAGGCCCACTAATCCCCCAAAAAGATGTCTCGTGATACGATTATTCTATCACAAAAGACGAGACATCAATATTTCACCACATGCAAAGAAAAATATTCCCACGTTTTTTAATTTAAAAAGTTCCCACCCACCCCATCTTCTTGTCTTAAATAAGCACATGAGGGAAGAGTCTCATTAAACGTTGAAATACACACAAAAATTTCGTACATAAATATTGTCTGATTCTTCCGTTTGATGGTCTACTTCCTCCAATTCGAATAAACGTGTTGCAAGAGTAACAATAATCTCCAACTTGTTCTTAACAACGTGAGACCTTTAACTTGCACCCATACTGTCGAGTAATCAAATGGAATGTCATTAAAATGAGCTTGTGTTGTCCATTGATTGATCCCGACAAAGATTTCAGATCCTCGTAAATTCCTCGTCATTGTAAATCTCAAGCTTAAAAACATTCTTCCATAGTTCAGTGCACCTAATACTAACCCATAGCGAAAACCCTAGGAGAAATAGTTACATGGGATACAAGCGCACACCCTTCCTTCTGATAGTCAATAGAATGAGTCATAACACTATGTTAAGCCCCCAAGCTCTTCCCGTTGTTATCCGTCAATTTAATCAAAAGTAATGTGTGCCTAGCTCTAGTAGCCATAGTTACATAATTTAAAAGACAACACAACGACAACTAACAAACACTGATGTGAGAATTCAAGAGATACTCATTTTTATCTACTTATTATCATATATTATATGATAAAATTTGTCGTTTCTTAAAGTAAAAATTATCAACCATACCGTACCTACAAAATGCACCCATATAGTATCAAACATTTAATTTTTGTCCAAGTCAGACCGAGTCTAGTTTCCAGACACTTTTCTTAGACGGGTCAGATAGAATATCTAAATTCAAACGAAATTGGCCTATTCCTAGTTTATTGAAAACCACCAACAAATCGAAAACTCTGTTGTTCGTAGAAGTATTCCCGACCCATGCCTAGCCATTTTTGCAAGTTGATCAGCAAGTCCATGCTTCCTTCTTGGGATATATTTGAAAGAGATCAGACCAAAACATCTGCCATCTGATTAATTTTCCTGATGACCAGATGAATTTTTCAACTTGCTGTTGACATCTGTATAATACCTTGAATAAGCTCAAGGTTATCCAATAGGATTGTTTTATCAATGTTAGGGGAGTCCGCACATCTTTGTGTACCTTTTAACACTGCAATAGATTCTCCTTCCAGACTAGTGTTACAGCGGGTTGTGTCCTTGATTCCATGCTATGTCATGTATCCTTATGTTGTAGATAATACGAATACCTGTGACTTCATAAAGAATATTAAAAGAAGCATCACAAAAGATAGTAATAGATGGTCCCTTATTTAAATCTTCTACTACTTGTCTTGTTGATTCCGGATTATTAAAATTATTAGGAAAATTTCAGTCACTTAGAAGACAATGCCTTGTCAACATCCAAATTTTGACCAACCTTAATAAGTTTTAAATTTGATTCAATTGTAATTCAATTTTTAAAGGGATAACATTATAATTTTATTTTATTTTGGACATGATAACATTATAATAATCCCTCTAACAATTGATTGCTTAGTACTTGAATACAAACAAAAGTTATTTATAAATAACCAAAAGTTTCATAAATTTATTTCTTACACTTTTAGAAAAAAATTATACCAAAAATTACAATTTAAATCACAAAATCAAGAAAAATGTCCTTTTTATGCTCAAGTGTTGAAATCTTAATTGTTACATATATTTTCCCCACGTTCAATTAAAACTTACTGTGTTATGGACCAATTATAGTTCTTCTTTTTTAACAAGTACCCATTATAATTCATACGATAGATACTTCGATTCCGGAAAAATATGGTAGAATTTGAATATGGTCGTGGCTTTTTTATATGGGTTGACAATTAACAAATATATTAAGTATAAATCGCAATCAACCAATATATTTGGTAAGCATCGTTTCAAATAATTAGTGAACAACTAAATGACCATAAAAGTTTTTCACATAGGGAAACATTATATCAATTTAATATTAAAAATTAGATTTTCACTACATAAACCCAAGGGTTTTGTAGCAAATACATTTATGGGAAAATCAATCTCGTGAACAAAACAAATACCAGGGAGAAAATCAATCTTGTGAACAAAATAAATAGCAAAAATACGATTATCATCTTCATATAATTTTTCTTCTTAACAATCTTACATCCCATACGAAAAAGCTACAAGTATTCCTGGTACCATAATTTTTAGCAATTCGAGAATCTACAATTCAAATTATTAGCGGTCCATGATTTAATGAGTTTTGCTTGAATGTGATAAAAATATAGTGTTAACCATCACGATTTTAAGTCATAAGGTTTTAATGAGACAATTGGCCTGATTTTTTTGTGTAAATGTGTAAACAATAGAGATTTTTACCTAACGGGATCTTGAATACCCTCCTTAAGATCCAACCACACCTCACCTATTTACACTTTTTATTAAAGACCACTAATAAGATTTAACACTTTACACCTTTTTGTCCACTATCTATTATACACCCATTTGTTTTTTAACTACTATATACACATGAAATTAAAAACCCTAAAAAATCTCTCCCATATCTCTTTTCCCTATTCTATTCCTGCAACTTTTCTTCTTTCCCCTCTCTTCTCTAATTTCAAAACCATATTCAAAAAATGGTGTTGCTTGGAGCTTGAAACCTTTGTTATTGTTCAAGTTTTGTTCAAGCCATGAGCCTCGTTCAAGCTCGTTTTACATCTGGTTTGTTTTCGTGACTAAAGCTTCACATTAAGCTTCGAGTTCGTGGCTAAAGCTTTGAGTAAGCCTTGAGTTCGTGGAAGGAAAGCTTCGAGCAAATGAATCTCCGCAGCAAGATTTGAGATCCAGATGAACATTTTTTTTATTTTTGAATTTAAATAGATATAACAATATTGATATATGCGTAATACTCATTGATTTTGTGTCATACTAAATAATTTTTTGTAATACTAAGTGATTTTACGTTAATACTTAGTGATTTTGCGTAATACTCAGTGATTTTGTGTAATACTCAATGATTTTTTGTTAATACTTAGTGATTATGCATATTACTCAGAAATTTTGCGTCATACTCAATAATTTTGTGTAATACCAAGTGATTTTATGTTAACACTCATTGATATTGAGTAATATTTGGTGATTTTGTGTAATACTAAGTGATTTTATGTTAGCATTCAGTGATTCTGCATATAACTCACTGATTTTGTGTCATACTTTTTGATTTTATGTCAATACTTAGTGATTTTGCGTAATACTCAGTGATTTTGCGTAACATTAAGTGAATTCTCTAACTAGTGATTTTGCTGGTGATTCTCTGAGTAATGATTTTAGTGAGTATTATTTGAAATCACTGAGTATTATTTATAACCGCTTAATATTAACACAAAATTATTGAGTATTAACGCAAAATCACTGAGTATTACACTATATTAATGAGTATAACACAAAATCACTAAGTCTTACGCAAAATAACTAAGTATGACGTAAAATAACTAAGTATTAACATAAAATTACCGAGTGTTACCCAACATCACTACATATTAACATAAAATCACTACGTATTAACATAAAATAACTGAGTATTTACACCAAATCACCGATATTGCATAATGGCTTGAAGGTTTTGCGAAAATAGAGCTCAAAGGTGTTGCAAAAAATGGAGTTCGAAATACTACAAAAGTAGAGTTTGAAATGCTGCAAAAATGTTTTGGAGGGGGAAGGGGAGGAGAGAGAGAGAGAGAGAGAGAGAGAGAGAGAGAGAGAGAGAGAGAGAGAGAGAGAGAGAGAGAGAGAGAGAGAGAGAGAGAGAGAGAGAGAGAGAGGAGATCTGAAAAAGAAAATAAAATGAATTGAATGAAAAGATTGGAAGATTGATTTTTCTAGATTCCAACTACAAAGTCTTTATGGTACACAAAAATAGTCTCTAAAATTCTATGGGTCAATCACTTTACAAAATAAGTTGTAGGATTGTGGTCATAAATTTGTGTTTATTTTCGCACCCAACTGTCATAGATCAGTAAAATATAATTTTACCCTTCTAAAAAAGAATTACAACTGTATCAATTTTTTCATTAATTCAAATTTTAAACAAGTATGACCTAAGTTGAGAATTTGATATATGTTTGATTCGTTTTTTAATAGACTAAATGACCAATTTATCCTTGAGCTACCTTTTATTTATTACACTTGACATAGTCAAGGGTATTTTGCGTCTATTAACTGATACAACATCAAATTTGGTCCAACTTGGGGAAAAAGTTAAACGTGTAATATTATATGGACGGGTTTTGTAGGTTCGGCCCAGTTGATAACTTTATATATCGGAATTAGCCCTAATCGACAATTTACCCTTTTTTGTCTCTCTTTCCTTTCTCTACATCTCTTCACGTCGCCGCCACAAGGTACATCTCTCCATTTCTCTCTTTCTTCTCACTCTTTTGCTAATAGTTTCTATATGAAGACTCACTAAGACGGTAAAATTATCCTTTTCCTTTTTAGCCTTGTTGATAGATCTAATCTGTCACATATCCATCGGATAATCAATTTATTTCTTGTCGTTGACGTGTTATCGGGAATCTTACTTCGAAGGTTTTAACACATTTTTTTGTTGAACAACCATTCATTGCAGAATTTGGTAGATCGATCTTTTTTGGCCAGTCGTGTCGTGGTTCTATTCTTATACCACCACCATCAAAGACACTTTTTAACTCTGTAACCTGTCATTGTCATTGCTCATTACCATAGGTATACTTGTTTCTCTTTTCCATTTTTTTTATCGAAATAACGAAACCAACAAGATTTTTGTTGTTGAGATGAAATCAATATGAAATGTTATTTATTGTTATAAAAAACTCCATTTTTACCCAAGTTTTCATGGCTCAAATCGAGTTTATATGCAAATAAATTTGAATTTTTTTTTTTTTGTCGAAATTTGAAATTACTTAAAAGCAAGGGTATTTTAGAATAATTTTTGAAGTCAAGTAGTATGAGGTAGTGATTAGTTTTACAAGCAAGCAAGTTAGTTTTTTTTTTTTTTTAACCTAAGTTAAGTAGTTATTTTTTTTGGAAATATAAGCTACAATAAATATCAAAAAGCAGTTGTCCAAAAAAAATAATATCAAAAAGCACAAAACGTCCCAGAACAAAACAAAAATTTAAACGGCAGGACACTGAAGAGAGTACACACAGTCACATAGTACATAGTAGACTCTGGTCATGTTGAACCATATTTGCTCTGCTCTTTTGGTATTAGACCTTCAATTTTTCTCCTTTTCAAAACCCATTTACCTCTTCTCATACGTCAATCTCTTGCCTCTTTTCAAGCTCACGAAATGTAATCTTCTTCATCTATATGCAAAAATGTGTGTGTCTCTGTGCGTGTATCTTTGTTGTACACGTATAAACCATGCCCCTTTACGTACTCTGTAGATAGATACAATATCTATAACAAAGATGCAATTTTTGTTTTCTATTTTTCAATAAATTCTAGTTTTTGTTTGTAAAATGTGTATGTACGATATCAGTTTTTCCGGGTAGTGTATATGCATGAATCTGTTATGCGAATAGAGAACCTTGAACAACCACGAGTAAACGAACTTTACCCTCAAGGTTAGGTTAAAAACTCATGGCTAGTGTATCCCTAATAACCCGAGCGATTATTAGCATTTGGAGGGTGTTTATGTGTGGGAATCTAAGCACGTGTGTGATTTTCGATTATTTTGGGTTCAATGAACACCCTTTTTGTTTCAATGTGTTTTGATTTTCTTTCTTAATATGCTTTTTGTTGTGCGCCCATAAAAGATTTTGTTTCGAAAATAGATGTTGAAGTGTTGGTTTCTTCTGTAGGTCATAAACCCAGTCAAAGGATTAGAATAATTGTTATAGTACCTAGTGAAATACGTGTTGCTAAGGCTTGATTAGTAATGTAACATTGCTTATTAATGGTTGTATGACAGATGGAGAGAAGAACACCTCAAAGAAAAGCAAGGAAAAGGCCCCTCGAAGATGAATTTCATTCTGCAAGTGAGGGATCAAGAAAAAAGGTAGTTATTAAAAAGGAAGCTGGTGATGAAATTTATGAAGAAAACTTTAATTTTCGAATACTTTTGCCCAATGGTGAGACTACTGAGGTAACATTTAATGAAACTCGAAAAGAAATTCCATGGGAAGAATTTGTTAAATTAGTAAAGCAAGAATATATCAGGGGTTTGATGAGACAAACAGAGTCTCGAAAACCCAGAAGTATTAACTGGAACAGTGATAATTTGCATTTTGTGGATGCATTTGATAATGAGATTAGAGGTACATTGAGTTTTAGAGCATTTAAACCCTTCAAGTGGAATCTTCTCTCTCTTAAGGTTTGACTTTCTTCTAAATTAAATACTGTCACTTAGTAACAAAAAGTGCTTAATTCTTGTTTTATTATAGGATGGATCAGGGGAAGCTACCACATTTGAGGTTTGTTCATTCGTATATATGTTAAATAGAATTTGTGCATTTTGTATAAAACTCATTGCTTATAATTTTTACTGTTGTAGAATATGTGGGATTTGACTCCAGATACAGATCTATTAAAGGAGTTACCTGCTGAGTATACATTTGAAACAGCTCTTGCTGATTTAATTGTAAGTGATGCATTTAACAATATTATATTTAATGTGTTTTCTTTAATTGCTAATTCATATTTTCTTCCTTTAACAAGGATAATTCTTTGCAAGCAATATGGTCTAATAAACCAAAGCAGAGAAGATTAATAAGGTATGCTCTGTTTTCTTAATTTTAAAACTTGTAAGTGATTAATCATTTGTGTGTATATGTGTAGAGTGGAAATGGAGAATGACAAAATCGTAATTTTTGACTCTGGCCCTGGAATGGATGGGACTGATGAAAACTCTATAGCTAAATGGTATGACATACTCTTTGTTAATGTTTTACTGTATAATAATATATAGTCCTCTGTTTTATTTAGCTATTTGATTTAATGTTCTCAGGGGAAAGATGGGTGCTTCTTTGCACAGATCCTCAAGAACAAAAGCTATAGGAGGCAAGCCTCCTTATTTAGTGGTAAGTTATTAGAATATATATCTATTTTTTCGTTTTGATAATTTGAGTTATAAAAAGTCTTGTTTTGTTACTATAGCCTTACTTTGGAATGTACGGTTATGGAGGTCCAATTGCATCAATGAATCTAGGAAGGTACGTTTGTAACTTGTTTTATTTTTAATTTGATAAAACTAATACAAATTTTAAATTTACTCTTATGTTGAGCAGGCTTGCGTATGTTTCGTCAAAGACGAGACAATCTGAAAAAGTGTATATGTTGCATCTGGATAGAGATGCTTTACTCAGCTGTACTAGTTCTAAACAGCCTTGGATGGTACTTTTCTTTCTTTTCCTTTCACTTTTACATTGTTTTTTTTTTTTGTTGATTATGTTAAGGAATTTACTTTTATTGTAGACAAAAGGTGGTCTTAGAGATCCCACAGAAGAGGAACTTGAATTTGGCAGTTTCACAAGGGTATCACCTTGTTTATAATTTCAATATAGGAATGTTTGTTCTTTAATTGAGTTAATTATTTAATTAATTACCATTTGTACAGGTGGAAATTGTGGAGCCGAAGATAAAAAGTTTGGACATAGAGCAACTTAAATGCAAACTGAAGGATATCTACTTTCCATATATTCAGGTGTTATTGCATTCTTAAGTCTTGATATTTAGTCTCTATTAGAAAGAAATAAGTTAACTAAGATCAATATGATTACTATTGACAGTGTGATGAAGAGTCAGACTCGGGCAGAACAATCCGACCAATAGAATTTGAGGTTTGACAAAATTATCCTCCAGTCTTTTTTGATGTTATTTAATACAATATTATAATTGATAGGTGAATGGTGAGGATTTGGCGGAAATTCATGGTGGAGAGGTGGCTACTACAAATTTAAACTCCTGCAATGGACCTCTTTTTACCTTTCAACTTCGTTTCACCACCAATGCTTCTTCTAGTAGCCAAGGTAATAAAAATGGAAAGTTTGTACTTTATACTCTTTGACTTTACTTATGATTTGAGACTTGTGACAATCATAGGATCTAACCCATCAAGAGAAGCTAATGCAAGAGTGAAGTGCGCATATTTTCCAATTGTGCAGGTATTTTTCGTTAAAATCTTTTTTTTTTTTTTTTTATGAATGTTAACCATGGATAATAATATAGGGTAAAGAGACAATCGATACTATATTGAATACTTTGGAAGAGTCCGGATATGAAATATCCGAAAACTTTGAGAGGTTTAGTCGTGTCTCTATTCGCCGATTAGGTCGCCTACTTCCAGATGCTCGCTGGGTAAGTAATCTGTTTATTTATTTTTTATTTATTTTTTGGTCTCATTACACATATTCCTTATCAATTAACGGAATTTATTGGTCTTTTGCTCTAGCCATGGCTTCCCTTGATAGATTTAAGGCAGAGAAAAGGAGTCAAAGCTCAACAAATCTTGAAGAGATGCTGCTACAGGGTCAAATGTTTTATAGGTTCAACTTATCATCATCCTCTTAAAATACCACAATTATATATTGATCAAACTTCATTTTCACTTACATATATCATTGTTCCAATTTTGCAGAAACCGATGCTGGTTTTAATCCGACCCCATCAAAGGTATAGTTTTTCGAGTCTATTTATAGATGAACATTGACTAATGTGATTTTATATGTGATTTCTTAGACTGATTTAGCACAGCATCATCCCTATACCACTGTGTTAAGAAATCTCGGAAACAAACTAGTTGATAATGACAATGGTATGAATCTTTGATCTTTGATTTTGAGTTGTATATTACAAATATAAGTTTACTTGTTACTCATGTTAGTTTATCTTGTAGATGTGCAAATTGACATATATATACAAGGAAAAAAAGTTGATATTCAAACTCTGGATAGGGAATATCAAGATTGGGTACTTAAAATGCACACCACATATGATGAAGAAATAGATTCTGGTGCAGATCAACCCACATACATATTTAATCCTCAAAACAAGAAAAAACTTGGCGTATCTTCTGATGGTAATTTAATTCAACCTTTTTTACTCATTACAAGTAAAGCTTAAGTTAAATATCCTTTTTTTCTTTTCGATTTTTAGTTTTGAGGATGCATAAAGAATTTGAAAGAAAAGGAAAAATGTGGAGATCAGGTCAAAAGATAAAAGTTTTGAAGGGAGCATGTGCTGGTATAAATAATCAACATCTTTATGCAACATTAGAATGCATTATTCTTGAAGGAGTTGAAGGAGATCCTGGTGGTAAGTTAATTTTTCCTTTTTTTTTTTTTTTTTTTTTAAAAAGTTTATATTTCCAATCTTATTAATTTTGTTTCGTCCATTCAAAAAATAGGTGAGGCTCGGATTATCTGCAGGTATGTTTCCTTGTTTCTATTTCCTTTTAACTCTACACAAAATGAAGTTTTACTTTTAGTTACTAACATTGAACTATATAGTCCAATAAATGTCCCTCCGGAGAAAGCTTGCCATTTTGGTACTAATCCTGAAAATGTCACTATTGAGATTCGTAACTCCATATCATTGCCTATAAGTGTGATTGATTCTGGAAAGGTACGATAATTTTCTTTTTCTATTTTTACGTTTCATTTTTTTTTTGGAAAGATGTGCTATTTATTGTTTTCTTTTTAGTGTAATACTGTACGAGATGATGAATGGAACGCGAAACTCCAAGTACAACTTCAGAAAGTTGCCTCATCAATTGACTTATTGAGTTCTGAACAGTGCGAAGAATTACAATCACAATTTGGAGAGGTTAATTCTATAAACTCTTGTCATTTTTGTTAACTTGTATAGAGAACTCTATTTTGATTTTATACTCTACTCTAGGGTTTACCTGAGGACATAATTGAAGCTGGGTATGGCCCACCCAAGGAAATTATTGCTGTTATTCGTCCTGCTTCTTTTGATTCTGGCAAAGGTTCAATAAATAGCTTGGATCAGAAGTACATTGTTAAAGAAAATTATGAAATGCATATATCGATTAAGTTGGAAACTAAAGATCAGGGAAAATCTCCTTTAAAACACATTTTTTCTGCTAAAGTGGGTCCTTCATCGCTAAATAAGTTACAAGGGTTATACATATTTTCACTTGAGCTTTTACCACATCTATTTGAAAAGGCTGGTGTTTATACATTCTCACTATCTCTTGTAAGTGACTTGTACCATTTTTTTTTATATTTTTTGTAGTTGAACATGTGAAAAACATATATTTATTTCGTTTATCGTTTGTATTTTGTTAGACCGAGGTGAATTGTAGGGCTTGTGAGAAAAAGGTGCAGGTTAAGCCATCGAGTGAAGTTGGAAACTGGAAACTTTTGAGTAATGAGCAAATTGTAAATCTATGTGTAAGGTAAGATTTTTGGGCTAGCTTGTAAATCACAGGGATGAAAATGCAAAAGAAAATAGAAACTATTATTGATTTGATAGTAACTAATCGTACGTGTATAAACTGTGAACAGGGCTGGCTTGTGTTTACCTCCTCTCAGTGTTGCTTGTTATGATAGATATGACAACAGAATTTGCATTGAAAATGATCCTGAAGCTGTGATAAAATTTAAAGCTACAAAAGGTGTTTATATATCTGCATCCAATATTAATATATCGCTCAACCATGATAAATCAATTATGATTATTGAGGTATGTTTTATATTTATATGTAACATTAAGAGGACACTTCTTTTGCTCCTTTTTTTTAACAAAAAAAAGGTCTAAATATTACAATAATTAGGATTTGCGAGTTGAAAGTCACGATTTGGACAAGATTCGACCAGAGTATGAAACAGCTTTAGTTATAAGTCCTCCAGATGAGTCATTCTCTATAGATGTTCCTTGTCAAGGTAAACTAATACTCATTTTAATGTTACAGTAAAAACACATTGAAAGCTCATAATTTTGCTTTTTAGTACTTCCTGGAACTTTGGATCACGTCAAATGTATAGCACCAACTTTCACAAGTCAATTGCTCCCAGGGCACATAATTAAGGAATTGGTGTTCGAGGTATATAGAATAATAAAAAATATTTGCATATTCATTCATTAAAATGAAAAAATGATGACTTAAATTTCCTATTCTTGCAGATGTTTGATGAATTTGGTAATCATATAAAGGAACACGAGACTGTCCAATTGAATGTAGATGGGTTCAGTTTTCTAGATAAGAAAGGTTATTTCCGAAAGGTTAGTAATAATGTACCATTATTAAGCTTTGTTTAATTGTTTTCTAGATATTCGGAAAGTTACTATTTTATTCTTGTACACACAGGTAGATGATTGTGGATATCTCGACCTTAGTGGCATCTTAAAAGTTACAAAAGGCTTCAGTGAAAATGGTATGTACAAAATTATACACCTGTCATTACTTTATCGAGTATTTTTCTAAAAGCAAAATGTTCTTTTTGTAGCAAACCTTTCTATATTATGTGGTCCTAAAGTTGTCTATGAAAACGAGTTTCCTATCGAGAAGAGGGAGCTACGAGCAGCATTTGAGGTTAGTTCGGTCATTTTTCTCTTATCTATGAACATAAGAATATAATATTTTGTTGATCATATAGGTACCTGAAACTTGCATTGCTGGTTCACAAATGGAGAATATGGTATTTGAAGTAATAGATTCACAAGGTGAAGTTGATGAAAAGTTCCATGAAAAAGATGAACATGGGATTTTTCATACTTTGACGATAAAATCAGACATGTTAAACATAGATGACTCTGTTCAATATACCTTCCGTAATGGAAGATGCACTGTTCGATCTATTTCTCTTCCTCAACAGGAAGGACTTTTCTCTTTTGTAGCTTCTCATTCATCTCATCCACAACTACAATTAACCATTCAGGTTTTATACATTTTAAACTTTATATATTTTCAGCAAGTTTATTAAAATTTCGAATTAACCATGATTTACTAACTCTCCTGTGTAGTTGCAAGTTGAGTTACCTGTACATCTAGGGGTTGAAAGTATGGCTTCACAAAGTACACACGAACCTCTTCTTCTTCTCGAAAGCTCATCATCAGCTATGGAAACTCCAAAACGAAAATCTATGGAATTTGATAGTGAAGGGCCTAGCTCATTATCCAGACAAGATGTTATTAACTTACTTAAGGCAAACATGGAAGAACAAAAGGTATAAATTTATATATAATCATGGATGTTTATTTAAACTTAGTATTTATATTGTAGCATGTTATAGTATTGTTTTTAATTTCAGGAGCTTGAGCGTGTAGTGTCTGAGAATGAGAAGTTCGTTGGAGAGCTCGAAATCAACATAAAGATGCTTGAAGATAAGCAATCGAAAGAAGAGAATGAAGTGTTGAGATTAGAAGCTAGTATAGATGAAAATGGTGGTGCTATTATTGAAAAAGAGACAATTCTTGAAAAGATAGAGAGTAAAAGAAATTCTGCTGCTTCGATTGTCTGTAAATTACTTGGATCATCATCTCAATCTGAAAAGCGTCAAAGAGATTTTACAGATGATATACTTGGTGTGGTAGCACTTCTTGGAACAGTTGATTCTATTGAGCTTAGCAGGTATGTTTGGTTAACTTTGTATTTATTTATTAACCATGGTTAGTTAATAACAAAGTATTTTCTTGTTTCAGGGTATTATCACGGTATCTTGGAGAGGAACAGATGCTCGCAATTGTTTGCAAATCGCATTCGAGTCCCAATGCATATGATGAGTTATCTACAGGGCTTGGATACTCTGTCAATGGAGGATATCTGGTGATATACCTAGAGGATATAAAGTAAGTAAGATAATAATAAATCTATACCTTAAGATTGTGAAACGTTACTTATTTGATGATGTGTTTGTTTGTTTGACAGGGCTTATAAAGGACAGTTGTGTAGGGACCCACAAAAGACTCTTGGTTTGTTGAGTCCTACCCTACCAACTGGTAAGATCGCAGGAGGGTTTTTAGGGTACGCGGTTAATCTAATCCACATTGATGAAACCTATATGCATCAACATAAGACTGCATCAGGTTTTGGTCTAAGAGAGACTTTGTTTTATCGGCTTTTTGGGGAGCTCCAAGTATATGATACCAAGGCGAATATGAACGAAGCAAAATCATACAATTTAATAAAAGACGGAGCTGTTTCATTAGACGGAGGGATCATTAGAGGAAACGGACTTGTATCTCTTGGATCATGGTATGTATCATTCTTTATTTCTTGTTTTAGTGTTTCTTTTTTAATAATGATAATAATAATAATAATATTTGTCTCTAACAGGGAACCAGAGATCCAGTTTCCTGTTGTTGCAGATGATTTGTCTTCTACAAACAGCAAGGAGATCTTAAAGCTGATTTCAGAAATGAAAATTGATATAAAGAAGATAAACAAGTCATTGGAAGAAGAGAAGGAAAGATTGAAGAAGGCAAAGAAGAAATCGAATGCAGCTAAAGAGAAGCATTCAAAGTTCTTAAAAGACAAAGCAACTTCAGTCACAAATCTCTCTGGCGTCTATACCCCTTAACCCAAATTTCATTCTTATTGAAGAGGAGGATTTTGTTATTCTTATATTATATTTTTGGATTTTTAAAGTATTTTCTTTCTTGTCAAACACAAATTCTCTTAGATTATTCTCTTGGTTATAATTTATTATATAATTTGCTTTTGCGTAAGTGATTAATTACAAATTTATTTATATGCTTCATTAAATCATTTTATATATGACATGTTTAACTTGTAAAATTATGCACTCTTTTATCTTGATTACTTAAATATTCTTTATGCTATAATATATCACGTGTTTAACGTTTTCTAATTATGTCAAACTTAATTGGTATATGATTCCGCATCTAGAACATGTCTCATGCTAAAAGATTAAATTATCCATGACATGAATACTCCTTGATTATATTCACTTGAGTACATTTTTTATCCTTGAATGATTGCTATTTGATTTTATATTTTAACATACTTTTTTGCTACAACTTGTTATGTGCTAAACCATCTAAATATCACTACTATTGCTAAAAACATACATTTACATTTTCACTTATTTTGAACATGTTCTAAAGTATATATATTATTATTACTTGCAAAAGTGATTAATTGAAAAGTTGTTGAGATGCACATTTAGAATATATCATATATTAAACACAGTTTTTGAGTATTATTTTCTATAAAAAAACATGTATCTATATTTTTATATTTTTGAACATGTTTTATACTATAACGTGTTATATGTTTTGAATCTGAAGAGGAAATGCATTACAAATTTCTTTAAAAAATGGGGTTATTGTTGAAAACATCCTCCTTAAACTCTCTAATTGTTTTTTTATGCCTTCAATAATCTTATTTATAAAAAAATGCCTAATGAAATAATTATTTATAGAAAACATCCCCTTTATATTTTCTATACCTTTATTAATTCCATCACATGCGCGCGTCCGTGAATTTTTTTTAAAATCGTCATAAATAATTAACAAAAAATCAGAAAATTAAAAAAAAAATATTTTTGAATAAATCTAATTAATATTTACGTCTATGAATTTTTTTGATTTTTTTTGAATTTTTTTAATTTTTTCGTATTTTTTTAATTTTTTTTTCGCAGACACGGAATTCCATGTTTTAAACATGGAATTCCATGTTTTAAACCGTGAAATAAACATGGAATTCCATGTTTCAAACATGAAATTCCATGTTTCAAACATGGAATTTCGTGTCTGCGAAAAAAAAAATTAAAAAAATCAAAAAAAATCAAAAAATTCAGAAAATTCCGAAAAAAATCATAGACGTAAATATTAATTTGATTTATCCAAATATAATTTTTTTTGATTTTTTTGATTTTTTTTGAATTAGTTATGACGATTTTAAAAAAATTTCACGGACGCGCGCGCGTGTTTATTAGTTTTTTTCTTATTTTTTAATTGTTAATTATAAGGGGGCTGTTTTCAATAAATATTTTTTTCTAGGCACCTTTTTCTAAATAAGTTTTTTAATAGGCATCAATCAACAATTGGCTCTTAAAAAAATTCATTTTGAACATATTTGGGATTTTTTTTCCGGCATAACTTTTTTTTTTTAACCTTGGGGCTTCATTTTTAGCAAAAAACTCATCTCTTTCTCCCCACCATTTTGTATATCATTGGAGATCAAATCAAAGAGACCTCAACTTCATCTAATCCAATAAGATTACTCACTATATCAAAACTTGATACACTTTATTTATTATCCACTCAAGAAAAGTTAATCATATACATCGTTGTATTATCCACTCATTAGTATGTTGTATCATTATTATAACCTCATTGAACACAAGGGGTCTTGCTCAACCTCTATATTAGAGAACAATGACTTTAGAGTTTGAGATTGAGTATAGTAAAAACTTCATTTAGGTTGTGATCGAGCCCATAAAAATCATGAAAGTTAGGCTATGACTAAACCCATAAAAGTCACGGTATATGTTGTCCGGTAAAAATTTTATTGTAAAAGTTTTGTATTTCACTTTTAAAAAATAAAAGAAATTTAATGAATAAGTTTAAAATCTTAAGGTGTAATCCTAAGTAGTGGACTAGGCTCATGTGAGTCTAAACCACTTCAAATATGCGTGTAGTATATATATTAGAATTGCTTAAACTTTTGTCAAACAAAGACAATTTCAATTGTCCTTCTATCTTGTATTTGATAAAGTGTCTAAAAGAACTCTTCCTACTAATAATTATCTTACTTAAGTTTTTAATTAGTCATTATTGATTAGTGTTGTATCCACTCTCTATAATACTTATAAGTGGTATCGAAGCCTGACTTTGCATAAATTGATTAATCTTAAGTCGAGTAAATGATATAAAAACTAATCAAGTGAAAAGTTATTCTACTAATAAACATCCACTCTTTGTAGGTACAAATTGTAATTCTTAGAGAAAGAGGATAGAGGAATGTATGCAATGCATAGATAGTGAGCTTTGGATGATCACAAGTAGATGTTTTTTTGTGACATATAAGGAAGAAATGAATGAACCGGAGTTAGTGAACTAACGTGAGAAGTGAAAGACTTCGCAAAGCTTATCGAAGACAATAGGACATAACTAACACAAAATGCTTAATCATTGAATATTTTGGTGTGCGCATTATTAAAGTCGGAGCACAACCTTGTTAGTAAACTCTCACCGGCTCATGGAATTCAGAAATGCTTGGAGCTCTCATATGGAATCTTCAATATTGGCCTAAAGGAAAGCGAAAATGACGATCGTGATCTTTTAACTTCAATGACAAATGATGAGGTAGTCTCTTACTCTAACTTTTTCTTATTCTCTTAATGATTCTAATGATGAGTATGATGATTATTCTATGTTTGGTTCCATTTATAAAAAATGAGCTTTATGTCGAATCAAACAATCTTTTGTTAAATGACTTGTGATGTCTCCCTATTTTTCATGAATTAATCCTAGTTGGAGACATCATTTTAGGTGTATTTACTAGTGTATAGGTCGATTTTCTCATGATTTAGTTCACTTTCCTATTTTGTGTCTTGAATTAATTATTTATTATTTTTAGAGCATATTGGGTTTAATTATCTATTTAGTGTGAAGCTTTAAAGATATATAGTAATTAATTAGAGTTCAAGTCAATTCTTAGAGCTAAAGGAAATAGGATAAACATGGAAATTGAAGATAAGGAAACAAAAGCTAAAATATGGAAAAGGAAAAACTGCCATAAATCTTAATTTCACCACCCACGACCACAAATCAGCTCGTATCTCAAAATCGGTGAGGTATTTGGTAGAACGGTCAAGAGTAAAGTTAAATATCTTTCCGAAGCGATGAATTTCGACTACTCATACACGTCAAACATATAAGTATTGAAGCTGTTAGGACCAAAACAAAAACGGGGCTGATTCCATATTTTAGGGTTACGAATTTGAGTTGGGCTAAGAGTCCATTATTTACCTTTTCCTTCAAGAAAACAAATTAGGTCTTCCTATACACTATAAATACAACCTCTTATCATTACAAAATCATCCTTGGAAAAACCTTAAGTCAAGAGGAAGCTGCAACACAAGAGAAGAAGTCTGGAAGGAGCTGAACACCATATCATGTCTTCTCCAACCTTTAAATTTGTAATTTCTTTCCTTTCTTTCTTTAGTATGAAATAATTTACTTTTAGCTTGAGATTTAGCATATATGTATGAACCCTAGTGTTTCTACTTGATTTGGGATACTACGGTATTTAATTGGAATTCATGTTTTATGTTCTGTTTATGTGTTTTGATTTATTGTCTGTTTTCCTTGCGGTGCGCAACGTATAGGATTATCTTAATAGTAGTTAGATGATCACCTTAGTTGGGTGTCTAATTATTGAAACACCACATAACTTCTAGAACAAGGTTTAGACCTGACAAATCAACCTAACTAGATAATCATTAGGGTACGTTGTCACCACTATTACCATGTTTGGAATTGAATTGCTTAGGGCCTTGGTGGCGCTTGATTACCCTAGGTTTAGGTTGCCTCATGGTGTGTCCGTAGCCCCCTTAGTCGCTCTCTAGGTCTAAGGTATGGGAATTTAGAATCCTGATTATTTCATGGTATGTATCATTCTTTATTTCTTGTTTTAGTGTTTCTTTTTTAATAATGATAATAATAATAATAATAATATTTGTCTCTAACAGGGAACCAGAGATCCAGTTTCCTGTTGTTGCAGATGAAAGTAAGACGTGTTTATCTTCTACAAACAGCAAGGAGATCTTAAAGCTCGTTGCAGAAAAGAAAATTGATATAAAGAAGACAAACAAGTCCTTGGAAGAAGAGAAGGAAAGATTGAAGAAGGCAAAGAAGAAATCGAATGCAGCTAAAGAGAAGCATTCAAAGTTCTTAAAAGACAAAGCAACTTCAGTCACAAATCTCTCTGGCGTCTATACCCCTTAACCCAAATTTCATTCTTATTGAAGAGGAGGATTTTGTTATTCTTATATTATATTTTTGGATTTTTAAAGTATTTTCTTTCTTGTCAAACACAAATTCTCTTAGATTATTCTCTTGGTTATAATTTATTATATAATTTGCTTTTGCGTAAGTGATTAATTACAAATTTACTTATATGCTTCATTAAATCATTTTATATATGACATGTTTAACTTGTAAAATTATGCACTCTTTTATCTTGATTACTTAAATATTCTTTATGCTATAATATATCACGTGTTTAACGTTTTCTAATTATGTCAAACTTAATTGGTATATGATTTCGCATCTAGAACATGTCTCATGCTAAAAGATTAAATTATCCATAACATGAATACTCCTTGATTATATTCACTTGAGCACATTTTTTATCCTTGAATGATTGCTATTTGATTTTGTATGATTTTGTATTTTAACATACTTTTTTGCTACAACTTGTTATGTGCTAAACCATCTAAATATCACTACTATTGCTAAAAACATACATTTACATTTTCACTTATTTTGAACATGTTCTAAAGTATATATATTATTATTACTTGCAAAAGTGATTAATTGAAAAGTTGTTGAGATGCACATTTAGAATATATCATATACTAAACACAGTTTTTGAGTATTATTTTCTATAAAAAAAACATGTATCTATATTTTTATATTTTTAAACATGTTTTATACTCTAACGTGTTATATGTTTTGAATCTGAAGAGGAAATGCATTACAAATTTCTTTAAAAAATTCATTTTGAACATATTTGGGATTTTTTTTCCGGCATAACTTTTTTTTTTAACCTTGGGGCTTCATTTTTAGCAAAAAACTCATCTCTTTCTCCCCACCATTTTTTATATCATTGGAGATCAAATCAAATAGACCTCAACTTCATCTAATCCAATAAGATTACTCACCATATCAAAACTTGATACACTTTATTTTATTATCCACTCAAAAAAAGTTAATCATATACATCGTTGTATTATCCACTCATTAGTATGTTGTATCATTATTATAACCTCATTGAACACAAGGGGTCTTGCTCAACCTCTATATTAGAGAACAATGACTTTAGAGTTTGAGATTGAGTATAGTAAAAACTTCATATAGGTTGTGATCGAGCCCATAAAAATCATGAAAGTTAGGCTATGACTAAACCCATAAAAGTCACGGTATATGTTGTCCGGTAAAAATTTTATTGTAAAAGTTTTGTATTTCACTTTTAAAAAATAAAAGAAATTTAATGAATAAGTTTAAAATCTTAAGGTGTAATCCTAAGTAGTGGACTAGGCTCATGTGAGTCTAAACCACTTCAAATATGCGTGTAGTATATATATTAGAATTGCTTAAACTTTTGTCAAACAAAGACAATATCAATTGTCCTTCTATCTTGTATTTGATAAAGTGTCTAAAAGAACTCTTCCTACTAATAATTATCTTACTTAAGTTTTTAATTAGTCATTATTGATTAGTGTTGTATCCACTCTCTATAATACTTATAAGTGGTATCGAAGCCTGACTTTGCGTAAATTGATTAATCTTAAGTCGAGTAAATGATATAAAAACTAATCAAGTGAAAAGTTCTTCTACTAATAAACATCCACTCTTTGTAGGTACAAATTGTAGTTCTTAGAGAAAGAGGATAGAGGAATGTATGCAATGCATAGATAGTGAGCTTTGGATGATCACAAGTAGATGTTTTTTTGTGACATATAAGGAAGAAATGAACGAACCGGAGTTAGTGAACTAACGTGAGAAGTGAAAGACTTCGCAAAGCTTATCGAAGACAATAGGACATAACTAACACAAAATGCTTAATCATTGAATATTTTGGTGTGTGCATTATTAAAGTCGGAGCACAACCTTGTTAGTAAACTCTCACCGGCTCATGGAATTCAGAAATGCTTGGAGCTCTTCAATATTGGCCTAAAGGAAAGCGAAAATGACGATCGTGATCTTTTAACTTCAATGACAAATGATGAGGTAGTCTCTTACTCTAACTTTTTCTTATTCTCTTAATGATTTTAATGATGAGTATGATGATTATTCTATGTTTGGTTCCATTTTAAAAAAAATGAGCTTTATGTCGAAACAAACAATCTTTTGTTAAATGACTTGTGATGTCTCCCTATTTGTCATGAATTAATCCTAGTTGGAGACATCATTTTAGGTGTATTTACTAGTGTATAGGTCGATTTTCTCATGAATTAGTTCACTTTCCTATTTTGTGTCTTGAATTAATTATTTATTATTTTTAGAGCATATTGGGTTTAATTATCTATTTAGTGTGAAGTTTTAAAGATATATAGTAATTAATTAGAGTTCAAGTCAATTCTTCGAGCTAAAGGAAATAGGATAAACATGGAAATTGAAGATAAGGAAACAAAAGCTAAAATATGGAAAAGGAAAAACTGCCATAAATCTGAATTTCACCACCCACGACCACAAATCAGCTCGTATCTCAAAATCGGTGAGGTATTTGGTAGAACGGTCAAGAGTAAATTTAAATATCTTTCCGAAACGATGAATTTCGACTACTCATACGCGTCAAACATATAAGTATTGAAGCTGTTAGGACCAAAACAAAAACGGGGCTGATTCCATATTTTAGGGTTACGAATTTGAGTTGGGCTAAGAGTCCATTATTTACCTTTTCCTTCAAGAAAACAAATTAGGTCTTCCTATACACTATAAATACAACCTCTTATCATTACAAAATCATCCTTGGAAAAACCTTAAGTCAAGAGGAAGCTGCAACACAAGAGAAGAAGTCTGGAAGGAGCTGAACACCATATCATGTCTTCTCCAACCTTTAAATTTGTAATTTCTTTCCTTTCTTTCTTTAGTATGAAATAATTTACTTTTAGCTTGAGATTTAGCATATATGTATGAACCCTAGTGTTTCTACTTGATTTGGGATACTACGGTATTTAATTGGAATTCATGTTTTATGTTCTGTTTATGTGTTTTGATTTATTGTCTGTTTTCCTTGCGGTGCGCAACGTATAGGATTATCTTAATAGTAGTTAGATGATCACCTTAGTTGGGTGTCTAATTATTGAAACACCACATAACTTCTAGAACAAGGTTTAGACCTGACAAATCAACCTAACTAGATAATCATTAGGGTACGTTGTCACCACTATTACCATGTTTGGAATTGAATTGCTTAGGGCATTGGTGGCGCTTGATTACCCTAGGTTTAGGCTGCCTCATGGTGTGTCCATAGCCCCCTTAGTCGCTCTCTAAGTCTAAGGTATGGGAATTTAGAATCCTGATTATTTCATATTACATGATTCACCCTTAGACAATAGAATAACCAAAACTAGTGGGGATTACTTGCTAATATCTCGAGCTAAACTCTCATACTACTTGCTTCTATCTTTTATTTACTTTTCTCTCTTTAAATTCTTAGTTTAATTTTCTTAAGTAAAAAAAAAACCAACCGCAATCTCTTTTCCTTTATTTTCTTGCGTATTATTTGTTCTAGCTTTTTAATATCTGCACTTGAATATTTGCACAAGTTCTTCTTAACCTTCGTAGTCTCTGAGGAACAAATTCTACTTATTCATTAAAACTTGCATACGTCATGTATACTTGCAGAACCGTGATAGACTAGGGTGTTTATTTTCATTTATTTATCTATTATGTTGTAACACCTTAGGCGACACCAAGTTAAAAATAGAATAAGAGAGATATCAATACTTTTGTCTTAACTTGTATGATCCATTAGAAACAAATTAAGAGACAACTTGTAAAAACATCTCTTTTCTAGAAGAAACCAAAAGACTCTTAAATGAAATTGTTTATTGTTAAAACTTGTTGATTCAAACTATATCAAGATAAACAACCTTTTCAAATTTTATAATACATACGTTAAATCCTCTTTTTTCAACCGTAATTTCCCCCAAAATTCTCCATGATTTGATTATCAAGTTCTTGAGGAACCCAAAGCTAACTAGTTTAGAAGATACAGTACGAGCAAAATTTTTTCTTTCCTCAACATTAGAGCAGATAGATCATCACCCATGAAAAGAGAAAAGAGATTTGAACCTTATCAAAGTGTTTCAGTGCAAAAAACTCCATAAAACAAAAAACCAAAATAAATTGGGTAACAGATGAAGAGAAAAACCCATAAAAAGGTCTCTTCGATGGTACCAAACAGACAATCGTAGGACATTATGTCTCCATATTTGTGATGAAATAATCTAGCCACGAGACATCATCTTAGGTACATTATGTGCTTAGTTGAGGGGGGTTTTCCCTATTATTTGTTAGTTTCTCGTCTCTTGTCTTGTTTTGGAGGTTTGTTACTTTTAGAGAATTTTTGTGTAATTTGTGTGTCAAATGTGAAACTCTTAGGTAAAAAGAAGGTATTAGATGCCAAGACATGGATTATAAGTTATAGAAATAAGATCCAACACAAAATCAAGTGTTGAAGGACTAACAATTTGTTTTTAGAAAGTGCAAAGGTTATTGATCTGGCTTAGATTGTGTAGTATTTCCAATGCTACATAAAATCGATGGAGAATTTAAAGGAGCCCTTTTATATCCAGAAATTTCTTTGAATTTCGGTCGCGTGCCACTGATTCTGAGTGATTTGGAGTTAACGAAAGAGTTGTGATTTTTACAAACTTTATGGGTCAACTAGTCCACTTTCTAAGGAAAACAAGTTTGATTTGGATTAGGACTCCAAAACCTTACCAATAACCTATATTTTTTCCAAACACACACACACACACACACACACACACACACACACACATATATATATATATATATTGGTATTTGACATTAGAAACTTGTCCTTTCCATTCTATTGAGCAACCTTTACAAAATTTTCAAAGCAAGTTGACCTAGAGAGGAAGCAACAAGAGCTAAAATATCACAACATCGATTTTTCATCTCTCTAGCTCTATCAATAGGGTAATTAGCTATAGATTTCTAGCTTAACCATATTTCTAAGCTTTTATTATTTAGTTTTATTATGAATTAAAATGATCATATCTTGGGTTATTATTCTATATAAACCTTAGACTACTATTTTGTTTTTTAATTGATTTGAGCCTAGCTTTAGAATTGTATTTTGTGTTTGCCTTTATTCTATCCCTAGCCTTGATCACGTTAGGACTGCTTTTAATAATTAGTATTCTCACTCTGATGGGGGATATAATTTCTTAAAACAACACATAATTGTCTAGTGTACGGTATGATTTTAACGGGCTTGCCTAACTAGATAATCAATAGGGTTAGATTTTCACCGCCAGTCTCTGCGCAAGGTCACCTTACCTAAGTCCCTTGGTAGAGTTGAGGTTGCCTTCTAAGCTACCCTGACGGAAGTTAGAAGGATTATAGAATACCGACTACTTATATTAGCTTAATTTACCTTTATAATTAGAATAAAGACTTAGTAAGATAGACTCACACTTGTAGCCTTAAGTTATTATCTTTTGCATTCTTATTAAATTATTCAAGCAAAACAATATTTATCTTATTTAGTTTCTATTCTCAACATCTAAAATAATCTACTCCCTGAAAACAAACTCTAACTTACTATTACTTGCAAACGATCTGTGCACTTGTAGAGAGTTATTTATGGACTTCCTAAGGTGTGTCTGCTTTTATTATTCATTTATTTATCACATGTTTGGGCCTACCATCCACAAAACTAGAAGAGAGAGAGAGATAGGGGGATGTGGTAGGGTAGAGACTAGAAAAAATTGTACCTACAGGGTTGTTTTTGTAAGGAAATGGAGAGTTAGGTATCTTTAGGAAGTGGGTGTGATGGTTGATCAGCGGTGAACTAAGAGAGCTTTTGTTACTCGATTGGGTGGAAAACAAAATTTATAACATATGTTGTTTAGTTGATGGGTACACTTTACATCTTCCTAATTAGCCATTAGCTTGTGACATCGATTTGATAGGAATTGGCTAAAATATGTATATTCTGAGACCTTGAGGTCTTTGATTTAATGTAATTTCAATAAAAAAACAACATCATAATTTGTAAATACTCTTTTCCTTTAATTCTTTATTTTTATCTTTAATTATTAGTTATCACTAAGATTTACATTAATATATTATTATGATCTTAATTTTTTTAATAGTTTAGACAACTTTTGTGAATCCTAATTAATTGCCTTGAGATTATTAAATGGTTTTTGAAACTTTATTGTTTAACTGAATTTGGAATTCGCATTGATTATTATAATTCTTGTTTGAAATATATTTTCTTTGTGATGACCGTATATTAGAAATGTTATAATCTATGAACTGCACGGGGGAGGAGGGAGGTTAATAGACAAAATTATATAATTCTAGTATGAATGGATTAGAATCAAGAGATCATCAATATATGTATAACCAAACTAGGATTCAATGTTAACCACTCAATAATTCATAGAATCATTTGAGGGAAGTTCCTAACTTTATAAAGTAGCCCTCAATTACTCGCGAGAGACTTGGGTGGAATTTAGAATCCCGATTAGTAGTTTAATTTCAAATTCGTCCTTAATCAACATAATCCTAAGATGTGTTAATTCAGTGAACTCAAGCAATCCAAGTTATACCTTTTGATAGGATACTACCACAATCTCTTTAATTTTTTCTATTAATTAATTGCATTGGAATATAATCAAAACTTAAAAATTACAATCATCTAAAATTGTATTCTTATCTTGCACAACGATTCATCCAATATTTCTTAAACTCGTGATACTAATTTCTATTTCCCATGGAGAACAATATAATCTTACAATTTTACTACTTGGAACTACTCGTACACTTGAAGATCGTAATAATTTAGGGTGCATAGATTAGCTCACTCGCGGAACTTGCCACTATCTAACTTTAGAGCTTCAACAATAAAAATGTATAAATTATGTAAGTTCTATGTTAGTTGAAAAAACTTAGAACATTTCCATCTAATCCCGAAATAATTGTTTAAAACTTTATAACTCAAGGATAAACAAGATGTTCCAAGCTTTGCTAATTTACCTTCTTCAAAGATGTCTTAAAATAAAGTAGTCTTCATCGTAATGGCACCACCAGAATCGTTGACTATGAAGTTTGAAAATGAAAGTTCGGCGTAATATGTTAACAACCATCATCGTGTCTTCATGTCAAACCCAACACTTTCATCCATAACACTGATATTAACATTGTGAATTACCACACCACGAACCTTATCACCTCTGAACAATGTTGTGAATGAAAGGCTGAAGGAAATGGATTGCATGAGAGAGGCAACAAAAAAATTATCATGAGACGGATATTCTACATAGAGTAAGAAACTGAATCATAAGATTTATTCATTGGAAAACCATGCGAGCACTATTCATAGATGAAGCAGAGAAAATATGAACCACCAAAAGTGACCACACCTCCACAAATCTTTAACTATCATCGGAAAGGGAACCTAGTTCGACACTTTCATCTCCGATGTTGAACACCCCCTTCTTTGATTCACAAATAGAGATATAGTTTTTTGGTCATGAAGAGAGCAATTGAGGGAGAGGACATCGATTAGGGATCTCAGGGGTATAATGGGGAGCGAAAATGAATTTTTAAAGCTCTTACCTCTTATAAGCAATAAAAACTAAACCTAACCCTTGGGTTATTCATATCAAATTTTACTACCCTTTAGTAAACATTAGGTATGAATTTTGATCCTTTATAAGTAAAAACCCCTTTGAATTTTAGTAAGTTTGGATTGGAAATCCATAATTTTCAAAGAGTTGCAACTTTTGAAGGCCCACTTACTCCACTTGTCAAAAGTGAAAATCATTACATTTTGAAACCTTCAACAAATTTTCCATATTAAGAATATTTTCCATACAAATTTTGAATTGTTTAATCTAAAAAATTTTTTAATCAATTTATAATAGCCTAAAAATATAATTTACTCAATAATAATTAATTAGCTAAGTAAGTAAAGTTGAAGCAAAAATATAGTAAGATGGGTAAAATCAGGATTGTCCGAAACTCAAAAGAACCAAAACGATTTTTTTGGGACTCAATTTCAAGAAGGTCTCAAATTTTTGTCTATGTTGTAATATATATGTCCAAAACGTATCTATATTTAACATAGTGAAATCATGTCAGGAAAGGAAACTCTAACCCATTTAGAACGCTCCCCTCTTACTTTCTTTTCCGCCGCATATTTTTTAAACTAAATCAGCCCGCTATCGCTGGTGCCATTGTTGGTGATGGCAGCCTCCCTCTCCTCTCTTTTGTTTTCTTTCTCCTTCTTCCCTATTTTCTTTTCCTTCCTTTTCCTTTTCCCCTTCTTTTCTGGTTTGTTACCCTCCCCCGCCGCCGATGATGTTTCCTTTTGTTCCACTTGTGATGATAGTTTCCCTTTCTTCTGCCATAACAACCCATACGATCTCACGCCATTCTCTCGTCACTCAAAGGGATCTGCCAGATCCGACCCGTTTTCAGGCCCATTTGTCTTAAAATCACCCACCAGACTCATCTCTTCCGGTCCTTTGGGTTTTTTCATGAACGGCGCCCGCTCACAATCTCATTTGGACGTTAAGTTTGAATTTTGGTTTTCATTGTTGGCATTGTGGGGTTTAGGCATGATATTTGGGATGGGTGGATCCATCCCATTCTGGATCGGGGGTTTGTCCAACTTTTGGCCTTTCTTTGTCGTTTCTTGTACAATACAGTTTGGGCCAAAATCGATGGTTCAAGAAACTATCTCGTTTGTTGCATGGTTGGAAATTTACCTTTTTATTGCGTTTGTACTACACTATTGTAATTTGTGCAGGTTAATTCGACTGCATGCTGGTGGAGATTCACCTTTGGTCTGGCGTTTCATTTCATTAGAATCTGCCAAGGTAAGTCTAGAGTGTTTTCCATTCACTCGAGGAGCTCCTTGTTAGATTTTTTATTGTTTGAACCTGGATTCGATAGTCTGTTTGTCCTGGATGAGTTTAGGTCGTGCTTTTTTGGTTTCGTTGTTAGTTTGGTTCCCTCTTTCCATCTCCACCTCTTTCATCCTTTAAGGTGGTGCATTTACAACCCTTGTTGGTGGTGCAATCTCCTAAGTATTGTTTTGCTTAGTTGTCGGTTTTTTTGCCGATTTGTTGATTGCTTGGTGTTTATTTCGTAGATCGATCTTTGGTTTATTTGGATGATCAGAATGAGTTTTAGGAACCGTTTAGTTATAGAGATATTAGAGCACTCTCCTACTTGGCGTTTTTTTTTTGTCAGGTCCTACTTGGCGTTAATATGTGTTATCTTCCCTGTTTTCCGTCTTGTAATGTTTTATTTGTTTTCTGTTTGTTTTTTATCAGGTTCATTGGTCAACCTTAGTATCTTTCTTTGTAATTTCCTTATTTATAACATTAACAACCTGAAAAAAAGTGAAATCCTGTCCGAGAAAAAAAAAGTGGAATCATGTGCATATTATGTTCATTTGGTTTCTTGGGGTTGTTTTTTTACTAAAAAAAAACTATCTTTCATATAGTTATATTTTATGAATATAATTTTAGCAAGTTTTTTTAAGTAAAAATTAATTATTATTTAATTTTATATATTGTATTTTATTATTTTATTATTTTTTATATTAGAACCAGTGGGATTAGCTCACTGGCTAGGGCTTTGGTCATACAATCTAGTGGTGCAGATTTGAACCGAGTCAATGACTTTGAGTTTAAAGTGGCTCTCTTATGTAACAATTTTTTTTATATTAGTGTTTTTAAGTTAAAAAGTAATAATTTTTATGGTTTTTAATATTTTTTGAGAAAAAAATAATTATTAATTTCCTTTTATATTATATGTTTATTTTTTTTTGTTACATGGGAGAGCCACTTTGGACTCGGTGTCGTTGACACGGTTCGAACCTTCACCACTAGATCGGATGACCAAGGCTCTGGCCAGTGAGCTAATCCCAACTGGTTTATATTATATGTTTATAATTACACTGTATGTGCATAATTTTGAAAGACTTTTTCATTGAGATACTAATAGTCATTTTTTTTAGAGTAATGCTGGGTATCACCCAAAAAGGCATCACCTAAACATCACCCATGATGTGGCGGTTAGGTGGTCCAATCATGGATTTTCTCTTTCCAGATTTATTTTTTTCTCTCTCCTGCATGATTGGACCACCTAACCGCCACATCATGGGTGATGTTTAGGTGATGCCTTTTTGGGTGATACCTAGCATTACTCTTTTTTTTATATTAGTGTTTTAAAGTGAAAAATTCATTATTTTTAGGGTTTGTAAGATTTTTTGAGAAAAAAATAATTATTTATTTCCTTTTATACTATATGTTTAAAATTATATTGTATGTGCATAATTTTGAAAGACTTTTTCATTGAGATACTAAGGACCTGTTTGGTTTGTGAAAATATTTTCTATTTTCATTTTCAGAGTTAATTATTTTCAGAAAATGATTTTCATTTTCGTTTTCAATTTTTTTTAGAAAATATGGAAAACGTCGATTTCACATTCTCCAGTATAGCCTCGTTTTCATTTTATTTTCTAGAAAACCGTTTTCATTTTCTCTATCCAAACACGTTTTTATTAGTGTTTTGCAAAATATAGAAAATGAAAACAGAAAACACCTATTATTTTCACGCACCAAACAAAGCCTAAGTGCCCATTTGGAAGTGTTTTTTTTTTTGGAAAAACACTTAAAAGTGCTTCTAGCATTTTGAGAGTTTTTTTGACTTTGAAAAGCACTTTTATGAGAATCACCAAATAGGTGCTTCTTAAAAAAAGCACTTAAAATAATTTTAGATTTCATAATAATTTGTAATAATTTTTTAAAATTTTAAATTTTATTCTAAAAGCGCTTTTTTACTCCAAAATAAACACTTCCAAACGGGCTCTAATAGTCATAATAATAAAAGAGTAATGTTGGATATTATTCCAAATCATATTATCTTTTTATCACCGATTAGATGGATTTTAAATGGACTGATTATGTAATTTTTCTTTTTTCATTTATCACTTCCTCTTTTTTTTTCATGATTGGTCCACGTAAAGGTCAATTAAAACAGATATGATTTGAAGTGTTATCCAGCATTACTCATAATAAAAATAATAATAATTTTTTACATTTCTATTTTAAAGTAAAAGATATATTTATTATTTTGGAAGGTTTTTATCTATCCGCAATTCTTTTTTCTTATACTCTGTATCTATAGTAATATATTTTAAGGCGCACTATTTCAAAAATAAATTAATACAATGTATCAAATCTCATTAATGTTAGATATTTATTAATTTAAAACATGACTATATATTTTAGAAACATTTATGGTATAAAAATTTAGATATTTATATTGCACCAAAATAAACTTCTTTTTTTTTTTATGTTAAGTATCTCATAGACTCGACCAATCCTTGATAAAATGAAAGAAATTAGAAATTTGGTTTTCCTTTCTAAAAAGGTTATATTTTATTTATACTATATTTGAATCCAGATACTCCTTTTATCGAATCTTATTTAGTCTTATTTGTTTACTTTTTAAAAAGGATTAATATTACTTTTTCTGGTCATAAAAAATTATCACCTATATCTAAAAAATAATAATTTATAAAAACTATCCATTTAAATAATTTTTTTTTATTATGATTCCAATTTCTATCTCTATTTATAAGGTATTATCAAAGTTTTATTTAATATCTATTTACAATAATAAGACACTGAAATGATATTTTATTAGTTACATGATAAATTAATTATTTCTTAATGGGGGAATTAATGTTTAAAGCCTCCAAAGCCCCAAACTTATAGCTTAAGGCCTACTAGTTGGTTACCAAGTTAAGTAGTAACTAGTGTAGGTGGAAAGACAAAAAAGCCCCCTTATACACTACACTAATACATCACACAGTGAAGAAACCAAAAAAAAAAAAAAGTCCTATTAGGGATTTGAATCCAACAAATCGATTCTCTCTCTCTGCAACCCTTTCTATACCCTGTAGCACCCACCTTCCTCCACCCACCAGCCCTACGCCTCCCTCTTCCCTCCTTCACCCACCACCATCGAAGACCACCTTCCCACCGATGCCCTCCTTCCCCTTCCCTCTTCACCCCACCTTACCACAGTAGAACAGATCTCAACACCACCACTCACCAGAAAAGCGCAGCAGAAAACCCAACGCCATTGCTGCTCCATAAAACGCGATGCCATATCACTTCCATTGATGCACCAGAAGCTTATCCCCCAACAGCTCGTGAACCAAGCCATCACCATCACCGTTGTGAACCAAGCCACCACCATCGATGCTGACGAACACAAGCTTCAACACAAGCTTCACTCCACTCGCTGCACAGATCCGGTGGTCCTGTTCGTCGTGTTCGTGTAGCCTCTGCGCACAAGAAAGACCTCCGCCACTCAAGCATCTCCGATCTCCAAGAAAACCGCCGCCATCACCACGAACTGCGCCACCACACCACCATCACCACTAACTGCGCCACCACACCACCATCACCATAAACAGTCCATTCTCGCCGCTGCAACAGTCCACAGAGCCACCTTAACCTCGTTCCTCTTCCCACCACTGAGCCACCTTCACCCTCCCTCCCTGTGAACCGATCTCGTCCCCACCTTCTATGTCGCCGTTGTCGAGACATTCTCGATCCAGTATCCACCTTCTATGTTCCGATAGTCCAGCCCCTTTTGGGTGTCCAGCCCCTTTTGGGCTTTGTGTCTTTTGGTCTGTCTTTTTTTGTTTTTTTTTTGGCCTTGAGTGTCCAGACATAATGGGCTCAAGGGCCTTCTTTATTTGGTCAAGATAACTAGGGTTCACCTTGTTGGGTCAGGACACAGTGTGTCTAGACCGGCATGGTCCAGACATGGGCATCAAATTATCTAATTTCATTTCCTTTTCTTATTTTTTTCAGGTAACGTGTAAATAAAAAAGAGGATTTGGGTACAGCCATAGGGGCAATGATGTCTCCTCATTTGTGATAGTAAAATACACTCTTGAGACATCATTTTAGGCTTATTTATTAGTCTATAGGTTGATTTTAGCTTAGTTTAGTGCACTTTCCTATTTTGAGTCTTGATTTGTAGAATTATTATTTTTAGAGCATATTGGGTTTAATTGTTTATTTAGTGTGAAGCTTTAAAGATAATTATGGAGATTAATTAGAGTCCAAGTCAAAGATTACAACTTATGGAAAGAGATATGCATGGAAATTGGAGATAGAAGGAAACTGAGTTCAATTAGGAAAAGGAAAAGCTGCCTAAATCTAGGATTCTGCAGAACACGTCTAAAGATTGGTGTTTTTACCTAAGAAATAGGACGAATTTGGTAATTTCCTTTTAAAGGGCCTAGATAATTCTGTTGCGATTCTTTTGGTATCTTATAGAGCAAAATCCGACCAATAACGAAGAAGATACACTCAAAACAACGCAGCAGTGTTTTCCTTACGAATTTGAGTTGGGCCAGGAGTCCATTACTTGAAGTTATCTCCAAGAAACGAATTAGGTCAACCTATACCCTATAAATACAGCCTCTTAACACTCTTAAATCATCCTTGGCCAGACCCTAAGCCAAGAGGAAGCTGCAACACAAGAGAAGAAGTCTGGAGGGAGCTGTGCAACAACTATGTCTCCTTCAACCTCTTATTTTGTAATTCTTTCTTCTTTTCTTTGTATGAACTAATTCTCTTAGCTTAGGTTTTGCATAATGTATAAACTGTGAATTCTAATTCTTCTATCTAAGTTCTTTGGGAATTATATGTTTTAATCTGATATTAGCTACTTACCCTTATATTTGATTATGTGTTTTGATTTAATGACTGTTTTCCTTGCTAGTGCACGAGTATAGGATTACCTTAATAGTAGTTAGATGGTCACCTTGTAAGGGTGTTTAACTATTGAACCACCACATAACGTCTAGTGTCGATAGCAGTTCTGACAAAACATACTTCTAACTAGATAGTCATTAAGGTTTGTTTTAACCACCATATCACCAAGATTGCAGTATTTGCTTAGGGCCTTAGTGGCGTTTGATAACCCTATTTTAAATCACTTCTTGGTTGTGCCGTTGCCCCCGTAGTCGCTCTCAAGGTCTAAGGTAGTGGAATTTAGAATCCTGACTAAGTATACCAAGAGCTAATATTCTCCCTTATGAATTAGATTTAATAGATAGAATTAGAAGGATTAGTGCATACTAGTAAAACCTAAGTTATATCTTTCATACTATCTTCTTTTCTTTTCTGTTATTTATTTTATTGTCTTTAATTTAGTAGTTTAGTTTTCTTATTAAAAACCAAATAAATATCTATCTTTCTCTTCTTTCTACTTGCGTATTATTATCTATCTTTAATATCTGCACTTGATAATTTGCATAAGTTCTCTCTAACTTTCGTCAGTCCCTGAGGAACGAATCTTCTTATCATTAAAACTTGCATACGTCCTGTAATACTTGCAGTACAGTGTTAGTTTAGGGTGTGTATTTGCACTTATTTTATACATCTTTTTATCACACCTTAGGCCACACCAAGTTTTTGGCGCCGCTGCCGGGGACTACATCGTTAGTCCTTGTGCAATTATCTTGTGCTTATATTTTAGTTAGTTCTATTTTACGCTTTTCTTTTTAGTTTTTGTTCTACAGATTTTTTTTTAGGCGAAAGAAGATTTATTAGGAGATAAAGGTTTCGTGTTATTAGATCCTGAAGAAGCTAATTCATGATGGAATCTCTAAGGCTCAAGGAGTTGAGCCGACAACTTGAGGAATTACGAGAACTAGCTCAGAGGAATCTAGTACATACATCACCTTCATGTCCTAGTTGTGGAGCAAGAGATCACTCGTGGGGACGTTGCATGAACAATCCAGCCTCAATTTCTTTCATGCCTTATCAAAGAGACCATTATTATAATGGTTATTATCAATCTCAAGGAAATTACGCTGACTATCAACCCCCACAGAGTTACAATTGGGTCGGAGATCAACAGCCATGTCATTATGATAACCATTATCATGATGATTATTATCAACCACGACCACAAGCTTATTATCCTCCACAACCTATCTATCAAGAAGCGCCGATTTATAATGAAGCTTATCAAGAACCACTTCCTTATTCAATGCAGCAAAAACAACCTTCGAGTTTGAGTTCAAGTTTGGCTCGACTGATGCAAACACTTGATAATATAGAGAGTCGCCAGCAAGAATCCCAAGACTCGCAGAATGCGCTTATGGAGAAGTTGCGGAGAATGTCACAAAGGATGAATGAAACTCTAATCTCCGCAGAAAGGCAACTCCAAAGTGATAATACTGCTCCAGAAAACAAAGTTTGTCATGCAGTTGAATTAGAAAGTGGAAAACAACTACCTCCACCAAGACCAGAACCAGAACCAGTCCCTATTCCAGATCAGAGGGGGGAAGAAGCAACAGAAGATAAGGTCGAAGAGGTAGTTGAACAAGAACGGACACCAGAAAAGAAAGAGAGCCCAGTGGTAACCAACACATGTCCTCCTCCACCATTCCCTTCACATGTCAGAAAGGACAATGACCTGGAATTCAAGAAGTTCGTTGACATGATGAACAAGTTAAAAAGCAGCAGCCCGTTTGTAGAAGATCTCACCAGAATGTCAAAATACGGTCAATTCATGAAGGACATTCTGTCTAACAAACGAAGATTCGAGATGAATGGACTGCCAGAGGAGTGTAATGCTACAAATGAAATCGAGTTACCACTAGAGACACCACTTCCCACGAAATCTTGGATGGCACCATTCATGATTATAAAGAATCGAGCTGAAAAGTTCGTGGGAATTAAAGGCAAAGGGTGGAAATTTCGTCATCCGTAATCGAGGTAACACGTCTAACTTTGAAAGACGTTAAACAAAAGTGCTGTACGGGAGACAACCCATAATTTCTTTTATGTTTTTACGTTTTTAGTTTTTAATTTATGTTTAGATTAGTTAATTTTAGTTGATATTGCATATCTGAGGAAGGTATTAGTGTTTTTGATGATTAGGTATTGGAGAAATCGAGTTAGGGAAGCGAGCAAAGTTTTCGGAACGGAGAAACTTCAGCAAGCCATATCTTTGCGCTCGGATATCGGAATCAGGTGATTTTTGAGCCTAAACTGCATAACTTTTCGAGATCTAGCTGCTTGGGAGGTTTTTGCCACGTGCGGTACACCGGACCTCAGCCGCGGTGCACCGCGTGGTCAAAAACCCGTACTACGGGTTGCTACCGCGGGTTTTATCCAGAAACGAAAAAAAAAAATAGCTGATGGGTCCGGTATACCGGACCCTATACCGCGCCATGCACCGCACAAACACGTACCACGGGGTCCTACCACGGGTTTTTTGACGTAGGAGGCGCGGTATACCCCGCGGTACACCCCATGGTCCGCAGGGGTAGTCCGCAGCGCCGCAAGGGAGAGAAAAACCTACGGGATTCGATTATAAAGGAGGTATTAAGCTTTTAGTTCCGAATTTTATAAACCCAAACCCTCTTTTTCTTCTCCACAACTCTCCTAACTCCATTGAAGCTCATCAAAACCTTCACCAATCATCAAAACACTACCCAATCACCATGAAAACACATCCAATTCATTCTCCACATCATTACAAAGAAGATTCAACCACCTATATCATACCAAAACACCTTGAATCCAAGAATCAAAAGCTCAAATTTCAATAATTCATCCTACAATTTCTTAAATCCAAGCCAATCCATGAAGAATCCATCTTACCCACATAAAGAATCATCATCAAATCACCTTTCCTAACCCAATTTAAGCTTGTACAACCAATAATCAAGAGTTTCAAATTTCAAGAGTGGTTAAAGCTTTGAGTTGGGGGTCAATTGAGATGATTAAGAGAACATGCACATTATCTACTGAAAGGGTGATGAAGAAATCAAGGTATTGGATCTAATTGAGAAGAAATCAAGTGAGACAAGTCATAGTTCCAATTCAAAGGGTAAAACAAGTCAAGAGAAGAGAGGTTAGCATGCTGTGTTTGATTCAAAGAGCAAAAAGATTCTAACTTTAGTGAAGAAGACAACACAACCTCTACAAATCAAAGACCTTATACCCAGAAGAAATAGAGAAAGCTTCAATGGCCATGATAGCTTCTCCGAAGCAACAATTAAAGGAACTACCTTTTTCTTATGAGAAAGTATTTGAAGAAGAAGTTGAAGGTGAATACATGAAGGTTCATGGGGATTTGGAATGCTTTGGGTTGTTTGTGAATTGTATTTTGTGAAGAGAAGAAGAAGATGTGGCACAGTTGATCTATGAGGAGGTGATACGAATCTTTAATCTCTCCCATGACGTTATTTAATGCAATATCCTATTATGATCACGTGTCCTGAACATAAAGCGAATAAGAAGTTGGGTGAAGAAGATACATTAGATTTAATCCGAGTATCGTCTAGGCGAGGTAAAAGCCTCGAAGAGTATGTTTTCTTTCTTCCCTACCATTTCTTTATGTGCAATATGTATGCTAATTTTAAATTTTAATTTTTCTTGAGTTTTTTTCGAGTCGTGGGGACACGGCTCATTTTTGAGTTGGGGGTGGGGATTCGTTGTCCTCATCTTCCTTTTTGTTTTTTCATAAAATTTAAAAATTTTTTGGGTTGAATTAGGCATAGAATATGTTGAATGTACCTATTGAGCATGATTTTATTAAGTTAATGATAGTAAGTAGTATGTTTTTGAAAGATGCAACAAAATTGTTTAGATGCATGCATGAAAACAGGAAATAAAGGATAGAAAAGTTAATGAGCAATGCTAAGAAGTATGTTGAAACTTAGGAATAGTTATTTGGTGTGTAGAACGTGAGGTTTAAAAATTAGTTGAGAACCCACTTAGATATGAACTAATAGTGAAAACGTAACGAAATCCGGTAGTTAGAAAAATGAATAAGGCAGTTCTTTCATGATTAAAACATTTGAAGCCTTTATACTTTCTCACCCTTTTATTTGATTATTTGTATTTATCCGTCTTAGCCCCTCTGAGCCTTTCTAAAGCCTTTTTATTGAACCACATTATAATCCATACCCTTAGTTTTTAGGACTTATCTATATGACCCGCACTCGAATCGCAAAACCTGAGACAACTCGTTTTAGAGCTTGAGTTTGGGGTGGTGGGTTTCATCATTAGGGAACTTTGGGATTTGGGTATTATCTTTGTGATTTTATTGATGATGAATTGGTATTATTGTAACCCTTTGCCGGGGTAATAGTGAATGGAAAAGAAGCTACGAGCTAAATTTGCCAACAAGGGCATAAAAAGAAAGAATATATATATGAAAAATAGCGTGATATCTCGAAATCAAAAAGAGAATCATAGCTATACAAAAAGAAAAAAATTGATATGAAAAGAATATATATTCGGAACGGCAAAGTGGATTTTAAATCATCAAAGGTTTTATTTGGATTAATTGGGGATGCAAATCAAAAGCATCAATAAATTGGGTTGAGTGAGAACATCTTCGAGTGAAAACTCAAGCTCTAGGGCGATTCGTTGATGGCTAGTGAGGAGAGAGCCAAAAGCTCACTTTTCATTATCCAAATATACCACGCCCGTCCTTAAGCCAAGTTATAACCAAGACCTTAGGATTTCTAACTACTAGATGGAGAAACAATTGAGCTATTAGGTAGTAGGTAAGTGGACCATTGGATGCTGTATTTGGGACCTATGAACAACCTATAGCCATTAACCTGAACTAAGTTATCACCCTCTCCTTCTGGCATTGCGAAATTAATCTTAACTTGAGTTTATGGATTGTTGATTACATGTATATTAAGCATATTTGTGCATTATTTCTTGAGCATTACTACATGAGACTTTTTAGATATTTTGCTCTAGGATCATTCATTGTGTTCTGTTCTTATTCTCCTCCTACTTCTTCTTCTTGACTACCCTACTGTTCTTTACTTTTATTGTATCGGGACGATACAACTTTGAGTTGGGGGTCTTGATGTCTCCTCATTTGTGATAGTAAAATACACTCTTGAGACATCATTTTAGGCTTATTTATTAGTCTATAGGTTGATTTTAGCTTAGTTTAGTGCACTTTCCTATTTTGAGTCTTGATTTGTAGAATTATTATTTTTAGAGCATATTGGATTTAATTGTTTATTTAGTGTGAAGCTTTAAAGATAATTATGGAGATTAATTAGAGTCCAAGTCAAAGATTACAACTTATGGAAAGAGATATGCATGGAAATTGGAGATAGAAGGAAACTGAGTTCAATTAGGAAAAGGAAAAGCTGCCTAAATCTAGGATTCTGCAGAACACGTCTAAAGATTGGTGTTTTTACCTAAGAAATAGGCCGAATTTGGTAATTTCCTTTTAAAGGGCCTAGATAATTCTGTTGCGATTCTTTTGGTATCTTATAGAGCAAAATCCGACCAATAACGAAGAAGATACACTCAAAACAACGCAGCAGTGTTTTCCTTACGAATTTGAGTTGGGCCAGGAGTCCATTACTTGAAGTTATCTCCAAGAAACGAATTAGGTCAACCTATACCCTATAAATACAGCCTCTTAACACTCTTAAATCATCCTTGGCCAGACCCTAAGGCCAAGAGGAAGCTGCAACACAAGAGAAGAAGTCTGGAGGGAGCTGTGCAACAACTATGTCTCCTTCAACCTCTTATTTTGTAATTCTTTCTTCTTTTCTTTGTATGAACTAATTCTCTTAGCTTAGGTTTTGCATAATGTATAAACTGTGAATTCTAATTCTTCTATCTAAGTTCTTTGGGAATTATATGTTTTAATCTGATATTAGCTACTTACCCTTATATTTGATTATGTGTTTTGATTTAATGACTGTTTTCCTTGCTAGTGCACGAGTATAGGATTACCTTAATAGTAGTTAGATGGTCACCTTGTAAGGGTGTTTAACTATTGAACCACCACATAACGTCTAGTGTCGATAGCAGTTCTGACAAAACATACTTCTAACTAGATAGTCATTAAGGTTTGTTTTAACCACCATATCACCAAGATTGCAGTATTTGCTTAGGGCCTTAGTGGCGTTTGATAACCCTATTTTAAATCACTTCTTGGTTGTGCCGTTGCCCCCTTAGTCGCTCTCAAGGTCTAAGGTAGTGGAATTTAGAATCCTGACTAAGTATACCAAGAGCTAATATTCTCCCTTATGAATTAGATTTAATAGATAGAATTAGAAGGATTAGTGCATACTAGTAAAACCTAAGTTATATCTTTCATACTATCTTCTTTTCTTTTCTGTTATTTATTTTATTGTCTTTAATTTAGTAGTTTAGTTTTCTTATTAAAAACCAAATAAATATCTATCTTTCTCTTCTTTCTACTTGCGTATTATTATCTATCTTTAATATCTGCACTTGATAATTTGCATAAGTTCTCTCTAACTTTCGTCAGTCCCTGAGGAACGAATCTTCTTATCATTAAAACTTGCATACGTCCTGTAATACTTGCAGTACAGTGTTAGTTTAGGGTGTGTATTTGCACTTATTTTATACATCTTTTTATCACACCTTAGGCCACACCAGGCAATGACTTGGATTGTTTTTTATTTCGTTAGACATGTATTTTTAGTAAAAAAAGCTTGGGTACAGCCCTATTGGTACAGACTTGAACTAATTTTGACTTGGATAACCCCGTAGCATGGAATGAATTTGGACAAATACGGACTTGTGTACAGACCGGGGTACGCGAATTTGGCTGGACATGCATGTACTTGGACAAAATCGAAACATTGGACGTATAGAAAATGACTTGTGTGCGGACCATTGGGTACACGTACTTGGACATGTCTGAGAAAATGAACATATACAAAAAAAAAATCGGCACAAACACCTTAAAAACGTTAAAAAAAATATAGGCCTGTACACACTAATATATATGTCTAGACACATCTAAATATATGTCCGTACCCGTGGGTACGGATCCATTCGTTTAAAGAAAAGAAGAATAGTATTACTATATTGAATAGTAATACTATATTGAGAAAATTAATAATATATTTACATGGTGTCAGCAAAAGTAGGAGAGAGATTTGTTGTAAGATGTAAAGGAAGGGTAATAAGGTAAGTGGTGATGGTAGTTATATACGTGTAGGCTTTTGTTAGAAGTATTAGTAACTGGGGCTTTATATCCTAATGAGTTTGATATTTGGGCTGCATTTCGTAGATTCCTCTTTCTTAATTCACGTGTACGTAGAGGGAAATATGATAACTTTTTATGGCCCAAAATAGAGTTCTTCTTTTTATATCATCAAAGTATTATTTTTCATCTTATTTCAATTTTAACTCTAATAATAAAAAGAATAAATTAATATATATTAAGTAAAGATAAATTTATTAAGAGGAAATATTAAATGTTTTTTAATATTTGTGATTAAAAAGGTAATAGTGGTCAAATAAAGTTGTACAGACAATAACTAAAATTAATAAAAATAAATATTCATTGACCCCAAAATGGTCCCCCATATAACATTGTCAGAAAGTCTCTCCATTGTCCAAGGTCCTCATAGTACAACATATACATACTCCATAGTCTGAATATGAAACGTCTCAAACATACATAGAGTAACACATACTGTAAGAATTTCTATATATTTGCACTCTCATGCAAATCAGCTCATCATACCAATATTCCTAGCTACTCACCAACGATTAATTCTTCACGTCACATTTCTCAATCATTTTCCCTTCTTCAAACCCACACCACAAATGTAAGCTTTTTATTCCAATATTTTTTCCTATACACAGAAACACGAGTTAAATTGTGTGGTTTCTTTGTTATACACATATAAATTTTTCCTATACACAGAAACACGAGTTATTGAAGGGCCTAGCTCATTATCCAGACAAGATGTTATAAACTTACTTAAGGCAAACATGGAAGAACAAAAGGTATATATATATAATCATGGATGTTTGTTTAAACTTAGTATTTTTTATTGTAGCATGTTATAGTATTGTTTTTAATTTCAGGAGCTTGAGCGTGTAATGTTTGAGTAAGATAAGTTAGTTGGAGAGCTCGAAATAAACATAAAGATGCTTGAAGATAAGCAATCGAAAGAAGAGAATGAAGTGTTGAGATTAGAAGCTAGTATAGATGAAAATGGTGGTGATATTATTGAAAAAGAGACAATTCTTGAAAAGATAGAGAGTAAAAGCAATTCTGCTGCTTCAATTGTGTGTAAATTACTTGGATCACCATCTCAATATGAAAAGCGTCAGCGAGATTTTACAGATGATATACTTGGTGTTGTAGCACTTCTTGGAACAGTTGAATCTAATGAGCTTAGCAGGTATGTTTGGTTAACTTTGTATTTATTAACCATGGTTAGTTAATAACAAAGTATTTTCTTGTTTCAGGGTATTAGCACGGTATCTTGGAGAGGAACAGATGCTCGCAATTGTTTGCAAATCGTATTCGAGTCCCAATGCATATGATGAGTTATCTACAGGGCTAGGATACTCTGTCAATGGAGGATATCTGGTGATATACCTAGAGGATATAAAGTAAGTAAGATAATAATAAATCTATACCTTAAGATTGTGAAACGTTACTTATTTGATGATGTGTTTGTTTGTTTGTTTGACAGGGCTTATAAAGGACAGTTGGGTAGGGACCCACAAAAGACTCTTAGTTTTTTGAGTCCTACCCTACCAAGTGGTAGGATCGCAGGAGGGTTTGTAGGGTACGCGGTTAATCTAATCCACATTGATGAAACTTATATGCAGCAACATAGGACTGCATCTGGTTATGGTCTAAGAGAGACTTTGTTTTATCGGCTTTTTGGGGTGCTCCAAGTATATGAGACCAAGGAGGAAATGAACGAAGCAAAGTCAAAAAATTATATAAAAGACGGAGCTGTTTCGTTAGACGGAGGGATCATTAGAGGAAACGGACTCGTGTCTCTTGGATCATGGTATCATTCTTTATTTCTTGTTTTAGTGTTTCTTTTTTAATAATGATAATAATAATAATAATAATATTTGTCTCTAACAGGGAACCAGAAATCCAGTTTCCTGTTGTTGCAGATAAAAGTAAGACGTGTTTATCTTCTACAAACAGCAAGGAGATCTTAAAGCTGATTGCAGAAAAAAAAATTGATATAAAGAAGACAAACAAGTCATTGGAAGAAGAGAAGGAAGGATTGAAGAAGGCAAAGAAGAAATTGAATGCAGCTAAAGAGAAGCATTCAAAGTTCTTACAAGACAAAGGAACTTCAATCACGAATCTCTCTGGCGTCTATACCCCTTAACCCAAATTTCATTCTTATTGAAGAGGAGGATTTTGTTATTCTTACATATATATTCTCATGAATCTAAGTGACAGTTTATATTATATTTTTGGGTTTTTAAAGTATTTTCTTTCTTGTCAAACACAAATTCTCTTAGATTATTCTCTTGGTTATAATTTATTATATAATTTGCTTATGCGTAAGTGATTAATTACAAATTTACTTATATGCTTCATTAAATCATTTTATATGTTAAGAGGTAAAGTATCTAAACATGTTTAACTTGTAAAATTATGCACCCTTTTATCTTGATTACTTAAACATTCTTTATGCAATAATGTATCACATGTTTAACGTTTTCTAAATATGTTAAACTTAATTGGTATATGATTTCTCATACTAAAAGATTAAATTTTCCATAACATGAACACTCCTTGATTATATTCACTTGAGCACATTTTTTATCTTTGAATGATTATTTTTTGATTTTGAAATAATCTTGTATTTTAATATACTTTTTTGCTACAACTTGTTATGTATATTATATTTGTAAAAGTGTTTAACAACATACTTGTTATGATATTCATTTGAACATATTTTATACTAAGAACTAAAACATCTAAATTAAATATCACTACTATTATTTAATTGCATTGGAATATAATCATATTTAAAAATTACAATCATCATAAAATTGTATTCTTATTTTGCTCAACGATTCATCCAATCTTTCTTAAACACATGATACTAATTTCTATTTCCCGTGGAGAACAATATAATCTTACACTTTTACTACTTGAAACTACTCGTACACTTGCAGAGCGTAATAACTTAGGGTGCATAAATTAGCTCACTCGCAGAACTTGCGGCTATCTATCTTTAGAGCTTCAACAATAAAAATGTATAACTATGTTAGTGATGTCTCCCTATTTGTTCTAAATATAAGCCCTTAGGAGACATCATTTTAGGTGAATATTTGACTTATTTGATAGACTTTTAAGCTTATTTCGTCATATTGCACTTTCTCCCCTTGGAATTAGACTATTTGCATTTTTAGAGCTTTTGTGTGTTAATTTGTTTGTTTTAGTGCAATTAGTAGGTTTATGAATTCATGAAGAAGCACAACAAGGAGGAGAATTGAGAATTAAAGTCTTAGATCGAGTGGAGGAGCTAAAGGAAAGAAAAGAATTTCTAAGAACTTAATTAAAGAAGTTGTAGATCTGAAAGGTTGTTAAAGATTGCTGTTTTTGGGCTACTTAGGAGCGGATTTAGCCTTGGGTCGTGAAACATGGTTTGATAGCCTATTGAGTTAGGAAGATTCTCCAATTTGAATCTGACCATTTGGAGTAGTTATGAAAAAGTTAAAGTCGTTTTACTAAAGGCTGCACACCAGATACGAGAATTAAAAGAGAGATGGGCTTGGGTTTTATATAATTTGGCCTAATCTTCTTAATCTAAGCCCTGATCCGTTTTTTAGCACTATATAAGCTCCTTTAACCTAATTATTCAGCACCTCCCATTAAACCTTCATATTAAATCATCCTTAGAGACAGCGTCAAGAGGCGGAAGCAAGAGCAGAAGCTGGAGAATCCTTTTCCTCCAACAACAGCTCAAGTCAATTCCTCTATCTAGGTTCTTATTTTATTTATGTTATTAGGAACATGTATATTATAAATTTCTTTATTGTTTTTATTTCAATTATGAGCTAAACTTCAATTACTTGAGAATCGCATTGGGGATGAACCCTAATTTATTTAATTCATGTATTTCAATTTGAGATTAGTTTCTAGTTTAATTTGAATTGGGTATTTCATATTGCTTATTATTTTATATTAATTTCACTATCAATGAATTCGCTACTCGGAGATAGCTCATAGTAATTAAGCTATCCACTAGTAGTGGTGATCATCTTGACAGGGGGTTTAATTACTGAACTAGATAATAAATGTGTGGTGTTCGTCAATGATCCTGACGGGCTTGACTAACCACGTAGCCAATGAGATAGAAGACTAAAACCATCTGAACGTAGCTTATAATCGCCCTGACGGGGACTGTAATACTGTAGGATAGCTCCTAGGTCCACCCTGACGGGGGCTAGGAGACATTAGAGTCCCGACTAATATAGAAATATCAGTTCTACCCTTAAAGAAAGCATTAATTACATAATTTAGGTGATTCGCTAGCGAGACTCAAGTATAGCTCATATCTGCGTCTTAGTCCTTTAGTATTTATTTTCAGTAATTTGTTTATTTGCGTCCAGTAGTTTAATAACTCAAAACCAAACAAATATCTTTTATCTTTTATTTTTTGTATTTGCAATTACTATTACTTATTTATTGAACACTTGGGTTAGACTAGTCCAATCCTTGAGAACGAAACCCGATTTATCGGAGTATTACTTGGACAACCGTACACTTGCGGTATTTTGGTTCCTTTATTTCCAGTACTTAATTTTATAACACACCAGGACCCACCAAATTTTTGGCGCCGCTGTCGGGGATTGCAGCGTGTGACCCCGGTGTTGAATCCTTAAGTAGTTTTAATTGTTTATTTATTTTTCAGTTTTACGCTTGGTTTTTGTTTTTGTTTTCTTTTACAGGTTCTCATATTCAGGTAATGATCAAGAGATTCAGTTAGAGATGTATGGAGGACATTACCCAAATCCTGGTCCATTCAACTATTGGGAAGATTCTTCGGGACAACAACAATGTGGTAGTAACTTCTACCAATCACCTTATCAGCACCCGCAAGAGCAAGGATGGAACAACCAATGGACCAGGAACAATCAACAACAATCGCCTTATCACTACCAACAAGAACAAGCATGGAACCACCATTGGGTTGAGAACAATCAGCAACAACCATCATATCACTATCAGCAAGATCAAAGATGGAACATTCAACAACCTCCACAAATAACTCTGGTCGATTTGAATGAAACACTTGCTAAATACATTCGCAATTGCGAGAAAGGCAATGCCAAAGTACAACAGGCACTAGACGAATATATTGCCAGTAGTAGTAAGTTTTTGGAAGATTCAACTCCCCCGAGGGATGGAAGAGATCAACTGGAAGAAGTAGTTGAGGAGGAGGTGTTAAAAGGAGATATTATTGATAGTTATATGACCACCATGCCGATTATAAATGGAAACCACCATGTGGTTGAGAATCTTGTTAGCATAGTAGAAGAAGGAGTAACAATGCAAATCCTAGAAGTTAACACAAAAAATTGCTATTTCTATGGTATATGCACATGATCAAGATACAGAACGCAAACAAGAAGAGGGGGTGATCGAGGTTATAGAAATTAGAAAGCAAAAATATGATGAGGTAATAGTGGAAGATTGGGTTGAAAGCGAAGATGAATGTGAAGTGGTTGAGGTATCAATTAAAGAAATAAAGGTTCACAATAAAATAGAAGTTGAATATCCGCAACAAAAAGTTCACCAATCACCATCTCCACCATGAATCTTGAATGAAAATGGATATGTAGAATTACCTTCACCACCAATACAAAGGATCAACATGTGCTATACAAGCAAGGTGCCACACCGCAAGAGTAAAGCGGCAAGGAGGAGCACTTACCCACCACACTTTAAAGAGGAATGCGAGATTGAAACGAGGAATAAAAGTGATCTTATACCGTGGAGAACGGTCATCTACTACTATGTGGGGTAAAATGAGTTTCGCCTTGAAAATAAGAAGTAGAAACGAGATACTTACCCACCCCCTTTCAAAGATCGATTAAATAAAATTCTAGGTGGGAAAGTCCTAAAGCTTACATGCCAAGGAAGAGGCGAGTTTAAGCGGATGAAAACCGCAAAGGCCTCAATACCATCTTTGTTGGAATTAATAAATAATAGACAATTGTTTTTTATTAATTCATTCATGCTCTTAGGATAAGTGGAAATGATTTTGTGTGTCCAATTAGTCACACATTATAATTGGAAAATAAAAACCATTGAAATTATTTAGTTTCAAATAATTCTTTATTCTTGATGAAGGATTAATGGTTTTTTATATATTAGTTGTTATGGGAGTTACAAAAACTTGATAAAGAAAAAAAACGGCTAGCATCAATGAGTATTGAAGAGGCATTTATGTGACGGGTTTTTTTTCTTTGTCTCATCATTTTCTCTATAAATAGTGACTTTGTCACTTGCATTTTTTAGAGAAGAGAAAAAATGTAATTCTAGAGAGAATGGAAAAATTATTCTAGAGAGAATAGGAAAATAATTTTAGGGAGAAAGAATATTATTCTAGAGAGAAAGAAAAATTATTCTAAAGAGAATAGAATATTATTCTCGAAATTCAGAAAAATGAAACACTCCATTCTCAATGATTAGTCAAATCATTTTGAATAAGAGTAGAAGAGGGATACGATTGTTGGAGATACCGGTACTCCCGGAATATCTTTTTCAACGATGCACGTTTTGTGTATTCGTATCTAGAATATTTTATTTTTTTGAATATTTCCATGTAAGTTCTTTTCCCATTTCTTGTAATAGTTGTTGTATTACGGTTTATGGGATACCTTTATATTCCATTTTTCCATTGTATTGTAATAGTTGTAGTATTACATTTTTTCTATATATTTTTATATGAAAACAATTTTTACTGTATCGGTGATGTTGTTAGTTTTTACCAACAATCTTCATGGAAGGTAAAGCGTCGAACATAAAGACGTAATAAACAAAAGTACTTCTTGGGAGACAACCCATGTTATTAATGCTTTATGTCTTTAAATTTTGTAGTGTATAATTTAGTATTAGGGTATAATTATAAGAAATGAGAAAGGTGGTAGTCTTTTTGGTGATTTGCAGGTGTTAAAATCCTTGAGTTTGGGGTTAAACAGGCGTAAGACGGAGCTTCTGAGTGTTTAAACGGTGAAAAGGAACGAAAAGAAAAAAAATCTGCAGAGCTTACCGTTATACCAGAGGGAGAAAACAGGCCACGGGTTTAGGAATCGGGTTTTTTGCCGAAGGATACTTTATCGGGACAGGCTAGCCGGTCATCTGACCGGTATGCCGGCCCGCTGTGTCGGGAAAAAAAAATCTAGACGGAATCAGAGAAAACTTCGGCAAGTCATATCTTTGCGCTCGGATGTCGAAATCAGGTGATCTTTGAGTCTAAACTGCATAATTTTTTGAGATCTAGCTGTTGGGGAGATCGTCGTTTGCTACCGGCTAGCCGGTAATCTGACCAGAATGCCGCTCAGCTCTCGGTGAAAATCATTAAAAAATTAATTCTAGGATGCAGAATTTTGCGCGTTAGCCTCTCACACCAGAAGCAACTTGAAATACGAACCCAAGCTTTGAAAGTACCTGCAACCCACCATCAGAACACCAAATTATCATAAATACTTCCCTTCAAACATCATCCAAACATTTAATCATGCCATAAATCCTTCCAAAACACCAAGAAATCTGAAAAATTTCTTCACCAACACTTAAAGTTTATTCATCAAACCTTTCCCAAACCTAAAGATATTCATGACCCAGCTCATAATGCACTACAAAACAATCCATACACCTTTAAGAACATCAAAAGTCCCAAAATTTCATCCAAAACTGTTGGGAGTTCTTGAAGATTTGAGTTTGGGGTCATCAGAGATGACCATGAAGGTTGGAAAAGGTACGAAGAACATGAAAAGAAAAGAAAGTTATGTGTTGAGGGAAGATTTCTGTAAAGAAGTTGATGATTTAGAGGGCTTGGAGATGATTAAGTAGAGGAGACGTGAGTTCGAGTTGATGAAACGTACTTTACAGAAGATGAATTCCACGGTGTATGATCTATACATCATGACTTAGAAGATTTCACAACCTCGACGCAATACCACATGTAATCGACCTAGTGTCGATCCAGATATGTTTCCTTATCCCTTTTTCTCATTTAGTAGTGTATTCTTATTTGCTTTATAGAGTCTTATCGAGTCGTGGGGACACGACTCATTTTTGAGTTTGGGGTGGGGATCATTGCCTCATCCCAATTTTACGTGTTATGTGTTTTTACTGCTTTTTGAAAAATTTAAAAAAATCAAAAAATAATTAGTTTGAGGAATGTTTTGTCTGTAGAGTATTTTAAATGTCCCCACAAGCATGCTTTTTTCAAATTTATGATAGAAAATAGTTGACTTTAGGAGTTAGTATAAAACGCACTTTGATTGCATGCAAACATGAGGTAATTGATAGGAAGAATTAATGAACAATGCAAAAGAAGTAAACTTGTACTTAAGGAAAATGAGTGGTTTGTAGAACGTGAGATCTGAATGAGTAGAGAACTCACTTAGGTATGAACTAGAGGCAAGGTGTGTAAATAGGAAAATGATAGAGGCAGTTCTTTGTTAGCCCTTTGAATCCTTTTTGGTCTTCTATCCCTGAATTTAATATTATCCGTCTTAGCCAAATTTTTAACCTTTAAGCCTTTCTTTTGTCGCCACATTATAAGCCAATATCCCTTTAGTTTATTAGGCATTTCCATATGACCCGCACTTGAATCACGATCCTGAGACTTCATGTCTTGAGCTTGAGTTTGGGGTGGTGGGTCCACTATTATGGGAAATATTATTGGGTTAGGATTTTTGAGCTTATCAATTGTGCTCTATATTTTGATGATGATTCAGAGGTTTATTATATTGTAACCCTTTGCCGGGGTAAGAGAAAATGAAAAAAAGATATGAAAAGTTATGAAAAGAAAAATTGATATGAAAAAATAGCATGATATCTCAACATAAAAAAGAGAGTCATTGATATACAAAAGAAAAAATAAATTTCAAATGAAAATATATATTTGGACCAACAAAGAGAAAATTCTTATGTGGACATCTTTAGTGCTTATTGGGTTAATCTGGGGACGCTAAATTAGCGTGTTAAATGGGTTGAGTGAGAACATATTCGAGTGTAAACTCAAGCTACTGGACAGTTTGTTGATGGTAAGTGAGGAGAGAGCCAAAAGCTCACTTCAAATTTACCAAATATACATACCATATCGTCCCTAAGCCTACGCTAAAACCGTAAATACCTCGTGATTCCTAGATACATAGAAAGTTTGTGATTCAGATAATAGGGAGTATGCTAAGTGGAGCGTTCAAAGCAAGTAAGGATCGATGAACACCCTATAGCCACCATCTTGAGATATGTATAAGTGTAACCTTCTAGCATTGTGAAATTAATTTTGATTGATATTATTTTGTGTTTGATTTTGCATGATATGTGTATGTGTATATTACATCCTAGATCATACTATATGAGATTTGTTTTAAGTTGTGATTTGGGTGTATTTACTAGATTCTACCTTCCGCGTTCACCTAAAAGGCCTTTCTTTTTATTTTACTTTGTCGGGACGACAAAGGTTTGAGTTTGGGGTCTTGATGTCTCCCTATTTGTTCTAAATATAATACCTTAGGAGACATCATTTTAGGTGAATATTTGACTTATTTGATAGACTTTTATGCTCATTTCATCAGATTGCACTTTCTCCCCTTGGAATTAGACTATTTGCATTTTTAGAGCTTTTGTGCGTTAATTTGTTTGTTTTGGTGCAAAGTTAGTAGGTTTATGAATTCATGAAGAACCACTACAAGGAGGAGAAGTGAGAATTAAAGTCTTAGATTGAGTGGAGGAGCTAAAGGAAAGAAAAGAATTTCCAAGAACTTAATTAAAGAAGTTGTAGATCTGAAAGACTGTTAAAGATTGCTGTTTTTGGGCTACTTGGGAGCGGATTTAGCCTTGGGCCGTGAAACATGGTTTGATATCCTATTGAGTTAGGAAGATTCTCCAAGTTGAATCAACCCATTTGGATCTGTTATGCAAAAGTTACAGCCGTTTTACTAAAGGCTGCACACCAGTTACAGGAATTAAAAGAGAAGATGTGATTGGGCTTTTTATAATTTGACCCAATCCTCTTAACCTAAGCCCTATTCGTTTTTTAGCACTATATAAGCTCCTTTAGACCTCATTATTCATCACCTCTCATTAAACCTTCACATTAAATCATGCTTAGAGAGAGCGTCAAGAGGCGGAAGCAAGAGCAGAAGGTGGAGAATCCTTTTCCTCCAACAATAGCTCAAATCAATTCCTCTATCTAGGTTCTTATTTTATTTCTGTTATAAGGAACATGTATATTATCAATTTCTTTATTGTTTTTATTTTAATTATGAGCTAAACTTCAATTACTTGAGAATCGCATTGGGGATGAACCCTAATTTATTTAATTCATGTATTTCAATTTGGGATTAGTTTCTAGTTTAATTTGAATTGGGTATTTCATATTGCTTATTATTTTATATTAATTTCACTGTCAATGAATTAGCTAATCGGAGATAGGTCATAGTATTTAAGCTATTCACTAGTGGCGGTGATCATCTTGACGGGGGATTTAATTACTGAACTAGATAATAAACGCGTGGTGTTCGTCAATGATCCTAACGGGCCTGACTAACCACGTAGCCAATGAGGTAGAAGACTAAAACCATCTGAACATAGCTTATAATTGCCCTGACGGGGTTTATAATACTGTAGGATAGCTCCTAGGTCCACCCTGGCGGGGGCTAGGAGACATTATAGTCCCGGCTAATATAGAAATATCAGTTCTACCCTTAAAGAAAGAATTAATTACGTAAGTTTAGGTGATTCCCTAGCGAGACTCAAGTATAGCTCATATCTGCGTCTTAGACCTTTAGTATTTATTTTCAGTAATTTGTTTATTTGCGTCCAGTAGTTTAATAACTCAAAACCAAACAAATATCTTTTATCTTTTATTTTTTGTATTTGCAATTACTATTACTTATTTATTGAACACTTGGGTTAGACTAGTCCAATCCATGAGAACGAATCCCGATTTATCGGAGTATTACTTGGACAACCGTACACTTGCGGTATTGTGGTTCCTTTATTTTCAGTACTTAATTTTATAACACACCAGGACCCACTAGTTAGTTAAAAAAACTTAGCACATTTCCATCTAATCCTGAAATAATTGTTTAAATAATTATAACTCAAGGATAAACAAGATGTTCCAAGCTTTGCCAATTTACCTTCTTCAAAGATGTCTTAAAATAAAGTAGTCTTCATCGTAATGGCACCACCAGAATCATTGACTATGAAGTTTGAATGTGAAAGTTTGACGTAATATGTCATTAACCATCATCGTGTCTTCATCTCAAACCCAATACTTTCATCCATAACACTGATATTAACATTGTGAATTACCACAACACGAACCTTATCACCTCTGAACAATGTTGTGAAAGAAATGCTTAAGGAAATGGATTGCATGAGAGAGGCAACAAAAAAATTTATCATGAGACGGATATTCTACATAGAGTAAGAAGCTGAATCATAAGCTTTATTCATCGGAAAACCATGCGAGCACTATTCATAGATGAAGCAGAGAAGATATGAACCACCAAATAGTGACCACACCTCCACAAATCTTTAACTATCATCCGAAAGGGAACCTAGTTCGACACTTTCATCTCCAATGTAGAACACCCAATTCTTTGATTCACAAATAGAGATATAGGTTTTTGGTCGTGGAGAGAGCGATTGAGGGAAAGGACATCGATTAGGGATCTTAGGGGTATAATGGGGAGCGAAATTGAATTTTTAAATCTCTTACCTCTTATAAGCATTAAAAACTAAACCTAACCCTTGGGTTATTCATCTCAAATTTTACTACCCTTTAGTAAACATTAGGTATGAATTTTGATCCTTTATAAGTAAAAACCCCTTTGAATTTTAGCAAGTTTGGATTGGAACTCCATAATTTTCAAAGAGTTGCAACTTTTGAAGGCCCACTTACTCCACTTGTCAAAAGTGAAAATCATTACATAGAAAATCCCTGACTTTTGAAACCTTCAACAAATTTTCCCTAGAGGAATCTTACAAGAACATTACAAGTTGGATCATCATAACATGGGGATTATTATTATCTTTCTTGATGATAAGAGGAGATTGGTCTGAACCCACAACTAGTGAAACAATAAGAATAGAGGTTTGGAAGAAAGATAACCATCGCTGTTTGCAAATAACCTCGTCAAGTTATTCTTTCACACGATGAGCCTTGCCCATGTGGGTAGAACAAATAAAGAAACAACCGTATGAGTCAATTCAAAATATCCATCACTGGAGATAAAGTCATTACAGACATGCATACAATCATTATTTATTTCTCTTTAACCAAATTTTTCGAAAGAAAAGACGTTTCATTGAAATCCCCAACAATGACCAACATATAGTTACAACAATTGTTCCATCACAAAATATTGTCGCATAATTATTTATCATCATAATAGTCATTAAGTGCATGTACAAAAAGTGAATACTAAAAGAAAATGTTACGTTCACTTATACAACACTTCAATAAAACCCTACTAGACGAGATAACATCAACATTACAAGCATTTTTCTATATGAATAGATTATTTACAGTCCTACTTGAATGATTACATGAAACAATATAGAGAAAGCATTGAAGACAATTTCACATAATTTCCTGTATGAGCAGGGTTACTTAATCGTATACTTGTATTGAGACGTGTTTATGCCTATCACACATTCCTTGTATCTTCAATAATGATATAATTACTATGTTTTTATATTTTCCCTTATTGAAAGAGGAAAATTTTGGATTTAAAATTTATTTGGGGTTGGTCATGGTAGTCAAAGGTATAGTAGAGCAATGATGGTCATATGTTGATGTAAACGTTGTAATTATATAGTTGTATTTGTTTAATCATATTATTAGCTAACTAAATAATAGTAAAGAAAAAATACCATAAATAGGTCATTACCTATGAGTTAAAAATATTCTTAGGCCAAACGTGTCAAAAGTAACAATTTTAGGCCAAACGTATTAAAAAATGACATTTTTAGGCCATTTCACTAATTCCGTTTATTATTTCATAAATTTTAAGAGTAGTTTGGACATTTCAAATAAAATTCCTAATTTTTTATGTGGCCAAGTAAAATATAGTTTATTTGAAATGTTCAAATTATCGTTTAAATCTATGAAACATCTAAAAGAATTAATGAATTTATCTAAAAAAATAACACTTTGAATACGTTTGATCTAAATATTTTTGAATTGTTTAATCTAAAAATATTTTTAATCAATTTATAATAGCCTAAAAATATATTTTACTCAATAATAATTAATTAGCTAGGTAAGTAAAGTTGAAGCAAAAATATAGTAAGATGGGTAAAATCGGGATCGTCCAAAACTCAAAAAAACCAAAACGGTTTTTTTGGGACTCAATTTCAAGAAGGTCTCAAATTTTTGTCTATGTTGTAATATATATATCCAAAACGTATCTATATTTAACATAGTGAAATCATGTCAGGAAAGGAAACCCTAACCCATTTAGAACGCTCACCTCTTACTATCTTTTCCGCCGCATATTTTTTAAACTAAATCCGGCCGCTATCGCTGGTGCCATTGCTGGTGATGGCAGCCTCCCTCTCCTCTCTTTTGTTTTCTTTCTCCTTCTTCCCTATTTTCTTTTCCTTCCTTTTCCTTTTTCCCCTCCTTTCTGGTTTGTTACCCTCCCCCGCAGCCGATGATGTTTCCTTTTGTTCCACTTGTGATGACAATTTCCCTTTCTTCTGCCATAACAACCCATACGATCTCAAGACATTCTCTCGTCACTCAGGGGGATCTGCCAGATCCGGCCCATTTTCAGGCCCATTTGTCTTAAAATCACCCACCATACTCATCTCTTCCGGTCCTTTGGGGTTTTCCATGGACGACGCCCGCACACAATCTCATTTGGACGTTAAGTTTGAATTTTTGTTTTCATTGTTGGTAGTGTGGGTTTTAGGCAGGATGTTTGGGCTGGGTGGATCCAACCCATTCTGGATCGGGGGTTGGTCCAACTTTAGGCCTTTCTCTGTCGTTTCTTGTACAATACAGTTTAGGCCAAAATCGATGGTTCAAGAAACTATCTCGTTTGTTGCATGGTTGGAAATTTACCTTTTTATTGCGTATGTACTACACTATTGTAATTTGCGCAGGTTAATTCGACTGGATGCTGGTGGCGATTCACCTTTGGTCTGGCGTTTCATTTCATTAGAATTTGCCAAGGTAAGTCTAGAGTGTTTTCCATTCACTCGAGGAGCTCCTTGTTTGGTTTTTTATTGTTTGAACCTGGATTCGATAGTCTGTTTGTCCTGGATGAGTTTAGGTCGTGCTCTTTTGGTTTCGTTGTTGGTTTGGTTCCCTCTTTCCATCTCCACCTCTTTCACCCTTTAAGGTGGTGCATTTACCACCCTTGTTGGTGGTGCAATCTCCTAAGTACGGTTGCTTGCCTAGTTGTCGGTTTTTTTGCCGATTTGTCAATTGCTTGGTGTTTATTTCGTAGATCGATCTTTGGTTTGTTTGGATAATCAGAATGAGTTTTGGGAACCGTTGTGTTATAGAGATATTAGAGCACTCTCCTACTTGGCGTTAGTATGTGTTATCTTTCCTGTTTTCTGTCTTGTAATGTTTTATTTGTTTTCTAGTTTGTTTTTTTATCAGGTTCATTGGTCAACCTTAGTATCTTTCTTTGTAATTTCCTTATTTATAACATTAACAACCTAAAAAAAAAGTGAAATCCTGTACGAGAAAAAAAAAGAAAAAAAAAGTGGACTCATGTGCATATTATGTTCATTTGGTTTCTTGGGTTGTTTTTTTACTAAAAAAAAACTATCTTTTATATAGTTATATTTTATGAATATAATTTTAACAAGTTTTTTTAAGTAAAAATTAATTATATTTAACTTTATATCTTGTATTTTATTATTTTATTATTTTTTATATTAGAACCAATGGGATTAGCTCACTGGCTAGGACTTTGGTCATCCAATCTAGTGGTGTAGGTTTGAACCGAGTCAATGACTTTGAGTTCAAAGTGGCTCTCTTATGTAACAATTTTTTTTTATATTAGTGTTTTTAAGTGAAAAATTAATTATTTTTATGGTTTGTAAGATTTTTTGAGAAAAAAATAATTATTAATTTTCTTTTATATTATATGTTTATAATTACATTGTATGTGCATATTTTTGAAAGACTTTTTCATTGAGATACTAATAGTTATTTTTTTATATTAGTGTTTTTAAGTGAAAAATTCATTATTTTTAGGGTTTGTAAGATTTTTTGAGAAAATAATTATTTATTTTCTTTTATATTATATGTTTATAATTACATTGTATGTGCATAATTTTGAAAGACTTTTACATTGAGATTCTAATAGTCATAATAATAAAAGAGTAATGTTGGATATCATTTCAAATCATATTATTTTTTTATCACCTATTAAATGGATTTTAAATGGACTAATTATATAATTTATTTTTTCCATTTATCACTTCCTCTTTTTTTCATGATTGGTCCACATAAAGGTCGATAAAAAATGATATGATTTAAAGTGTTATCCAGCATTACTCATAATAAAAATAATAATAATTTATTACATTTCTATTTGAAAAAAAAAAGATATATCTATTATTTTGGAAGGTTTTATCTATCCGCAATTCTTTTTTCTTATACTCTGTATCTGTAGTTATATATTTTAAGGCGCACTATTTCAAAAATAAATTAATACAATGTATCAAATCTCATTAATGTTAGATATTTATTAATTTAAAACATGACTAAAAAATATATTTTAGAAACATTTATGGTATAAAAATTTAGATATTTATATTGCACCAAAATAAACCTTTTTTTTTTTTCATTTTAAGTATCTCATAGACTTGACCAATCCTTGATAAAATAAAAAAAATTAAATATTTGGTTTTACTTTCTAAAAAAGTTGTATTTTATTTATACTGTATTTGAATCCAGATACTCTTTTTATCGAATCTTATTTAGTCGTATTTGTTTATTTTTTAAAAATGTTTAATATTACTTTTCCTGGTCATAAAAAATTATTACCTATTTCTAAAAATAATAATTTATAAAAAACTATCCATTTATAATTTATCCAATTTCTATCTCTATCTATGAGGGAGTATTAAAGTTTTTATTTAATACCTATTTATAATAATAAAACACTAAGTGATATTTTAATAATTACATGATAAATTAATTATTTCTTAATTCACGTCTACGTAGAGGGGAATATGATAAATTTTTGTGGCCCAAAATAGTATTCTTCTTTCTATATCATTAAAGTATTATTTGCATCCTATATCAATTTTAACTCTAATAATAAAAAGAATAAATTAATATTATATTAAATAAAGATAAATTTATTAAGAGGAAATATTAAATGTTTTTTAATATTTGTGATTAAAAAGGTAATAGTGGTCAAATAAAGTTGTACAACAATAACTAAAGTAAATAAAAATAAATATTCATTGACCTCAAAATGGTCCACCATATAACATTGTCAGAAAGTCTCTCCATTGTCCAAGGTCCTCATAGTACAACATATACATACTCCATAGTCTGAATATGAAACGTCTCAAACATACATAGAGTAACACATACTGTAAGAATTTCTATATATTTGCACTCTCATGCAAATCAGCTGATCATACCATTATTCCTAGCTACTCACCAACGATTAATTCTTCACATCACATTTCTCAATCATTTTCCCTTCTTCAAACCCACACCACAAATGTAAGCTTTTTATTCCAATATTTTTCCTATACACAGAAACACGAGTTATTGTGTGGTTTCTATGTTATACACATATAATATATGCATCAATTTACCAGCACCGTATATAGATACAACTATGTTTATACAAAATTAAAAGTTCTTTGTCTTTTTCTTCTGATATTTGTTATATGAAAATAGAAGTAGCACCCTTTTGAGTACATTATACACGGCTACACTTTTCTGTATGAAAAGTGGAAACTTTTTCTTCATTTGGTTTTGTAATTAAGATAAGATCAAGTCTTTCTGTTTTTTCTCCTGTGCTTCACATCAAGCTGTGTAAATCACTTATTGTTTCTGATGTATACCTACACCTTTGCTTTCTGAAAATATGTGCGTGTGCGTATGTGTATGTGTGTGCCATAGAATATATATATATAGAGAGAGAGAGAGGGAGTATTACTTTTTACCTAATCTTTTGTGATTCTGTGGGCTAATATAACCTTGATTATGTGTTATCAATATCATTCATGTATTGTACTGTTGTTGTATGGCAGATGGATAGGTCAACACCACAAAGTAAACCAACAAAGAGGCCACTTCATGAAGAATGTAATTCTGCCTCCGAAGGGTCTAGAAAAAGGCGGGCACTTGTGCCAAATATCAAGAAGGAATCAGATTATGAAATTGGTATAAGAAAGAACTTTAATTTTTGTGTACTTTTGCCTAATGGTAAAAGTGTCGAGGTAAAAATCAATGGAACTTGCAGCAGTGAAATTCCTTTGGTTGAATTTGTTAACGTGGTTAGACAAGAATATAAGAAGGTTCTGAGAGATGCAGAGTCTTCAAAGTTTCAAAGATCTATAAACTGGAGGAGCAATGATCTGCATTTTGTCGAGGATATAAATAATACAGAGATTCGAGACAAATTGGATCTCAAGATATTCAAGCAAAAGTGGAATAGACTCTTGCTTAAGGTTTGTTTATGTTTTTGTAATTAAAAATGTTGTCGTTTAGTAGTTTCCATTACATAAAAGGTCTTAGTTCTCGTTCTATATTTGATTTGTAACAGGATGGACTAGAGGAATCTAATACATTTGAGGTTTGTATATTTACATATTTACATATTTTCTATATCATATCTTTGACAAATTTGCGCATTATACTAATACTTAGAGTGTTCCTAATTTGCTATGATAGAATATGTGGGATCTTACCCCACATACAGATTTATTAATGGAGCTACCTGCAGAATATACATTTGAAACAGCGCTTGCTGACTTGATTGTAAGTTTATATAATGCATTTAACAAATCCAATTTTGTGTATGTCCTCTACTTTTTGATTGCTAATGCCATTGTTTTTCTCCCTCTTTTTGATAATAGGATAATTCTTTGCAAGCTGTATGGTCTAATAAGCCAGATGAGAGATTCATAAGGTATCATTCAGATTATATTCTCTTGTCAAAGTATTTCGCCGTTCATATTATAAGATATGGTTTATGAAATTTAGATCAAGTCGCATTTGATTTGGTTATATTCTATTCATGTTTAATAATATTTTTTTATATGACAACTTTAACTTGATTAATGTTTTTTTGTCTCTCTTTAGTGTGGAAATAAAGGAAGACAAAATAATAATTTTCGACACTGGCCCTGGAATGGATGGGAGTGATGAAAAATCATTAGCCAAGTGGTAAAACATACTCTTATATATATATATATATATATCCTAAACACTTTTAGTCATAAATTGTGTCTGTCTCATAATCTCATGCTATCAGGGGAAAGATGGGGGCATCTTTGCACAGATTATCAAGATCAAAAGGAATAGGAATCAACCCACCTTATTTAGTGGTATGTAAGGAAAATAATTATGTGATCATTTTAGTGGTTGTTAGATTAATTAATTTGTCACTGTTACATTTGCAGCCTGTCTTTGGAATGTTTGGTTATGGAGGTGCAATCGCATCAATGCATCTAGGAAGGTATTATTTATTTCTGAAAGCTTGTAATAAAACATGTTCAACTGCACATTTGGTAATTTTGTATCTTACGCCTGTTTTGACTCAGATCTGCTCTCGTTTCTTCGAAGACAAAAAGATCGAAAAGAGTGTATATGTTGCGTCTTGAGAGACATGCTTTACTTAGCTGTTCTAGTTCTGAAAATCGTTGGAGGGTGGGTAATTTAGTGTCCTGATAATTTTTTTTATGTATGTTCATGGATTTCTCATGTTTGTTTGTTTCTTTATTGCAATTTGCAGACAGAAGGTGGTCTTAGATACTCCTCAAGAGATGAAAAAAGAAAATCTTTTGGAAGTTTCACAAAGGTTACTTCACTTTTCTAAAATGAGGAGAGATTAACATACTTTTCAATTGCTGTACTTATTACCATCTCTAAATGGCTTGGCAGGTGGAAATCATGGAGCCGAAGATCATGGGTCGGGATTTAAAGCAACTTAAATGCAAACTGAAGGATATATACTTTCCTTATATTCAGGTGAATTTTATCAGTATACTGGTCATATATATGAAATAAATTGTGATATTATTGTACTGCACAAAAAGGAACAATTAACATTCATCTTTCTTTCGACAGTGTGATGCAGGCAAAACAATCACGCCAATACAATTTGAGGTTCTATATTCTTCTTACTTTATTTTTCATATTAGCAGAAAATCTTATTCTTAGAGTTCAATTGTTTATCAAGATTGTACTTGTGATGCTATTTTGTAGGTCAATGGTATAAATTTGGCAAATATAGCGGGTGGTGAGGTAGCTACAACAAATTTGCATTCAAGCAATGGACCAGAGTTCACATTTCAACTACATTTCACCACCAATTTCACTTCGAGCAGCCAAGGTATAGTACAATCACTAGAATGATATGGAAATACTCCACCTCTTTAGCTATTCAAGTAATGCCTAATTATCTTGACTTTTAATATATAGGATCTAATGCACCAGAAGGAGCACATGCAAGAGTGAGGTGTGTTTATTTGCCAATTCAGCAGGTACTTTTTCATCATCTAATTCAAGATATATATCAATCATCCTCTCTTTTTAAACGTTTTTTCATGGTTCAATAATAGGACAAGGAGACAATTGATAAAATATTAGAGGAATTGGAAAGAATTGGAATAAACGAAGACTTCCAGAGTTTTAGTCATGTCTCTATTCGTAGATTAGGTCGCCTACTTCCAGATGCACGTTGGGTAAGCTACTTCGACACTCTTGTTTCTTATTCTTGGAATTTAAATTTGTCAAATAAATATCTGATATTGTTAACTTTTGGTCCAGCAATGGCTTCCTTTCATGGATCTTAGGCAGAGAAAGGTTGAAAAGGCTCAAATCTTAAAGAGATGCTGCTACAGGGTTAAATGCTTTATAGGTTGAACTTATCATCCTTTAGTATATACGTATGAGGTAAATCATTAGAGTTGCTATTCTTTACAATTCCTTGTTTATTTTGCAGAAACTGATGCTGGTTTCACTCCAACTCCATCAAAGGTACATGAATATCTTCTTTTTCTTATAGACTATATATAGCATTTACTCATCAAAACATACATACTCACTCACATATGTTATTGTCTGTGTAGACCGATTTAGCGCATCATCATCCATATACGACTGTATTAAGGAACTTCGGCAACAAGGTTCTTGAGAATGACAAAGGTATGCTATTTTGGTTGTATTTTAGCTGGATCAAATTACTTTGAATCTCATACAAGTTTATCCTGTAGAAGTGGATGTTGAAATTTATATAGACGGAAAACCAGTCACCCTCCAGGTCTTGGATAAGAAATATCAAGCATGGATTCTTGAAATGCATAGTCTCTACGACAAGGAAATTGATTCTGGTGCAGATAATCCTACATTCATAATTAACCCTCTAAACAAGAAAGAACTTGGTGTATCTGACGATGGTAAAAGCCTAAAGTAATTGAATTTAATAGTTGCATTAAAAGTAAACTTAAGTGTTTTTTCTGTTTTAGTTTTGAGGGTTCATAAAGCTTTTCCGAGGAAAGGAATAGATTGGAAATCAGGACAGAAGATTAAGGTTTTGAAGGGAGCATGTCCCGGTTTTCATAAAACTAATGTTTATGCTACATTAGAATTCATTATCCTCGAAGGATGTCAAGGGGATGCAGGTGGTGAGGCACGGATTATTTGCAGGTATGCCACTTTCTTAATCATTTTCCTCTTCAAAGGTCGTAAATGAAGATTTATTAATTCTTCACAACACTATTTAAAATATAGGCCAATAAATGTCCCTGACGAGAAAGCTGCCCATATTTCTACCAATAATGGAATTCCGGCGATTGAACTTTGTAGCTCCATCTCTTTACCTTTTAGTGTGATCGACACTGAAAAGGTTTGACACTATCTTTATTATGTATCAAGAATATTCGCTTCAAGTTTCAACCTTTTATTGAAATCTCACAAGCATGTGTCGTTTTTTTCAGTGTATTCCTGTCCGAGATAATGAGTGGAACAGCAAACTTGAACAGCTTCGTCATAAAGTTCCCTCGTCAATTGACTTACTGAGTTTTGAACAGTGCCAAGAAATAGAAGTTGGAGAGGTTAAATCTGAAATCTGTTCACTTGTTCAATTAAGAACTTGTATAAACCTTACTTTATTGAATTGCAGGCCTTGCCTGTAGACACAGTTTATGCCGGCCATGGATGTCCCAAAGAAATTGTTGCAATTATTCGTCCTGCGTCATTTGATTCTACGAATGTTTCCAATAGTTTAGACCAGAAGTTTATTGTTAAAGAGAACTACGAAATGAAATTAGAAATCAAATTTGACGCCAATGATGGGAATTCAACTCGTATTTATTCTTCTGAAGTTGTGACTCCTTCATCCTGCAATAGATTCCAAGGTTTATATGTATTTTCACTGAAGGAGACACCTCGATTATTTAAAAAAACTGGTGTTTACACATTCTTGCTTTCTCTCGTAAGTTACTCTTACCAAACATTAATTTTATTTTTCTTGATTGTACTCGAGCTTGACTGATCTATATATTTGTGTTGTTAGAAAGAGGTGACTTGTAGGAACTGTGAGAAAAAGGTACATGTCAAAGCATCATCTGAAGTTGGAAGCTGGAAACTCTTGAATAAGGAGCCAATTGAAAATGTTAGCGCAAGGTAAGGGTGATATAAAATGATTTTATTATATTAATTGTCTGATAGATCATAATCATATATGTTTAAACTGTGTCCAGGGCTGGCTCATGCCTTCCACCTCTTAGGGTTGCATGTTATGATAGATACAGTAACAGAATTCCTTTCGATAGTAATATTGAAGTTGTGATCGATTTTAGATCAGAAAAGGGTGCCATGATATATGCAGAGGATAAGAATGTAACTTTCAGCCAAGATAAATCAACTATGATTATTAAGGTATGTCTTATAGACAGCTACAGCTGGATATTAAGAATATACTTCTTTGCATCTTAACAAAAACAAGTGCTAACTCTAAATACTGTATGAACAGGATATACAAGTTAATGGTCGATATTTGGACAAGATTCGGCCAAAGTATGAAGTCACTTTACGAATTTTCCCTCAAGAAAATGAATTGGTTAATGTATCTGTTCCTTGTCAAGGTATTTCGCTTCCTATTATCTTCTCCTTCGTGTGATAAATAACCTTTACTAGAGTTTCTATAAAATTTTAGGAAAAATGTTTGAGTTTTTAATTATAATGTTCTTCCTTTTGTTAGTCTTTCCTGGCTTTTTGGATCATGTCACATGTCAATCTTCAAACATTGGGAAGCAGCTTTTCCCTGGGCAAACAATTAACGATTTGGTGTTCGAGGTATGCATTATTTTCTCATAATCAAGCCAAAAAAGACAGTGAATCGTATCAAGTCTCCTATAGATTTGGAGTATAAAATATTACTTGATAAATTTGTTCAGGAAAATGATGCAGTTTTTTCGCTTTTTGCAGATGTTTGATGCTAATGGTAATCATTTAAGGAAAAATGAGAATGTAAAGTTTGATGTGGCTGGTTTCTGTTTTCAAGATAATAAAGGTCAAGTCCGAAAGGTTAGCAGTTCTGTGCTATTTCAGTTCTTGTTAAATTGACATATTTCTTTTCCAAATCTAATTAATAATCTATTAGCTAAATTATATAATAACAAGATTCTTAATTTGAGATGACATTTATCCGTAGTAAGCCTAATTCTTATTTACGCAGGTTGATGATCATGGGTGTCTCAACCTCGGTGGCAAATTAAAAGTTACAAAAGGATTTGGTGAAATATGTATGGAGTTGCATTTTAGTCCTTATTATTACATGTATAAATTATGCAATAAACTATAATTGTAATGTTTTTTCTTGTAGCGGTCCTTGCTGTTACCAATGGTGACAAAGTCATCCATGAAACCTTTTTTGATATTGGACATAGAGAGATACGAGCTGCCTTTGAGGTTAGTTCAATTATTTTCTCCCTTTCTAGAAACAAAACAATATAGATGTAACTTTGGGTTTTTCTTGATTTTTAGGTGCCTGTAGTGTGTTATGCTGGCTCACGATTGGAGGAACTAATGTTCGAAGTCATAGATTCAAATAAGGAAGTGGATGAAAAATTTAACGAAAAAGATGAATATGGAAATTTCCATTCTTTAAAGATAAAGTCAGACACATTTAATGTAGATGATTCAGTGCATTACACTTTTCGTAATGGTTGCTGTACAATTCGATCTATTCCTCTTCCTGAAAAGGAAGGAGTTTACTCTCTCGTAGCATTTCATTCTTCTCATCCAAAGCTTCAATTGAACATTGAGGTTGCATACATTTCCACACATTGTATATTCTTAACAAGTTTACTTAAATAACATTTATTTTTATACTATTTCACTTGTAGTTGCAAGTAGAACAAGCTGCAGATTTGTGGAATGAGAATATCAGAACACAAACTTCAGATGGAAATCTTTTGCTTCTCGAAGGCTCATCCTCTCTAATAACGCCTCAACGGAGATACGAGGAAGCCAATCCCCGAGATTCAGATGGAAAGACTTTGCTTCTCCAGAACTCATCTGCCAGCCAAGATGTCTTAGCCTTGATCTTGTCCACCATGGATGATCAAAAGGAGCTCGAGGATGCGATCTTCCAGTATGGTATGTCCATTGGAAAGCTTGAAGATAATGTGAAGATGCTTGAATATAAGAAGTCAAAACTAGAGAAGGAGGTCTCAGACTTGCAAGGTTTGCAACTCCACAGCCTTTCTTAATTTAGCATATCAAAGTTTGTAAATTTTTCTTCGGTTTTATGTTGCAGCTATTATAGTTCATGATGGTTGTGAAGGTATGGATAAGGAGGTAATAATAGGAACGATCATCTCTAAGCGCGATTCTGCAGCTGCTTTAGTCTGTACCTTACTTGGATCGTCTCTGTCTGAAAAGACATATCCAAAATTTGTGAAGGATATATTTGGGGTGGTTGCTCTTCTTGGGACAGTAGAATCTAGTGATCTTAGCAGGTATGCTTTACTACAATTCCTTTGTTTCAAATATTATTTTAAGGTAAATGTTTTCACATACACTTGTGTGTCCCAGGATGTTAGCACAATATCTCGGTGAGGATCAGATGCTTGCAATTGTCTGCAAATCTCACTCTAGTGCTTATGCTTTTGAGAAGAAGAATCAATCAAATGATCGCAATGCATTCGATGAGTTAGCTTCAAGACTCGGATATTCTGTCAACGGGCACTATCTTGTTATATACCTTGAGGATACACGGTATTAAAGAATGTTTAAAAAACTCCCCTCCTATAATTGGTAAATTGCACCATTAGTTACTTTATTCTATCTTTCTTGCAGGCCATATAAAGGAAAGATAGGTAATGATCCACAGGGGAAGCTTTGTTTGCTGGATCCTATATCAAATGGAAAAGCCCCAGCAGGATATTTAGGGCATGCAGTTAACATGATCCAGCTTGACGAGAATCAGTTGCGATGGAGCACAGAGGATGGTCATGGTCTTCGAGAGACTTTGTTCTACCTTCTCTTTGGCAAGCTCCAGGTGTATAAGGATAGGGAATCCATGAACAGGGCAAGCTTATGTAACTTTATAAGAGATGGAGCTGTTTCCTTGGATGGAGGTATCATTAGAGGACATGGAATCGTGTCTGTTGGATCCCGGTATGTATACATCTGTCCTTTTTTGGTTCTTTCGCTAACGTTTATTGTGTCTTATTCGCGTCTCTTGTCTTCACAGGGAACCAACTATCCAGTTCCCTGTTGTTTCAACTGTCAGTCAGGTATGTTCATCACCACATAAAGTGAGAAACTTGAAGTTAATAGAAGAGATGAATACGAAGCTGAAAGAGACAAACATGTGCTTGGACGATGAGATGAAAGCACACCAGAAGACTAGGAGGAAACTCACCAAGGCGACAGATAAGTATAAAAAGTTCTGTAAGGAGAAGGGACCTTCAATAGATAATCTGCGTGGCTTATATAGCTCTCAAATTGCTTATGATAAAACAAATTAACAATGTAAACATTTTTGGAGAACATTGTAATACTTTTGTGGAGTGTTTTCCCATAGATACAAGCACAAGTGAGCCGTGACAATTTACAGTTTCTAAATGTTGTTTTAGATATCAGAAGCATTACAATAACTTTCACCAACTAATATTTTTGTTTAGCACATAACAATTTTTTTTTTGTTTAGAACTCCCAGGCTCTCAAGGGCATCTCAGATATTTCATGGCTCAAAACTCCCTACTCCCAGGATTGTGGGGCTCCCTCCCTCCCTATTAAGAAGAAAATTAAAATATAAAGATGTATAGGATTATAAACGAGATACAAAATTTATGTGGTTTGATAATTTGTCTATGTTCGTAGAAATTCATGAAATTTTAGTATAATATAGAAAATCTTGGATATAAAAAAACAACACTTTTCTAAGTTTTACGTGAATCATTCTTATATTTTATCACACTTACTTTATTAGTTTTCACACCTTAGATATATATCCACCCAACTCCTTGCGGTGGTGGAATATGATACAAGAATTGCACAATATGTTACTTCATATATAAGAAATATTACCTAATAAACAAGTTTCTCAATTACGTAATATATCGTCCCTCACGTCATTATTAGGTTTGAGTTTCAAGGCAAAACCTAACAATGAATAAGAATCCTCTCCTAATATCTATTTTTGTCTAACCATCCCAACTTCTATTCTCTACCGTAAATATAGTCACATAAAATCACAACCGCTCAACTTTTTATTTTTATTTTCTTTATCATTTCTGTTTTTTGGTTATTACCTCCCTTCAATTAATCTCTCCAAATTTTTAGAATATATCTAGCCAAACTTCTTGTGGTGGTGGAGTATGATACACGAATTGCACAATATGTCGGTCTGGCTAACTGTCCCACCGGTCCGGTCCAGGCCGATTTTTATCGGTCATTTTCCTTATTGGCTCGGTTCGGGCTAATGGGCTTCCCCTTACCGGACCGGTTCCAGTTAGATTATGTTTTGCCTATAAGGTAAAATCGGACCGTAAGTATAAACCGTATAGTCCGGTTCTTACTGGTTCCTTAGCGATTTTGGACCGGTTTCTTAGTGATTTTGGACCGTTTTTAATAGGTTTTTTTTGTCAAAGGAGTTTTATAGGGTTCTAATTTAAATGTTCTTATCAATTTTATTTCTAATGACTTAATTTTTATAATACTACGACGAGTAAATTTTACCTAGCCTTGTACAATAATTAAATACCAAATTGTAATGTATAAAAATTACATAACTTAATACAGTTAAGTAATAAATAAATTAAAATATACTAATAAATAAATTATTATAATTAATTATTAACGAATGAATAAATTATAAAGTATTACATTTATTCCATAGAATCGGGGGAAGGGGGTGTGACTTTGCCCATGGAATTTAGGCTGCCTACATACCTTTCTATAGGTAGCGGTGAAATGCATACACAGAAAGGATCAAACGACCACGTAGTTCTTTAAAACCCCTTGGTAAAAGTGTTAGTACGATTTTACATTATACTCAGATGCTTGGGACCTCAAGAGACAATGCTCAAGAATGTGAAGTTAAACATATCAAGGATATTTGTAAGAACAAGACTATATCAGATGAAAAAAGTAGTGCTCTAATTGCCCCAATAACCACAGAGGAGATCAAAGATGCCTTGTGGTCAATTGATGGTTCAAAGAGCCCAGACCCTGATGGTTTCTCCTCAGCTTTTTTCAAGAAAACTTGGCACATCATTGGAGAAGAAATTAGTAATGCTATTAAAAGCTCATTCAGGGACATGCAGATACTAAAAGAGATAAACTCAGCCAACATCACTTTGATCACAAAAGTTCATAATCCAAGCTCAACAAAAGATTACAGACCAATAGCTGTTGTAATATATTATATAAATGCATCTCAAAAATTTTAGCCAATAGGCTAAAAGGGACTTTAACCAATTTGATCTCTCTCAACCAATCAGCTTTTGTACCTGGAAGACATATTGGTGAGAATATATTAATAGCAAAAGAATTAGTCAGAGGATATTCAAGGAATTCAATATCATCAAGGTGTGCTTTAAAGCTGGATCTAATGAAGGCATATGACTCATCTGATTGGAATTTCATTCTGAAAACACTTGAAGCTTTCAACTACCCAGAGAAGTTTATTTCATGGATCAAGATGTGTCTTATTACCACATCATACTCTATTATGATAAATGGAAGCCCAATGGGTTTTTTCAAAGGAGCAAAAGGCCTTGGACAGGGAGACCCAATATCTCCATATTTGTTTGTGATATATATGGAGGTTCTTTCTCAGATTTTAAAACATATTGGTAGGATGAAAGATTTTCAATGGCACCCAAAATGTAACAAGATAAAGATCAATCATCTCATGTTTGCGGATGATCTCTTTGTATTTTTTAAGCCGTCAAAACAACCTGCTTTACATATAAAGACTACCAGGCTTACAGATAAGTGATAGTAAAAGTAACATTTACTGTAGGGGTTATTCAAATAATACAAGGATGGAAGTCAATAGTGTGCTACAGATACAAGAAGGATGCCTCCCAGTAAAATATTTGGGGGTACCACTTATCACTGGCACCTTTAGCCATAATGACTGTAAACCTCTCCTTGCAAAGATGACTAACAGAATTGATCAGTGGAGTATCGAACATTTATCATATGCTGGTAGATTACAAATGATCAAGGCTGTTTTGGGCACCATAGCAAGTTATTAGTGTAGTGATTTTACTTTACCTAAGAAAGTCATCAAAGAGCTTAAAATTCAAATGATGACATATTTGTGGAAAGGCAACAGTAAATATGATGGTGGGGCCAAAATCTCTTGGGATAAAGTATGTAAACCTTTCTCTGAGGGTGGTCTGGATATAAAATACATTTTAGTTCAAACCAAGTAGCTAGTTTAAAGCTGCTTTGGAATTGTAGTATACCAAGAAATACACTGTGGTCTCAATGGGTTCAAACCAATATGCTTAAAGGTAAATCTATTTGGGAGATCCAAATACAACAAAACTCATCTTGGGGATGGAGAAAGATATTAAAGGCTAGGAATCTGGCTAAAGATGTTTTTTTTCTATAAAATAGGTGATGGTAAAGATATAGCTCTTTGGTGGGACTATTGGTTACCAGACAAAAAGAGAGTAAATGAGATTCAAGAAAGCAACTTGGCATCTAGGTATTATACAAGTTGTAATGTCAGCAGATTTATTCATGAAAAAAGATAGAAATGGTCGCCTATGCTTGGATTTATGAACAAATATACAAAAAATATTAATATCTCAGAAACCCGAGATAGGCTCATATGTTTGGTGACCAAAAAAGGTAGATTTATTACTAAAGAGGTCTATGAGCATCTGAGAGACAAAGGATCAGCCATCAACTAGGAAAAGCTTATCTGGAGATCAAAAAGTGTTCCGAAATTAAAATTTATGATGTGGTTAACAATATTAGATCGAATATTGACAAAACAAAGATTACTTACATAGGGAATTTAGATAAATCCATTATGTGAGTTCTGTAAGATAGCAAGTGAGTAAGATAGCAAGTGAGGATAGAGACCACTTGTACTGAAGCTGTTCATTTACTAAAAGAATATGGAAGAGTGCGCAAGCTATCCCGGAACCCATGTAACCAAAAAAAAATGGAAGAGATGTATACAACGAGCTAATATTAAACGATAGATACTTCGTGGCAGGAAGTTATCAATTGGTACCTGACGAACACAATGAGTAACACACTGAAGAATGAAATAGTATTATGTTAGCGGTTGCAGTTTATTATATATGGATTGAGCGATCAGATCTTCCAAAACCAAGTGGCTGATGAAGATACTAATTTTCGTGAAATTTCAAGTGCAGTGGTGGATAATTTCAGAAAGATTAAATATTTTGATGAAGAAGAGATTAAAGAAGCTACCTTGCGATGGAGAGAGTAATTTGGGATTTAGGGTTCCGATGAGGAATGTGTGAGGTGATTGCAATAGTAGGGATTGAGTCTGTGTTTTTTCTATTCATTTAGGAATTAAAATGTAATGGGCCATAACGTATGCGGGTTATGGACTCAATAGTGGTATTTTAAAATGTGATTGGGCCGTAGTAATGTTTGGGCCTGCTCAAATGATGTAATTTTTATGATGATCTAATATATAATAGTTTGCTTGCTGACCAAAAAAAACTTGAAAGAGTTGAGTTTAAAAGATAGTTCTCACCATTCGTCTTCATCGAGTTTGTATGATGATGAAGGAGTTGAACCTTCACTTGAACTAGAAAGGTTGAAACTTATGTCTTCATTGTCGGATAAAGTGTCTAGCTGATCTTGTGTTTGAACGTCCGCTTTTACCAAATCTTGTAATTGGACCACCCGTTCCAACGTGGTCCCAATCATACTCGTCCGTTGATCGTGAAGTTGTTTCTTACTTTTGCTGAAAGCATATTTGGATGGAACAGATGAAGCTGGAATCGTTAGCAAGTAATGTGCCATGTGTGACAAGATGGGCCCGCTAGCATACTTTCTCCAATACTCAATAATATCATAATTATCGACATGTGGTTCATGATTATATTTGAGATAGTAATCAAATTCATTCCAATTTCCTTGGGTTGTATCATCATTTTCGAGTATAATGAGGGACTAAAAATAAATTACGTAAAGTTTTGTAGTACAAACTCGTACAAATGCTAATTTATAAGTATCTTTGCCCGACTTCACAAATTTTCAGTTTTATAATCTTTAGGGGCCAAATCAACAATTACTTACTACTCAAGGAACTTTTATGCAATTTTAAGTGCCAATCCATCAATTTTCGAGCATTACAGGGCTTATTATGCAATTTTTATCATAATTCAGATTTTAAAGGGACTATAAAGCAATTACGTAAGGTTTCATAGGTAAAAACTCATACAAATGCTAATTTGTAAGGTCCTATGCCTAAAACTTCACGAATTTGCAATTTTATAATCTTTAGGGGCCAAATCGACTATTTTATATTACTCAAGGGACTTTTATACAATTTTAAGTGCCAATCCATCAATTGTTGAGCATTACAAGGAATATTATGCAATTTTTTTAATCATAATTCAGATTTTGGATCTGGACTAAACTTAGCGGCTTGGATTTCTGGAGTGCGGATTCCTAGTGGTTTCACTCTGAATGAGATGGGAAGATCAAGTATCCTTGGGCTTGCCATCTGTAAAATCTGTAAAACAAAAACTAAAAGAAAAAGCGTAAAACAAAACTAACTGAAATAAAATCACTAAATAAATGCATAAGGACTAACGATGTAGTCCCAGGCAGCGGCGCCAAAAACTTGGTGTCGCCTAGGGCGTGATAAAATAATAGAATAAATAAGTGCAAATAAACACCCTAGGCTAGCACGGTTCTGCAAGTATATAGGACTTATGCAAGTTTTTCTGATAAATAAGATTCGTTCCTCAGAGACTACGAATGTTAGCGAGAACTTATGCAAATTATCAAGTGCAGATAAGAAAGCTAGATCAGATTAATACGCATGAAAATAAAAGACTAAAGAGATTTTTATTTGATTTTTAGAAATAGAAAATTAGACTAGTAAATTAAAGACAGAAAATTAAATAAGCAAAGAACAGATAGTATGAGAGTTTAGCTCGAGAAATTAGCAAGTAATCCCCACTAGTCTTGTTTATTCTAACATGTAAGGGTGAATCATGTAGTATTCCAATAATCAGGATTCTAAATTTCTACCTACACCCGGAGAGCGAATAGGTAGGCTACGTCACAACCACGAGGAAGTTTAAAATAGGGTTATCCTACGCTACTAGGTTCCTAAGCAAATAATTCCTTCAATTGGTGATATGGTGATTAAAACAAACCCTAATGGCTATCTAGTTAGGCTGGAGTTGTCAGGACAAAATCCTTATTCTAGATGTTATGTGGTGTTTCAATAGTTAAACATCCCTTCCGAGCGACCATCTAACTACTATTAAGGTAATCCTATACTCGTGCACTAGCAAGAAAAACAGTCAATGAATCAAAACACATAAACAGAGAATAAAGAAATAAAAGAAATAAAAGAAATAATTACAAATTTAAAGGTTGAAGAAGACATGATATGGTTTTCAGCTCCTTCCAGACTTCTCTTCTTGTGTTGTAAGCTTCCTCTTGGCTTAAGGTTTCCCAAGAATGTGTTTCTTCTGATTAAAGGGTGTATTTATAGGGTATCGGAAACCCTAAAACGTTTTCTCGGAGTGGAAGACAAGTAACTTGGACTCTAGCCCAACTCATATTTGTAACCCTAAAATATAGAAAAGGTAAGATTCTGATGTTGTTTTGTTTTGGACGTAACTCCTTCAAAACTTATCCGTTTGACGCGTTCCAATAGTCGAAACAGACTGTCTCGGAAAGCTCTATAACTTTGATTCAGACCATTCTTCCAAATTCCTAGCCAATCTTGAGTTATGATCACTTTTATGTTCATGACTGCTGGAATTCAGATTTATTTGGCAACTTTATCTTTTCCTTTTTCATATTTCTTTCCTTTATCTCTAATTTCCATGTTTATCTTCTTTCCCTTATCTCTTAGAATTGACTTGGCATCTAATTAATTACCATATATCTTTAAAGCTTCACAATTAACAACCAATTAAACCCAATATGTTCTAAAAATAATAAATAATTAAATCAAGACACGAAATAGGAAAGTGTACTAAATCATGAGAAAATCGACCTATAACCTAATAAATGCACCTAAAATGATGTCTCCAACTAAGATGAAATCATCACAAATGGGGAGACATCAATGACGTTCGTAGTCAACCCTAACAATATTTGGCACATATTGTTTTTCTTTTGCTAAAATTGATCAACTTGTCGATGTCATAACATTCTATTAGTTCTTCACTTGTATGGACGCTTTGAAAGGTTAAAATCAGATATGATTGACTCCCTAGGATGAATATAATATTTCCTTCATCACCAATCAAGTATTGAATTGAAGAATGTCTAGGCCATTCACTCTAGGAGTGTAAACCACATATTTGGAAATCGAATAGGTCAAAATATAGACATGTATGTTGAAAACAACTCATCAAAAGACATATGTTCTAAGTATCTTTTAGAAGATTTTACCAAGGCTTTAAATGTCATGATAAAGGTTGGTATCTGACTTAATCTAGAAAAGTGAGACTTTGGAGTAACCTCGTGGAATTTTCTAGGCTCCATGGCCAGACACTGAGGAATATAAAGAGTTTTTTTTTATTTGTAACTTATTTTAAAAAAATAATTATAAAAAAAACTTATTTAAAAAAATAATTGCAAAACTAATATATAGGTGCTTTTTGGAAAAGCGCCTTTATCAATTATTCAGCCCATTGGCTTAATGGGCCATTAATTAACATAAGTTTGAGGCGCTCCTTTAAGGAGCGCCTTTATCTGTAAAAAGAAAAAAATGGCTGGCCAACGATCACAATTAAAATTACTAGAATTCTCCATTTTTTATTACTTATAAGATACATGTTATTGTGCTGTTTTTTCTAATCAGCCTAGTATCATTAATGTGTTGTTTTTTCTAATCAGTCTAGTATTATTAATGTAAATAAAGGTATATCCACTGTAGGAGTGGTTTATAGAAACGCTATCAATAATAAAAAGGAAAGCCATGACAAAACAAGGAAGAATTATAAATTTGCTCTTAATTATGATGGTTTGAGTCCAATCTGTTTTTCGGCGCGTTGCCTGCAATTTTGGATGGATTCAGTCAAATTCAAAGGTCTACTCAAGTAAATAAGTGGAAGGTACATAAATACCAGCATTTTCCTTTACACACCTTGTTTCATTAAAAATTGTTCTCAAAAGTATTTGGACTATGAAAAAAAAGTATATAATAGCCATGAAACTGTACCAATATTTGGAGTTATAATACTTATTATAATTAAAAAGGTTTAATACAAGACTACAGTGAAAGCTACTATCTCAATAGTTATTTTTTAATTAACAAAAAGATCGTTGTCCAGCCATTATTTTTTATTTAAGTAAAGGCGCTCTTTTGAGAAGCGCCTTATACTTAAGTTAATTATTGGGCTATTAAGTTAATGGGCTGAGTAAATAATAGAGACGCTCTTCGGGAAAGCGCCTATAAATTAGTTTTGCAATTAATTTTTTAAAGGGGTAATTAGAGATAAATGTCTCTTTAATGATGTCTTTAATTTTTTTAAGCCTCTAATTTTCTTATTTAGAGATAAATGCCTAATAGAACAATTATTTATAGAAAACATCCCCTTTATATTTTTGTATACCTATACTATCCTTATTATTAAATATATTATTTTATTTTTAATACAATATTTATTTTTAAATCTTAAACAAATAATAGGGTATTCCCACCACCACCACCACCACCACCACCACCACTACAGCCACCACAACCACCACCACCACCACAACCATCACCGCCTCCACCATCACAACCACCACCACCACCACTACAGCCACCACAACCATCACCACCACCTCCACCACCACCACCACCACCACCACCACCACCACCAACTACTAATTTCATCACACGCGCGCGTCCGTGAAATTTTTTTAAAATCGCCATAACTAATTCAAAAAAATCAGAAAAATCGAAAAAAAATCATATTTAGATAAATCAAATTAATATTTACGTCTATGATTTTTTTCGGAATTTTCTGATTTTTTTGGTTTTTTTGATTTTTTTAAAATTTTTTAATTCCCAAAACATGGAATTCCATGTTTTAAACATGGAATTCCATGTTTTGATATAAAGAATTTGTTTTCCGCAGACACGAAATTCCATGTTCTGCGAATTAAAAAATTTTAAAAAATTCAAAAAAATCAAAAAAATCAAAAAAATTTGAAAAAAATCGTAGACGTAAATATTAATTTGTTTTATCCAAATATATAAATTTTTGATTTTTTTGATTTTTTTTAGAATTAGTTATGACGATTTTAAAAAAATTTCGCGGACGCGCGCGTGTTTATTAGTTTTTGTTTTGTTTTTTTCCAATTTCTTTTTCTTAATTATTAATTATAAGGGTAGTTTGGGATGAGGCATTTTTCTATAAAAAAATCTTATTCTAGGCACCTTTTTTTAAATAAGTTTTTTAATAGGCATTTATCTCTAATTGACTCTTTTTTTTAAATAAGTTTTTCCTGCAATTTTTTTTTTAAATAAGTTACAAATAAAAAAAACTCGAATATAAACTAATCCATACAAGGTTCATGCCATCCTCTACACGGTACATCAACGTACGATCAGAAAAGTGTAGTCCTTAGTCAATCGAGTAGTTTCCCTTACCTGGTTCATGTAAGTACGTCTCTATTCAAAATCCGTAAAAAACAAAGGACTTCACCTGGTCCCCTCAAGGGCATGTCATTTTTCAGGTCCTAAAAGAGTATCTCTCCTTGGTACCTACTTTATCAAATCTGTCAAACGAGTAGTGATGGGTATAAGGAGAATTACACACCCTAGGATTTTTTATCCCACAAGATATCAAGGTCGTTCAAGCAGTATACATATATTGGAAAGCCTAGAATGGTCCTACATAGACTAGATAAAAATATATGCTCTAGTTTAAGAGTAAATCTAAAGCATGTGATAGACGTAATATATAAAATGGTTGATACTTAAAGGATAACTAAGATCACAACTAATAAGAATGTTTGGTTCATCCTTTTGGCTTTATGATTAATTACATGTGCAAAAGTTTTACGTAGTTTTAAATTTTTGTATAGGTAATTGAAAATTGTTAATTAAATACATCTACCAATCCTACTAACGAGCTCTTAAAGAACCTTACCAAGCTGTTCATGAGCTTAATGAGTCGAGATTATAAATGTTTGAGTTCGTCTTGTTTAGTACATAAGCACGAATTCAAAGCTTGACCTTGGCTTGTTTAATTAATGAGTCAAAGTCAAACAAACTCAAACCGGTCCTTTGGTGAGAGTATTGTCTCATTTGTAGACCTACCCACAACTAAAAAAATTGAGTTGATGACCATCAAAAGACAAAACACTAAACCGGGATGTACTATAAATTAAAATTTGTGGATAATAGGTTGGGGTCGACAATTCTACGACCTATTATTTCACCAAAATAAAAATGGGTAACCATGGTTCTGCCCAACAATAAAAGACAAGGATCGAGATTTCATGCACTATCAAAGATAAACCGAAATTGTCCCCAACCACTACAACAGGTCGCTGATCTACCGACGACACGTGTCGTAGGTAAACAGCCGCGTTTCGTCGGTAAAAGAGTTTACCGACGACCACTCGTCGGTAAACTGTCGTCCCTAGTAATTGGTCGGTAAATCCACGCTTGCCGACGGCGACTTTGGGCTCTCGTCTGTAAACCAACTTTTTTTACCGACGAGTACTCCCCGTCGGCAAATTTTAGCTTACCGACGACTACTATTTGAGTCGCCGGTAACTTTTATCATTTTACCGACGACCGAGGTCGTCGGTATCTCTATAAATTACCGACGACTTGGTCGTCGATATAATATTAATTAATAATTCAATTTTTTTTTGCACGCCTTTTTTTTTTTAATTTAAATTATTACCGACGACATTCTTCACATGAATATTGTCGGTAAACATTATTTTTTTATTATTTTTCTGAATGTTTACCGACGACATTCATGTGAAGAATGTCGTCGGTATTTAATTTTTTTTTAATTTTTTTTTAAATTTAATTAGTGGGTTGTTGGCTCCACCTCTTATCTCCTTCTACGACATGTTGTTGAAAGGATTTCAGCGCCCCTCTCTAGAGTTGAAGCAGAACGCGCCATCACCTACCTTATTTTGGGCGGGCAAGCAGAAATAGGATTTTTTGGCTGGGGCAGAGCAATGAGCGTTCTGCAAACTCGTTTTTGCACCTGCTTGCTAGTGAGCTATCGTTCTGCAGGATCAACAATGGATGAAGTTCGACGCAGAGAATCACGGCCGGATGCTATATTTTTTTTGGGGTCTCGTTCATGCGGCGATTCAATTTAACCCTTTCCTCCTCTTTCTTTTCTGTAGATTCTAATTCTAACAACACCGGTTCGAGAGATTCTTGGGGGCGGTCGTCCGTCGTCGTAAAGTAGTCGGTCCCGCCGCTTTGTGGATTGAAAAGCTATCTCAAAGACTCTCTTAGTGGCCATTTCTCTACGCAATGCTACCCGCCGGTTGTTGGAACGACGCGAGCCGGGCCGGGTAGTCCGTGGCTTCCGAAACCAGCTGGCGAAGCGATAGGTACAAGAACGGATGAGAGATGAAAGCCAAAGGTGAGTCTCGTAAGTGGACCTATCGAACCGAAATATTTGGTTTTTTTGATTTTTTTAAATTTAATATACTAATACATGAGAATAACTAGAAACCATGACTTATATTCATAAAATATAAATAAACCCGGGTAGTCAAACCCCGGGCAATAAAGTCAAACCCCGGGAATAAAGTCAAACTCCCGGAGTTAAAAGTCAAAATATTACATAATCATAATAAAAGTCATAATAAATATAAACGTAATAAAATAAAAGTCTTAACACATAACAAATCAATTACGGGCCGGATAAATCTTCTGCATCTTCATCATCTTCATCATCTTCATCTTCATCTGAGACCGGAGGGAGACCATTTTTGGCTCGAGATTCGTTGAGGCCTTTGAGCATCTTAGTAATAAAATCATCGGACTTAGACGAGGCGCTCGATGGAGTAGCTTCATCCGCCATCAAAGGTAATCCTTGCAGTGCGCGGAGCTCGTTCATACCCTCGAATATCCGCTGGATTTTTACCGCGTTTTTCTATGCGGTCTTGTCCGGAACAGACGTCTTCGGATCCCTTTTTTTCTTGAAGACGACTCCAATTGACGGGATCCAGTGTCTACTCTTAGCCGGTTTCATCACCTCCTGTACCGTCTCCTTCAACGCTCCTATCTGCTCCTCCACTAGAACATCTTCCGCCGATTGGGATCTCGACTCGATAACCCGATCTTTAAGCTTCCCACTATAAACTCCCTGTAATAAAATTTCAAATAAATAATTAATAAAACTAACAAAAAAATAAATTTAAAGTTAAATAATTAATTTTAAACAATAAAAAGAAAAATAGAATACTTACACTAGCCTGCTCCCATCTATCGTCCACCCAGCTGCCCTTCGCCCCGTCATAGCCCAAGTACTCGAAATATCCGCCCAATCGGTGGAAGTGGGACCTCCTCTTGGGTCTGCTCGTCAATAAAGCTCAGGGGATCATTCGTAGTAACCTTCAACTTACCCTATAAAATATACATAAAAAAATTATAATTATTAAAAAATTATAATTATTAAAAAATTAAATTAAATAACTAATAAATTTTATTTTTACTTTAAGAAATTATACCTCGATAATCTCGTGTCGGGTCTGTGTTTGGTTCCTAGAACCTGACTTGTTCGGCTTCTTTTGGTTCTGCCTATTCTTTTTATTAATCTCCGCCTGAGCCTGTTACAATTCAAATTAAAAAAATAATTAAAAACTAATTTAATAATAAAATAATTAAATTATAATTTTACCTTCTTGTTCGGGTCATTCAGCATATCAAGGGTCAGCTTCCAATCCTCGGGAAGCACCTCCGGAGGACACTCGTCCGTATCGTAGTAGTCAGCCTTAAGGTCATGCTTCCACCGCATGTAGGCAGCGGCCTGAGACGACGGTAGCTTCCCGCTGATAAAGTTCCAATCCTCGCAGGCCCTCCACTCCTCGAGGTTGAAAAACTCCTCGAGTTTTTCGATAATCGTGGTTTTTAGTCCCCTCGGGACATCGCTCCACTGTCTGTAGTACGGAGGGACTGTGTCTTGGACCGCGGACCCCACTACTTGGGCCACGTGCTTCCCATACTCACCGTATGGGTTCCACGTGTCATCTAAGATGCAGAAGTCGACTGGTAGGGGCCCACCCAATTTCTCTTTAGCATCGTGGGCTGTTTTCAGGGACGAAATCGTTCGGGGTCTCCTTTTTCTCCTAACTGTTTAATAAAATTGTATTAATTAAATTACTAATTTATATTAATTGAATTTTATATAGTAATTTATATTACCGGGCGGCTGGTTACAGTCATTTAGGTTTGGGGGTTGATTCCGTTCGGATCTTCATCGTTACCATCACCCCGATGGTAATTAGGCATCACATCGGTCATCTATGATTTAAATAAAATTAATAAATTAGTTTTTTTAAAGACTATATAGTATAAATTGCATTTTAGTCCCTTTTTTATTAAAAAATAAAAAAATGCCTTAAAAATTAGAAAAATAATATTTTTTAAAAAGTTTTTAAAATTGCTGGAATTGTTGCTTACTCTGCTACTTAGCCTCAATTAGTTGACCTTCACCAAGCACTCGAGCAATACAATAGTCAGAAGACCGTGTATGTTAGGCTAAGTCCAAGTGAACCCCAATTCTAGCTAAAAGCTAGAATTGGGGGTTGAAAACCCACATTTTATACTCCAAGAGATATTGTAGAAGATGGAGTCCCAATTGTAATGACAACACATTTTTCTTATCTTAGCTACATGTGGGTATCTCTACAATATTTGCTACAATTATTTTTCTTTTTCTTTTCAATTTGTTTTAATTAAAAGCTTTAATTGTAATTTTTTTTATTCTTTTTGGCTTGAAAGTTGTAGTTGTAATTTTTTTTGCAACTAGAAATCTTTAAATCATTATTATTATTAGTTTTTATTTATTTTAAATATTTTATATAAAAATAAATGATAAAAGCATTGGAAAAATAATAAGATTTATAAAAAAAATTCTTTATCATACATGAAAAGAAAATATATTTACTTTTAAAAAATTTGTATTTAAAAAAACAAAGAAATTGAAATAAAGAAAAATAATTGCTAAAAGTTATAATTATTTTAAAAAATAATTATAATTAGTAGTAAATTATGTATTAATATTTAAAGTATTTTTTAATATTTTATTACAAGTTAAGAAATAAATATATGAATTAAAAAATTTAATAACAATTTAAAAAATTAATAAAGGAATTATAAAAAATATATTAAAATAAAGATATAATAGAATTTTTAAAATTAGGTTGACAGAATTGGGAAGCTGTTGGAGCAGCCATAGATTAGAGAGTTGTTATTTGATAGAAATAAGGTATTTGACCCCCAATTTTGGCGAAAAATGTATTGAGATGTTGGACTTAAGAAGAATAAGTTGGTAAGTCAAGCTAACTACCTACGTAGATCCACCTATGACCATGCAGAGCTCATGGAGTGGTTGAGTCTCGTCCTTATCAATTAGATAAACGGCCAGGCGATGTAGATTATGAAGAATGACAAAAAAAAAAAGATGTAGATTATGAAGGATTGGAATCAGGGCCGGTCCTGACATTTTGGGGGCCTAAGGCAAACTTTTAAAAATAGGCCCCTAAAAAATTATAAGTTATATAAAATAAAATAAAAAATTCAAAATATAATAAAAAAATAATCAAATAAATTTTAAAGAAAAAAAATATCTAGGTCTTTTTTAAGTTAACAAGTAATACTAAAATAAAAAAAAGGTAACTTAATTAAATATTTTAGTAACTAAAAATATGTAATATTTTTTAATTCAGGTGGACTAAAACTGGGCCTTTGTAATAAAAAAATCCTTGTACTTCAAAAAGGGGCCTAAAATTATATGAGTTGGGGAAGAACCCAAAGCTATAAGTAAAGCTGGCCTTTTTAATAAAAAAAATTATGTTTTAGAAGGGGCCCTAAAATTATATGAGTTGGGGAGGGGCCCAAAGCCATGGCCTCCTTAGCCTCTCCCCAGGACCGGCCCTGATTGGAATCGATAGTAAAGATACAAACTCAACCAGAAGATGATAAAGGCCACTTTGCTGATATTTTTCACTTGGTTGGGACCAGATAGAGATATTGTTTTTTTTATTACATCGGAGACCCAAGAGGTCGTGTTACAAAACAAAACAAACGTACTAGTCTATTACATCTTTAAGCAACTCGGGATTATATAATACCCTTGGCGTCTTATACCCCATACGATCTTTGGTGAGGAGTTTCCATATGCCATCCGGAGGGTCCTCCAGTAGCTCAAAGTCACGATAGAGATATTGTTGATCAAGATATAATAGGATAAGAGATACACTCCAACAAGAGTTTTAGTCCAGATAGAACTCAGCTATAAGTAGATATTTTGCTTATAAATGTACGTGATCATATCACAATGCATGTATCTCATTTTTTTTTCTTATCTCTATCCTTTAACAATGCATGTATCTCATTTTTCTTATATCCATCCTCTCACTATCTATCACACATGATATATATTTTTTGCTCTCATTGGTTCCTACATCACCGGGGACCTATTACATGTTCCTTGTAATGACTTGATATGAAAGTTACATTGGCAAAACATCTCCCTTTTGACCCTTAGTCTTGTTTTGAAGGTACTAGAGTAGCCATCCATGCCGACCACCATTGACCAAGAATCAATCCTTCTATTCGAGCTATTTTCTCATTCTATTTACGAAGTCTAATATCGTAAACGAAGAAGGTATCTCGTAGAAAAACCCTCTATCAAATTAGTGATATTTATGGAAACTATACAGGGTTTCATCCAAAACTCAATGAGAAACACCACATAGAAAATCATTAAAAAATAGCCAATTAGGAGGTTAGCAACTCCATCCAAAGGGTCAACTGCTTTAAGCACAAAAACTAGGGGGTCAACACAAAAGAGACGTGTATATTAGTTAGTGACAAGGGCCAACGCTGATAAGCCTTTATTTCTTGGGCTCTTTATTTTGAACGGCCTAAAGGCCATTAACTTTATAAAAAGAGCCATTTAGTTAGACAGTTAAGTACTAGTTGGATAGAAGGTGTATAAAGACACCCATGCCCCCAACCCCTTTGTTACAGTGAAAAACTAAAAAACCAAATCCCCTGCCCCCTTAATAACGCAATTCCCCCACCCCATTCATTTCATTGCACTCCTTCTCTCTCTACTCTGCTCCCTCTCTCCTCTCTGTAAACTACCCAAACCACCGCCCCCCACAACCGCCCCCACCACCATGGCCATCAGTCACCACCACTCACCACCACCAATCAACACCACCATCTTCAGATCCACCACCACCTTCATCTTGGAGCTGCAGCAACAAAACCCACCACCACCGCGACATTCCTCCTCTTTCTCCCATGGACGCCCTTCCTCCACCACCCACCAACACCACCATCACCGAACAACTAACCTCCATCACCACCCCCTTCCCACATGAACCACCACGACCTCCCAGCTTCAGATCTGCAGAAACGAGAGCCCTACCCACCAACCCCATCGAGCAGCGCTGCTGCTGTATCTCTCTCTGCGCTGCAGAACCAGATCGAAGCCCAGCAACGCTCGATCGAAGGCCAGAACGAAGCCCAGCAACGAAGCCCAGAACGAAGATGTTTGTGGTTCAGATCAAGGCTTTATTAGAATCAAGGCTGCTGCTCCAGATCTGCTCCAGGCGTGAAGAAACGAACCCTGCTACAACCACCACTGCGGCTACAACCACCACGTGCGCCTCTCTCTCTCCTCTCTCTATTGGTGGTTCGTGATGGGTCGAAGCTCCAACTTGATGGCACCGAGCTCTTGGTGGTTCTATTGGCTCGAAGCAAGTTGCAGCAGATCTCACCTCAACAGATCTGATGGTTTCTGATGGGTAGAAGCTCCGACGTGATGGCGCTGAGTTCTTGGTGGTTCGAGACCTGCACGAGAACGCCGTCGCTGGATCCGTTGTCGAAGCTCGTTGTCGCATCTGAACTTGAATGGGCCAGGCCCAGTTTGGGTTTGGTTTTAAGTTATATGTAAATGGTCCAGCCCCAGATTGGGTTTGTTATCCTGGGTCCAGCCAGTTGCTGCAGCTGATTGTAAATGGGGCCAGCCCCAAATTGTGTTTGTTGGTCATGGGTCCATCCCGTTACTGTATTTTGTTTTGTGTTCATCTCTTTTTTTTTTTCTACATGGGGCCAGGCCCAAGTATTGTAATTGTTGTATCAGTGTAGGGATTTTTTTTTTACCCCATATGTATTGCACAGCCCATTGGGGTGTTATGTGTGTTTTTGTTCTGAAATTGTTAAAATTGAATACATTCTGAGATGAACATATCAACGGTTAAAATTGTTAAAAATGTTAAAATTGTTAAAATTGTTAAAATTCTGAAATTGTTAAAATTGTTAAAATTGTTTATTATGGGGCCAGCCCCTTTGTACACTTACTTAATAATTAAAAAAGCCTACTGAAAAACATATCAACAAGAAAACGTAAACACATCATCGTGGGTCTGTCCCCGTGGGTCTGTCCCCGTGGGTCTGTCCCCGTGGGTCTGTCCCCGTGGGTCTGTACCTCACGCTGGACTGTATTGTGTAACTAGTAAAGGTTAGGATAGTAAAATGTTTGTGGTCCAAATCTAACTTTGTGGCTTTATTAGAAGAATAATCTAGTTAGGACTTTATTTATAAAGTAGTGGAAAAAATGGGCTTTTAAAGTATTTTCCTCTTATTTCTTGGACATAAGAGGGTGGACTATCTTTTTTGCTAATATTAGAAGCACTTTGTCCATGAATGTGTTGGTCGATATCGAAAGTGCAACAAAAATCTTGTTCATACAGACATACACGCAGCTCATCCTGGACCCAAAAAGAGTACAAACTTAACTAGCCATTATCAGTGGATTTACGGGACAATAATACAATCCACCCAGCTGCATTAGTCTACTAATAAACATTGATTTGGTATGTTCGATAAACATATGCTCACTAATTTCATAATAGTTGACTATGATTCGCCTTATCCCTCTATTCTCAGGAGAGGTACACTAGATAAGTTACAAATTATATTTCAAGAGATTATTTAAATATAAAAATCAGCATCAATTGAAACCTAGTTATCATTTGAGGTCATCCAATTCCCTTAGAGGAAAACCAACCCAAGTCCAACCCCAGAACCGAAATCTTTCTATTATAAACAATTAACGGAGAAACTTAATCTAAGCCTATCCCTATAAAGAATCTCCTTGAGGTACCTATTTGGATCACCTAAACAAAAATTACGTGTTAAAGATATTGAGCATGTAATACTCATATATAATATATAAGATAACCCCTCCTGACAGCTTAAGCTTTTGGGAGAATTGGTTGTCTAACATGGTATCAGAGCCCAGATCCATAAGAGGTCGGTGGTTCGAGTCTTGCCGTCGTCACCCAATTTAAAAAATTCACGTAGCAAAAGACTAGACATGCAAAAAATGACATGAATCTAGCTTGCACGTAAGGGGGCGTATTGAGCATGTAATACTCATATATAATATATAAGATAACCTCTCCTGACAGCTTAAGCTTCTGGGAGAATTGGTTGTCTAACAAAAGAGACCTTACCTGTCAATAGAAAGACGATAAGCTAGAATAACAGTGACAAATTAATGTCTCCTCATTTGTGATAGATTTATATTAGGATGAGACATCATTTTTATTCCTTGATGTCTCCTCATTTGTGATAGATTTATATTAGGATGAGACATCATTTTTAGTGATTTAGGAAGTCTTTGAGTCGATTTTCTTGAGAAATGCTACACTTTCCTATTTTGAGTCTTGATTTAGTAAAATAATATTTTTAGAGCATATTGGGTTTAATTATTTATTTAGTGTGAAGCTTTAAAGATAATTATGGAGATTAATTAGAGTCCAAGTCAAAGACTACAACTTATGGAAAGAGATAAGCATGGTAATTGGAGATAAGGAAACAAAAGCTAAAAATATGGAAAAGGAAAAGCTGCCTTAATCCTGAATTTCTGCACCTACAACCAGAAATCAGCTTATATCTTAAGAACGGTGTGGAATTTGGACAAACGGTCAAGAGCAAAGTCGAAGATCTTTCCGAGACGATGAATTTGGTGTACTCATACGCGTCAAACGGATGAGTATTGAAGCTGCTAGGACCAAAAGAAAAACGGGCCTGATTGCATGTTTTTAGGGTTACGAATTTGAGTTGGGCTTGGAGTCCACTACTTACTTCTCCTTCAAGAAAACGAATTAGGGCTTCCAAGACACCTATAAATACACCCTAATATCATTGTAAACATGTCCTTGCTCAATTGCAAAGTATAGGCTTAGTCTTTACTTATATTTTCTTAGTTTTAAACAATAGCTTAGTCCTTTAGATAAATATTCATCCTTAGAATCAAGCTATTCATCCAAGAAGCAAGTTGACCTATAGAAGAAGACAAGAAGAAGAAGATTGGAGACTGACAACCCCTCTTCTACATCTCACCTTCTCTATATTTAGAGTAATTAGCTATAGATCTATTCTCAACCATATTTCTAAGCTTTTATTCTGTAAGTTTACTTTTAATTGTTGGATTATTATTTTGTCTTTAATTACTATTTGTTTATTCTAATTGGTTAAGCTTGGCGTATATTGTATTATGTGTTTTGACTTATTCCCCTAGATCTGATCAATCTTAAGATTAATCTTAGTTATTGACAACACCACATAATCGTTTAGTGTAACTAGATAGCCATTAAGGTTTGATTTAATCACCAATCATTACTTAGGAATCCCTAGTAGTGGAGAGGTTGCTCCTACGCCTAAGGAAAGGCTACGGAGAATTTAGAATCCTGGTTAATATATAATGCTTAATGTGACAGGTTACAATAACAATTGAGTATTAGACCTGGTAATCCTAATCTATTTGACTTACTTTCATATTTAGTTATTTGTTTTGTTTATTTGTTTATTTATTTATTTGCGTTAGATAGTTATTTATCTTTTCATATTTTATTCTAAACATCTAAATTCATCTACGCTTGTTAAATATAAGTAGATCTAACGGATACAATCCCTGCGAACGAACTTGACTTATCATTAAAACTTGCATACGATCTGTCATACTTGCAGTGAGTTCTGTGGTTCTCAAGGGTGTGTGACTCTTTATTATTATCTTTATTTATCTATTATTTTATCACACCTTTGCCCCCACCAAGTTTTTGGCGCCGCTGCCGGGGATTTATCTTTAAGTTAAATCTATTTGGTGTTTATTTAGTGTAGAAGTTTTTATTTGTTTTCAGTTTTACGCGTTTTCTTTTTAGTCTCTTCTCAGGTTTATTAGGTATGGAGAATTATTACGCACCAAATATGCATGGGCCCGAAGTCAAATTTTTTATCAAGAAGGTTCGAGCTATCAATTACAAGCTCCACCACAACCCATGCATCATCCAGAAAATGAAGCTATGACAGAAATGATGGATAGATTATTGATTCTGGTTCAAAATTTTACGCAGCTCAACAATAAAACATCCAAGGAGCTAGTTGAAAAAGTGGAAACCCTGGAGACACAAGTCAGTCAAGTGACCAAAGCTTCTCTAAAATTCCAACAAGAGTTTCACCGTTAATCGGAAGTATCATAGAAGAACAGGTTCGACAAGCTCTTCCGTCTCATCAAGTTTTTGAAAGTATAAGTTATTTGGAAAACATGGAAGAGCAACACGCGGCAAAGATAGATGCTAATACAACCTTAATATGTTCTATGCACCAAAAATATCAAGCAATGGAGCAAAGATTAACGGAACTCACTACGATCAATCAACAGTTACAACAAGAATTACATAAGAAACTGGGTTATAGCAATGTTGGGTTCGAAATTTCAACCGTAGAAGAACCAACCAAGCTTAGCTTAGAAGAAGTAATTGTTAAAGATCAAATTACGAAGGAGGTTGAACCAGAATTCAAGCATGTGGAAGAAGAAAAAGAAACCGATAAAGAAGAGACAACCGCACAAAAGGTGCAAAAAGAAGAAAGTAAGGTGGAACCACCACCTACACATCCGTTACTATCACCACTTCATCTACAAAGAATTACTTATCCTAGTGGTGATACTAAATCTGAAACGTCAAGCCCAGAAGAAATCAGTGTTCCTATACTCGACGTCCCATACATGCAAACTGGCCTAGGTAAACAAATTGATGATGATGCCACTGAAATCGATAGCGATGTTTGGTTCGATGTTGTTGAAGAGTTCAGCCTTCAAGAAGAGGAGGAAGTGGAATCACCACAAGTTCCACTTAATGAGCTAGAAGAACAAAGCACGATATGCATAGAGGACGTAATCGCATATAAAGAGCCTACACCACCACTAGTCTGCAAGGAAGATCTGTCTAAAAAGAGTGAAAGTGTAGAAGTTGAGATTGAGAATAGGGACCGTACTAAAGAAAGCTTGACAACCATTCCAAAGAAACTACCACAAAAGATGCAAGATCTTGGAGCTTTATATCTCCACATTAATATAGGTGGTAATTTCAAGGCCAAAGCGATGTGTGACTTGGGCTCAGGAAGGAATATCATGCCCAAGAGTTTGTTCGAGAAGTTAGGCATGGGAGATACCAAAAGAAAAGATATTGATTTGCTGCTCCTAGATAATTCAACGATAAAGCCATGGGGAGTCATTAAAGACGTGCTTGTCCAAGTAGGTACTTTAACTATACCTACAGATTTTGTTACCCTTGATAGCATTGCAGGTCAACATGTTCCATTGATACTTGGACGCCCATTCTTGGCGACAAGTCACAGTATAATTGATATGCATAGGGGAACCGTGACTTTCCAAGTGGGAAAAGAATCTAAAATATTCCACTTGGTGGATGAAAAGCATGAGGAAGCACGTATAGAAGCCCCGACACTCCGAGTTGTGACAAAAGAAATTAAAAAGAAAGTCCACAGTCACCCGTGAAAAAGAGAATCAAAAGTGAGTTTGGGGTTGGTGACATGGTTGCATGGAAAGCCCCCAAACAAGAGAATAGACCACGGGGATTCAAGGATTCGTGGATGGTTCCGTTTGTAGTTACGAGAGTTATTTCGTCAAAACGGATTGAAATACAAGATAAGAAGGGTCACAAACTTCGGATAGTAGATGAGCATGACCTAACCCGTTATTGGGGAGGTTATGTACGCAAGCCTTAATCGAGGTAACACGTCTAACTTTAAAAGACGTAAAACAAAAGTGCTGTACGGGAGACAACCCATAGTTTTTTTAATATTCGTGTCTTTTACGTTTTTAGTTTAAGTTTATTTTAGTTGTATTTAGTTGATAATGCATATTTGAGGAAGGTATTAGTGTTTTTGGTGTGTAGGAATTGGATAAATCGAGTTAAGGAACGCGAGGAAAATTTTTGGAGCAAAGGAATGCACCCCGCGGACTACCCCCACGGAAATAAAGATAAACACTGCTGGACCGTTTTGAGCATATCTTCTTCGTTATTGGTCGGTTTGAGCTCCATAAGATACCAAAAGAATCGTAACATAATTATCTTTGCACTTATGAAAGGAATTTACCAAAATCGGCCTATTTCTTGGGTAGAATAGCACATCTTTAGGCGTGTACTGCAGAATCCTAGATTAGGCAGCTTTTCCTTTTCCATCTTTTTAGCTTTTGTTTCCTTATCTCCAATTACCATGCAAATATCTTTCCATAAGTTGTAGTCTTTGACTTGGACTTTAATTAAGCTCTATAATTATCTTTAAAGCTACACACTAAATAAACAATTAAACCCAATATGCTCTAAAAATATTATTTTACTAAATCAAGACTCAAAATAGGAAAGTGCACTAAAACTCAAGAAAATCGACATTTATGACTTCTAAATCACTAAAAATGATGTATCATCTTAACATTAATCTATCACAAATGAGGAGACATCAAGACCCCCAACTCAAAGTTGTATCGTTCCGATACAATAAAGATAAAAACAAGGGCAGTCTATAAATACACACTTATAAAATTCTCAACACAATGGGAAAAAGCATAGCAGAATATATAGAATAAACCTAAAGCACATAACTCAGAAAATTTCATGCAATAATATTCATAAACTACATACATGTACACTTTTCATATCCACAGTCAACACGGCTTGAATTCAAGATCAGATTAGTTTCGCAATGTAAGAAGGATTGGGACTTTACTCAGTTCCCCAAGAGAGCTATAGATTGTTCATCGATTTTCACTAGTATTCAAAGATCCACTTAACTACTCTCTAATGGCTCAATCACTTCTCAATTACATAGCAAAGAATCAAAAGGTCTTTAAGGTTGTAATTTAGGCTTAGGGACGGTATGATAGTATATTTGGATAATTTGGAGTGAGCTTTTGGCTCTCTGCTCACTAGCCATCAACGAATCGCCCTAGAGCTTGAGTTACTCTCATAAAACGTTTCTCACTCAACCCAATGAATTCCTTGATGCATAATTTAGCATCCCTAATAACCCAATTAAAGCTTAAGATGTTCACATAAAAATCCACTTTGCCGGTCCGAATATATATATTTTCTTTTCTTTTCAATTCAATTTCTCTAGTGGTGGTCCTTTGTGTGTTCTAAAAATAAATGCAAAAGTAATCGAACCACAACCGCAAGTGTACGGTTGTCCCAAGTAGTAATAAGTGATTCTAGGATCGTTCGCAGGGACGGTTTGGTTAACTACAATGCTTATCAAATAATGAATGGTTGCACTTATGAAAGCAAATAAAGATATAATGATTGATTTGGTTTTTTTTGTATTAATTCTAAGTACGGAAAGACTAAATATAAAATGCAAGTAAATAGTAAAACGCAAGTAAATAAGTGGAAAACGCAAGTATGAAAAGGTAGCACTTGAGAACGCAAGGGATCCTCCTAATTCTATTTCATAACCTATTCTGTTTAAGTTCTAAATCGGTCAATTACAATGGTCGGGATTCTAAATTTCTTATACCCCCGTTAGGGTGGACTATAAGGCTATCCTAGAGTGTCACTAGTCCCGTCAGGGTAAATATGATCCACTTTTAGATGTTTAAGTTAATTACCACATTGGCCCTAAAATTAGCTAAGTTCGTCAGAATCAATAGCTTCTATTTTAGATTAAATAAATATTTCCGTACCTAAACCCTCCGTCAGGATGATCCAATCGCCACTAATTGGAATAGCCTAGATACTAACACCTGTTCTTAGTTAGCTACTCCAAAAACAGTAAATAATCTCAATTTATTGAAAAGAGTAAAAGACCCAATTTAATTTAATTTAACAGAAACCCAAATTCAGAACATGAAATTCAATAGAATTGGGATTTACCCATAAAGCATTCTCAAGCACTATTATGAAATTAGCTCATACTAATTAAAAGGAAAACTAAATTAAAAGTAATTGAATGCATATTGTTTTACAGAAATGAAAAACAGAGAAACCTAATTTCGGAATTGGTTTGGCTGTGAATTGGAGAGTCTCCAGCTCCAAGCTTCTTCTTCTCTGGACACTCTCTTCAAAGGATGAATTGAATTGAAGAATAAAATGAGAGGTACTGAATAATGAGGTCTAAAAGCCTATTTATAATGATAAAATCGGATTAGGGCTTTTACTTAAGGTTTAAGTGAAAATTAGAAAAGCTCAAGTCCACTAATTAAACCCAAATCCCGTAACTGCTGCACCACCTCCACTAAAACAGCTCTAGCTGATTCGTTATAACTCCGATTGACCTCAAATCACTTGCTAAATTTCCGTAACTCGATAAGGAATATAATCTCTTCAAAGGTCAGCGGCTAAATCAACTCGTAAGTGCCTCGAAATCAGCAATCTTTGGCCTGGAAAACAGATTTGCAGCTCTAAAAACAAATTCTTTCGGGATTTATCTTCAAGCTTTGACTTCATTACACGATCTTTGACTTTAATCTTTTATTCCTCTCCTAGCTAGTATTCAAAACCTACAAGATTTTCACTAAAAACAACCCATATTACGCGCAAAAGCTTAATAAATCAAAAATACTAAAATCTAAAGAGGAAAATTGAATTATTGCATATTAGCACCAAAAGTCTATCTAAATAATCAAATAAACACAAAAAATGATGTCTCCCAAAGGTATAAAATTAGAACATTTAGGGAGACATCATCTAGCTATGACTCTCTTTTAATGTTGAGATGTCACGCTAATTTCACATATATATATTTTTTCTTTTAATGCCCTTGTTGGCAATTTTAGTTCGTAGCTTCTTTTTCATTCACTATTACCCCGGCAAAGGGTTACAATAAAAATCTTTGAAACATCATCAATATAAAGCACAAAGCACAATTAATAAGCTCAAAATCCCAACCCAATAACAATTCCCATAATGGTGGACCCACCAACCCAAACTCAAGCTCTAAAACAACTGTCTATGCATCGCGATTCGAGTGCGGGTCATATGGAAAAGTCCTATAATCTAAAGGATATGGCTTATAACGTGTTTCAATAAAAGGCTTTAGAAAGGCTAGAAGGGGCTGAGAATGATATAGCATATAAATTCAAAAATCACAAGGTGAGAAGGTATAAAAAGGCTTCAAGGGCTTCAAATATGAAAGAACCGCCTTAATCACTTTATACACTATGTAATTTCGTTATTTTCTTACCATTAGCACTTTCATCAAATGGTTTTGTCAACTAGCTTGGATCTCACGGCCTACACACTTCTCAAGGTTCCCTGAGATCGAACATACTTTCTATCGCATTGCTCACTAATCTTTTCTTTACAATCAACGTGTGTTTTCCTGCAAATACTCAAAGCATACAAATACATAGCTCATAAACATATTACTTACTATCATTAATCTACTGAGCTTATGCTTTCAAGCTATTAAACACACTCTACATCTAATTCCCATGTATCAAAAATTTTAATTTCTACCTAAAAACAGAAAAATGGAGATGAGAGACAACGAATCCCCACACCCCCAACTTAAAAATGAGCCGTGTCCCCACGACTCGAAAAAGACTCGAAAAAGCAGAAATTAAAATTAGCAGATAGACATATTTACAGAAATGGTAAGGAAGAAAGAGAACATACTCTCGAGGCTATTGCCTCGCATCATTGATATCCAAGGTTGGAATTGCTGGACCTTTCGTTAATTGCTCGAGGAGTTTCATGATGTGCACTTGATTAGAGTTGATTTGTGCCACATCATTGACTAAGGAAGTTTGAGCTGCTTCGAATTTCGTTAAACGCTCCTCCATCTTCTCTTGCCAACTTTTCTCCTTTTCTTCTTTCGAGACTTGCGTAGAACCTGCTCTCCGAAAGATATCCTTGATCCAAGCATTATCAATATAACTCGCTTTAAACTCGAGTTTCTCTCCTTCACCTAATGCTACATTCGCTTCTCGCACAAGACACGTGATCATAGTAGGAAATTTAACATTATAAACCGATTTAGGAGAGACCGAAAATCGTATCACCTCCTCATAGATCAACTGTGCCACATCAACTTCTTCTCCTCTCAAAATATAGTCCAAAAGTAGAGCGTACTTCATAGTCACATCCAAAGTTCGTGTGTTTCCAAATATATTAGGGACAAGTAAATTGTGCCAAATTCTTGCATCCGCTTGAAGATATTTGTAAGGCCAAGGTGCCTTCAATTCTCCCTTATGTGATTGCACTTTCTCTTTGTCTAATACATTCTCAAAAAGTAATTCCTCATCAAAGATTTTTCGCTTAGCAACCGCTTCTTCAAATTTGCAAAACCTTTCAATTTCTTAAACTTGAAGTGGTTTCTAATCTCCTCAACTGTGAAAGGAACTAGCTTTCCTCTAATCAGAACACAACCTTTACTATCTCGGCTAAAGAGGCCTAAATAGAATTCCAAAACTAACTCATGACATAATTCAGAACGTCTTACCATGAACGTAGACCAACCCAGTTTCTCACCAAGCTCTAAGAATCTTGCGTATTCTCCTATACCAACTTCTTCCTTGAATACTTTCTCATAAGCAAAAGGTAGTTCTTTTAACTGTTTCTCTGCAGAAGCCTTCAGGGCCCTTGAAGTATCCTCTTTCTCTTTGGGTGCAGGACCTTGTTGAGGTTGTGTTTTCTCCTTTGCATAAAAGTAAAGCTTTTTACCATTACAATCAAACAAAGGTATCCCACTCTTCTCAACTTTATCTTTACCCTATGATTTAGAACTAGCACCTTTGTCAATTGATTTCTTCTTGTTTAAATCCAATCCCTTGTTGCTCTTCACCTCCCTCTTGTTAGCTAAAATTGTTGTTCTATTAGTCATCTTCAATTAACCCCCAACTCAAAGCTTTAGCAACCCTTGAAATTTGAACTTGTGAAATAATGGTTGAACAAGCTTGATTTGGCTTAGGATAGGTGAATTGATGATGAATCTCTATGTGGGTGAGGTGGATTTGTAATGGGTTGGCTTGGATTTAAGAAATTTTAGGATGAATTTTGAAAATTTGGCTCTTTGATTCTTCAATTTGAATGGATTTGGTGAAGATTGGGTGTTTGATTCTCTCTTGTAATGATGTGGAGAGAAGGTTTGATGTGTTTTTCTTGTTGATTGGGTAGTGTTTTGGTGATTGGTGAAGGTTTTGATGAGCTTCAATGGAGTTAGGAGAGTTTTGGAGAAGAGAAAGAGGCTTAAGGTTTAGTAAATTCGGATTAATGAGCTCAATACCTCTTTTATAACTTGAAACCCTTTCTTTTCTCTCTCTGGCGGCTCGTGCAGACCATGGTGCGGACCATGGGTGTACCGCGGGGTACACCGCGACATCTGATGGTCGAAATTTTTTTACCCACTGGATAATACCCGTGGTACAACCCCGTGGCACGTGTTTTTGCTCTGCGGACCATGGCGCGGTACACCGCAGGGTATCCGCGCCTTCTGATGTGTTCTCCGTCAAAATACCCGTAGACCTACCCCGTGCCACGTGTTTGTGACCTGCGGACCATGGTGCGGTGCAGGTGGTAGTCCGCGGTCAATTTTTTCTTCGGTTCTGGATCAAACCCGTGGCTCCACCCGTGGTAAGGGTTTTGACCCTGCGGTGCATACCTGCGGACGCGGGGGTAGTCCGCGGGGGTCATTATTTCGCTCCGAAAATTTTCTTCGCGTCCCTAACTCGATTTCTCCAATTCCTACACACCAAAAACACTAATACCTTTCTCAAATATGCATTATCAACTAAAAACAACTAAATTAAACCTAAATTAAACGTAAAAAAACCTAAAAACTAAAAAAACTACGGTTTGTCTCCCGTACATCACTTTTGTTTAACGTCTTTCAAAGTTAGACGTGTTACCTCTGTCAAGATTTGCGAATATAGCCTCCCCAACAACGAGTAAGGCTATGAACGTCAACTAATCTGCGCTTGACCCCAGTTTTGGGGCGAATTTCTATCACCTTGGCTGAAACAACCTTAGTGACAATGAATGGTCCCATCCACGAGTCTTTGAAACTTCGTGGCCTATTCTCTCGTTTGTGAGCTTTCCATAGAACTTCATGGCCAACCCCAAACTCAATGTTTGGCTCAGTGTCCACAGGCTTTAAGTGGATCTTCTCAGGAGGGACTTTGTGATGTGAAAGGCTGTGGATGACAGGAACGGTGGCATCTAACTTCCTTGGTTTCTTACCCAAGACATAGAAGGTCTCAGATACATTCTTTGCATGAAGGGTGATTGTCCCTTCTTGGAAGTTGATCACACTTTGACTTGTGGCCATGAAAGGCCGTCCAAGTATGATTGGAACCTGCTTATCTGCATCAAACTCAAGAATAAAAAAGTCAGTATGGATGGCGATATTACCTGCATGGACTAAGACGTCCTCCACTGTTCCCCATGTCTTTTTAACTGAGTTGTCAGTGAACTGCAACTTCACTGGAGTTTTCTCTGATTTCTGAAGTCCAAGTCTCTCGAACACGGACTTAGGCATAAGATTCACACCAGAACCCACATCGTACATTGCTTTCACCTTGGGCATACCATGTAATTGAATAGGAAGGTTGAAACTGATATACTATATGCGTCCTAGAAGGGGGGTTGAATAGGACAATAGAAATTAATCGGCTAATTTTATTTCAAGCAAATAAAATTAAAAGCTAATTTGAATCCTATTGTTTTAGCAAACTAAATAGTATAAAACTAGATAATCCTAAAAGACAACATTATCAATCTATTCAAGTAGGCATTTTATCAAGCATATAGAGTGCGGAAATGTAAAGAGTGTAGAGATAGAATACGATACACAACGATGTATAGTGGTTCGGTTTCCCTACATCCACTACCTAAGGAAGCCTCCTTAGGATTTGCAAGATTCTCAACTAATCTTCGTAACTCTTAACCGGGTGAGATACAAACCCTTACAACCACTTCAAAAACCCTTTGAAGGAAATACACTTGTGTTATCACCAACACAAGGAACCAAGCATAAACCTATGCTCACACTACTCTCTTAATCTATTACAAGAACTAAGAGGAAAAGGGGAAAAGTGTTTAGGGGTGCTTATAAAAGCTTTGTAACTAAACTCCTCAATGAGTAGATAAGAACTAAGTAGCTTCACAATAAATATGACTTGAATGCTTCTTTGAAACCTCCTTGAATAATAGAATTAATTGCTCTTAAGATTGGTAGATGGAAGGCTTGAGTTGTGTCTTGAATGAGCTTCATTTTATAGCTGAAAATATGGTCCAACGGTCACAAGGCTTCTTTCTAACAGATCTATTTTAACTCCAACGGATATAAGCTTTGTCCTCTTGTAATGTTGCAGGAAACCCTTTCTTGCGGTGTACCGCGGGAATGGTCCGGTGCACCGCACAGATTCTTGATGCTTACTGACGGGCTATCCTGTGCACCGCGCCTCTGGTCCGTGCCTTGGTCCGGTGTACCGCGCTTTGGTCCGGTGTACCGTGCAGATTTAAGAGCTTACTGACGGGCTATCCAATGCACCGCGCTTCTGGTCCGTGGTTCTGCGGTGTACCGCATGGTTTGTCCGGTGTACCGCGGAGCTGCTCTTTTGAATTTTAAGCTAAAGTCTAAGGAAAAGAACACAACTAATCTAGTGAGGGGTTTTGGAAAATATTTAAAGTGATACCAAAATGAATTTTAGTTTAAATGATGATTTGTCGAATATTAAAACGGGAATAAAAACAAGGTGAGGCTAACAATCTCCCCCTTTTTGATGTTTGACAAATCATAAACTTTTGAATATGCCTAAGATTTAGTTTTGATCAAAAACTCCCCCTCAACCTAGTTACTAGAGTTTTTATAAAAACTCCCCCTCACAAAATGCATTTGAAAAAGTTTAACTAAAATTTCTCCCCCTTTGTCAACAACAAAAAGAACTAATGATACGATTTTTGAAAAATATAAGGGGTCAAAAATACATTTTGAGTAAAACAAGGACTAAGGAAGTAAATGGATAACAATGTAGAAGCTTCAAGGATCCTATCACATCAAGAAAATATTAGCAACAAGAGAATATACACAAAAAGCACAAAATAAAAAATGCAAGAAGAGAGGGTTAGAGAATTTGCATGCCAATCTCACACCGAATTTTCTCAAAAAGATCTTGGGGTAAAGGTTTAGTAAAGATATCGGCTAGTTGATTTTCCGAAGTGACAAATTCAAGTACAATATCCCCTTTTTGAGTGTGATCACGGATAAAATGATGGCGGATTTCGATGTGTTTTGTTCTAGAGTGTTGAATAGGATTTTTGGTAAGATTGATAGCACTAGTGTTATCACAACGAATGGGAACACGATCATACTCTAGGCCAAAATCTAGTAAGGTTTGTTTCATCCAAAGAATTTGAGTCACACAATTTCCGGCCGCAACATATTCGGCTTCGGCCGTGGATAAAGCAACACTATTTTGTTTTCTACTAGACCAAGAAACAAGGGATTGACCTAAGAATTGACAACTACCACTAGTACTCTTCCTATCAAGTCTACAACCGGCATAATCGGCATCCGAATAACCTATTAGCTCAAAAGAGGTAAATCTAGGGTACCAAAGTCCTAGACTAAGGGTTCCTTTCAAATACCTAAAAATACGCTTAACGGCACTAAGGTGGGATTCTTTAGGAGAGGATTGAAATCTAGCACAAAGACACACGGGGAACATAATATCGGGTCTAGAAGCGGTTAAATAAAGTAAGCTACCAATCATACCTCGATATACTTTCTCATCAACATTTTTACCATCTTCATCTTTGTCTAATTTTGTGGATGTGCTCATTGGAGTTCCAATTTCCTTTGCATCTTCAAGTCCAAATTTTTTGATCAATTCTTTTGTATATTTGGCTTGATTGACAAAGATGCCATCCTTCATTTGCTTGATTTGAAGTCCAAGAAAGTAATTCAATTCTCCCATCATGCTCATCTCAAATTCCTTATGCATGCTTTTAGAAAAATTCTCACAAAGATTTTCATTAGTAGCACCAAATATAATATCATCCACATAAATTTGAACAAGAAGGATATCTTTTGAAGACCTTTTTATAAATAAAGTGGAGTCAATATTTCCTCTTTTAAAACCATCATCTAATAAAAATTTGCTTAATCGTTCATACCAAGCACGAGGTGCTTGTTTTAAACCATATAAAGCTTTTGAGAGTTTAAAAACATGGTTTGGAAATTTTGGATCCTCAAAACCCGGTGGTTGTTTAACAAAGACTTCCTCGTCTATAAAACCATTTAAAAAAGCACTTTTGACATCCATTTGGTAAAGTTTAAAATTCATATAACAAGCAAAAGCAAGTAGCATACGAATAGATTCAAGTCTAGCTACCGGAGCAAAAGTTTCATCGAAATCAATACCTTCTTCTTGATTGTACCCTTGAGCAACTAACCTTGCTTTATTTCTAGTAATGATGTCGGTGTCATCAAGCTTGTTGCGAAATATCCACTTAGTGCCAATAATAGTGGGGCCAATTGGTTTTTCCATTAATGTCCAAACTTTGCTACGCTCAAATTGATTTAATTCCTCATGCATAGCGTTAATCCAATGATCATCTAACAAAGCTTCTTTAATATTCTTGGGCTCAATTTGAGATAAGAATGCTTGATGAGCACAAAGAGCAATAATACGGGAGCGAGTGGTAACACCTTCTTTTGGATCACCTAGAATTAATTCACTTGGGTGATCTTTGATATGTTTCCAACACTTTGGTAAATCCGTACTAGCTTCATTTAATACTTGATCATTTTCCTTAAGAGGTTCTTCATGAGATTTTAATTCTTGAGTAGGAGATTCTAAGGGTTGATCTAGTGGAGTATCTTCATCAACATCTACCACTTTCTTGATACAAAACGGATTAGTCTCATCAAAGTCAACATGCATAGATTCCTCAATAGTACGAGTACGTTTGTTGAAAATGCGATAGGCTTTTCCTTTAGTGGAATAACCAAGAAAAATGCCTTCATCCGATTTAGCATCAAATTTTCCCAAATAGTCCCTAGTGTTTAGGATAAAACATTTGCACCCAAAAACACAAAAATAAGCAATAGTTGGTGGTCTACCATTCCAAAGCTCATAAGGGGTTTTCTTAATAATGGGTCTAATAAGAACTCTATTTAACACATAACAAGCCGTATGAACGGCTTCACCCCAAAAGTATGTAGGCAAGCTATGTTCTTTTAGCATTGTTCTAGCCATTTCTTGTAGAGTTCGGTTTTTCCTTTCCACTACTCCATTTTGTTGGGGAGTTCTAGGGGCCGAAAAATTATGCTCAATCCCAAATTCATCACAAAAATGCACAAAAGGAGAATTCACATATTCACTACCATTATCACTACGAATGCATGTAATAGAGTAGCCTTTCTCATTTTGCACCTTTCTACAAAGTTTTGCAAATTCATTGAAGGCATCACTTTTTAAAGCAAGGAACATCACCCATGTATATCTAGTGAAATCATCAACAACAACAAAGACATATCTAGAACCCCCTAGACTAGTGACATCAACGGGACCAAAAAGATCCATATGCAATAATTGAAGTGGCCTAACGGTGATGACCTTATTTATGGATTTAAAAGATGAACGATGTTGTTTACCAAGTTGACATGCATCACATAATTTATCTTTATCAAATTTATGAATAGGCAAACCAACAACAAGATTTTTTCTAGATAATTTTGAAATCAAATCCATGCTAGCATGCCCTAAACGTCTATGCCAAAGCCAACTATCATTTACCACGGATAAGCATTTAATATGTTTAGACATAAGACTTTCAAGATCAACAACAAAAACATTATCCGATCTTTTTGCAATAAACATAGTATCTAACTCATCATTTTTAAAAACAACACATCTAGATGCTTCAAATTTAACACTAAAACTAACATCACAATGTTGACTAATACTAAGCAAGTTAAAAGAGAGACCCTCAACAAGTAACACATTAGAGATGAGTAAAGAATTCATGTTACCAATGTTACCTTTACCCAAAACGCGTTTCTTAGTGTTATCGGCAAAAGTAACTCTATCACCTTTTGTTTTATATAAACGAGTAAATAATGAAGGATTCCCGGTCATGTGTCTTGAGCATCCACTATCAAGGAGCCATATATTTTGCTTCTTGATGCTCAATCCCTACAATCAAAAATAAATTAAGCTTTAGGTACCCAATTAGGTTTGGGTCCATGAGGGTTAGTGGATTTTCTTTTTAAGACCCATATAGGCCTTTTCCAAATTGGCACAAGAGATCCCAAATCCAATAATTTACGATAGTAACAATGAGATGCATCATGACCAAGTTTTTCACAATAAGTGCAAGTGATAGAAGATTTTGAAGAGGATGGAATTTCATTTGAAATTTTTGATTTTACAAAAACATTTTTCAAAGGTTTTTGGTGAGTGAATGGATCATATCCAACACCACTTTTTTCACAAGCCATTCTTTGAGAACCTAAAATCAAATCCAAGTTTTCTTGCCCACTAGTGAATTTTAAAATAATGGCATTTTGATCAACAATCTTTTTCTCTAACAAAGCTTTTTCTTCCAAAAGATTTTTCTCAATAAGATGAAGTTTTTCATTATCATCTATACATTCATCACAAAGATTTTGACAATCTTCCAAAGCTTTCAAAACCTCTTTAGTTCTATTTTTCTCAAATTCTAAATCTTTTGTTAAAACCTTATTTGTTTCAATAGAATTTAAAAAATCATTGTAAAGAGAATCAAATGCCTCATGAATATCTTGTTCACTAGCATCATCATTAGTTAAAGAGAGTTTAGATTTAGGAGTTACCTCTTCATGATTTGCCATAAAGGCAAAGTGAGTTGAGCCGGTATTATCATCCGAAGACGCATCTTCATCATTTTCAAGTACTCCCATAAAAGCAACAAGATTGACGTTTTCGTTATCACTTTCTTCTTCATCCGAATTTTGAGTATCCCAAGTGATATTAGCATGCATTGCTCTCTTAGGTTTCTCCTTTTGAAGAAGAGGACAATAGGTTTTGATGTGACCAACTTTCTTGCAATGATAGCAAGTGGGTTCATCTTGTTTGATAGCTCTATCATTCTTCTTGTACGGTGAGGAAGAACTTCCTTTCTTAGCAAAGCGTTTGTATCTCATGAATTTTTTCATATCTCTTGCTAACATAGCCACTCCTTCATCTTCACTAGTTTTTTCTTCATGTGAGTTATCTTCTTCACTTTCCTTCCTTTCTTTTCGTTCTTTCAACTTGGAACTCATGGCATGGAAGGCAATAGATTTCTTAATCTTCTTCTCCTCATCATCTCTTATCTTTTCTTCTTCAAGCACAAGCTCTTCCGTCATGAGGTTGCAAATGAGTTCATGAACCGTCATTTTTGAAAGATCTTTAGTGTCTCTTATAGAGTTGATTTTTGATTTGTATTTCCTTGGAAGAGCAAATAAGATTTTTCGGCATTGTTCTTTGTTGGTGTACTCTTGACCAAGAGTCTTCAAGGTGTTGACAATGTTAGAAAATCTTTGATGCATGGCATTTAAGGCTTCATCGGGCTCCATACGAAATAGCTCATACTTAGTGATAAAGAGACAATTATTAGTTTCTTTGATATCTTCCGTTCCTTGATATGATAGCTCCAAGAGTTGCCACATTTCATGAGCGGAATTGCATTCACTAACTCTAGCGTATTCCGTGACACTTAATCCATTAATGAGGATGTTCATAGCTTTGTTGTTTTTGGTGAGTTTCGCTATGTCTTGATCATTATAATCATCTTCATTTTTTACCTCCGTAGTACTACCCGTAACATAAGGAATATAAGGACCCTTCTTGATAGCAAGCCACAAAAAGTAATCAATTCCTTTGACGTGAATCTCCATTTTCTTTTTCCACCCAAAGTAGTCTTTTCCTACAAAAAGCGGAGGTCTAGTAGAACATGAACCTTCCGGTTGATTAGAATCCATATCGTATTAACTCTAGAAACGATTAAGTACAATAGAGCTAGGCTCTGATACCAATTGATATACTATATGCGTCCTAGAAGGGGGGTTGAATAGGACAATAGAAATTAATCGGCTAATTTTATTTCAAGCAAATAAAATTAAAAGCTAATTTGAATCCTATTGTTTTAGCAAACTAAATAGTATAAAACTAGATAATCCTAAAAGACAACATTATCAATCTATTCAAGTAGGCATTTTATCAAGCATATAGAGTGCGGAAATGTAAAGAGTGTAGAGATAGAATACGATACACAACGATGTATAGTGGTTCGGTTTCCCTACATCCACTACCTAAGGAAGCCTCCTTAGGATTTGCAAGATTCTCAACTAATCTTCGTAACTCTTAACCGGGTGAGATACAAACCCTTACAACCACTTCAAAAACCCTTTGAAGGAAATACACTTGTGTTATCACCAACACAAGGAACCAAGCATAAACCTATGCTCACACTACTCTCTTAATCTATTACAAGAACTAAGAGGAAAAGGGGAAAAGTGTTTAGGGGTGCTTATAAAAGCTTTGTAACTAAACTCCTCAATGAGTAGATAAGAACTAAGTAGCTTCACAATAAATATGACTTGAATGCTTCTTTGAAACCTCCTTGAATGATAGAATTAATTGCTCTTAAGATTGGTAGATGGAAGGCTTGAGTTGTGTCTTGAATGAGCTTCATTTTATAGCTGAAAATATGGTCCAACGGTCACAAGGCTTCTTTCTAACGGATCTATTTTAACTCCAACGGATATAAGCTTTGTCCTCTTGTAATGTTGCAGGAAACCCTTTCTTGCGGTGTACCGCGGGAATGGTCCGGTGCACCGCACAGATTCTTGATGCTTACTGACGGGCTATCCTGTGCACCGCGCCTCTGGTCCGTGCCTTGGTCCGGTGTACCGCGCTTTGGTCCGGTGTACCGTGCAGATTTAAGAGCTTACTGACGGGCTATCCAATGCACCGCGCTTCTGGTCCGTGGTTCTGCGGTGTACCGCATGGTTTATCCGGTGTACCGCGGAGCTGCTCTTTTGAATTTTAAGCTAAAGTCTAAGGAAAAGAACACAACTAATCTAGTGAGGGGTTTTGGAAAATATTTAAAGTGATACCAAAATGAATTTTAGTTTAAATGATGATTTGTCGAATATTAAAATGGGAATAAAAACAAGGTGAGGCTAACAGAAACTTCCCGGATCTTTAAGCTTTGTTGGTAGTTCTCTTTCACTTCTACTTGAAACCCTCAAGTTCTCTCTTGGGATCTCTACACTCGCCTCTTTCTCAGGAATAACTTGCGTAAAAACTTGTTGCGGTGTAAGTCCTCTCTTCGCAATCTCAAGCATTTAAGCGTTGATATTTTTAGGTTGATACGCCTCTACAAATGTATTGAGTACAGTGTCATCCTTAGGATTTGTATCAGGAATAGTTGATGACACTGGTTGAACAATAGGTGACGATTCCACCTTATCTTCTTCTTTCTCTTCTTGCACAGCAGGTGCAACTTCATCTTTCGATTCCTCCTTTGAGGCTTCTTCCTCTTTCTCTTTAGCCAGCTCAGCTGCGTAATCTACCACCGATCGAATTTCCTCTTGCATCTTCCTCAGTAGCTGTATGAATTCGGCTTTCTCTTGATCGTCCTCCACATAAACTTCAGAAGAGTCAGATTCCACGGGGCTAGACTTGGTTGGTTCTTCTTCGGTACTCGGAACTTCCACGGCACTAACGGCAGCATGCGGTACTTCCTCTTTTGCTTCTTCAATTTCAAGGAAAATTGCCTTGTGCTTCTTGTACTACGTTGTTAACCCCACATTGTTGGCAACCTTGTGCTTCTTGTACTACGTTTGTAGCGGCTAAATTCTTCTCCATCGCTATTTTTAGCTCTTTGATTTGATTTTCTAATGCGGATATCTGAGCTGAGATTGCAGTTTCTGCATCTAAACGAAGCGTTCCTCTGGTTTTTGCCCGCATTGAAGGCCAACTTCTTTCCTGTTCCATATTATTTTCCAAAACCTCGGAAGCTTAATTGTGATTCATGGACACAAAATTACCCTTTCCAATGTTATCCACCTTCTCTCTACCTTTATCATTAAGACCTTCATAGAACATAGCAAGTTGTAGAGCAGGTGTATAACCATGGAGCGGACATCTAGTTAATTTTTGTTGAAACCTTGTCCATGCTTCTCCCACTGTTTCTCCATCTTCTTGGCAAAATCTTGCAAGCTCGGCTTGATCTTTGAGTCTCATGCTTTTCGGATAAAAACGGTTAAAGAACGCAGCTTGAAGTTCTCTCCAAGAATGAATGGTTCCATGTGGTTGTCTCTCTAGCCAATCGCTAGCTCTTCCGGTCAAGAAAAACGAAAACATATGACAATACAGTTGCTCGCGTGTAATGCCAGGAGTAATGTAGGCATCACAAATCTGCATGAACTTCTGAATCGCTTTTACCGAATCTTGTATTGCTGTACCAGTATAGAGTCCGAAACTTTGGAATTGACTGAGCATACCCGTATCGGGTCTAAATTTGATATTCGGAATCTCAGGAGGGAGGTAACCGATGGGTTGAACATGGAATGGTACATTAAGGCCAGGAAGGTCTTGTTCAACTCGGTTCTGTTGATTATTAAGGTTGTTCTGCCTATTACCTCCTCCTGCTGGTAATTGTACACCAGGTGGTGGATCTTGTTGTTGGATCCCTGGTTGATTATTCTGCACTCCACCAAGGGGTGGTCCAAGTGGTGGATCTTGGGCTGCCATCACTCTTCTCAAGGCTCTTTCCTCACGAACTCGTTTCTTGTAAGGTCTGAAGCTCCTCTCAGGCTCCGATAAAGGAGGCCAAGAATTAAACAATGTGAATCCTGAAAAAGACTAAAGCAAACCACAAGCGTAAATCTGGAAAAATAAAAAGTAAAAACTGAAAAGTAAAAAGTAATTAAAAACTACTACTCGAAATAAATAACCCACACGCTAACGAGACACAAGTCCCCGGCAGCGGCACCAAAAACTTGGTGGTGCCTAGGGTGTGATAAAAATAAGATTAAAATAAGTCAAGAAACTACGCACTCTCACCCTAGACAGGCACAGTACTGCAAGTATTACAGGACGTATGCAAGTTTTAATGATAAGTAGAGTTCGTTCTCAGGGACTTAAGTGTGTTAATCGCGTGAGTAGGAATAACGAGTAAAAGTAATTAATTAGAAGACAGTAAATTAAAGGGAACAGATTTCGAAATTCTAAATTAAAATAAGAAAATAAAAGACAGTATAAGATAAGAAATATGAGATGAGAAGTATAGCTTAGGTTTTGCTAGTATGCACTAATCCTTCTAATTCTATCTATGAATCTAGTTAATAAGGGAGAATATTAGCTCTTGGTATACTTAGTCAGGATTCTAAATTCCCATACCTTAGACCTTGAGAGCGACTAAGGGGGCTACGGCACAACCAAGAAGTGATTTCAAATAGGGTTATCAAACGCTACTAAGGCCCTAAGCAAATACTGCAATCATTGGTGATATGGTGGTTAAAACAAACCCTAATCACTATCTAGTTAGATTCATGTTTTGTCAGAACTAATATCGACACTAGACATTATGTGGTGGTTCAATAGTTAAACACCCTGTCAAGGAGACCATCTAACTACTATTAAAACAATCCTAAAGTGATCAGTTCTAGGAAAGACATTAAATCAAAACACATAAACAAATATTAAGTAAGAAGCTAATATCAGATTATAACATATAATTCCCAAAGAAACTTAGATAAAAGAATTAGAATTCATAGATTATACATATGCAAAACCCAAGCTATGGGGAGTTTAGTTCATACCTGATGGAAATAAACTAAAAGAAATTACAAAAGACATCATCTTGCTCTCTACAATAAACTGGAAGAATAAAACCTTAAGAACTAATTACTATGAGGCAAGTATGATTTACAAGTGATATAAGGGTGTATTTATAGGTGTTTAGAAGACCTAATTCGTTTTCTTGAGGAAGAGGTAAGGTATTGGACTTCTAGCCCAACTTAAATTCGTATGGAAATAAAGATAAACACTGCTGGACCGTTTTGAGCATATATTCTTCGTTATTGGTCGGTTTGAGCTCCATAAGATACCAAAAGAATCGTAACATAATTATCTTTGCACCTATGAAAGGAATTTACCAAAATCGGCCTATTTCTTGGGTAGAATAGCACATCTTTAGGCGTGTACTGCAGAATCCTAGATTAGGCAGCTTTTCCTTTTCCATCTTTTTAGCTTTTGTTTCCTTATCTCCAATTACCATGCAAATCTCTTTCCATAAGTTGTAGTCTTTGACTTGGACTCTAATTAAGCTCCATAATTATCTTTAAAGCTACACACTAAATAAACAATTAAACCCAATATGCTCTAAAAATATTATTTTACTAAATCAAGACTCAAAATAGGAAAGTGCACTAAAACTCAAGAAAATCGACATTTATGACTTCTAAATCACTAAAAATGATGTCTCATCTTAACATTAATCTATCACAAATGAGGAGACATCACATATACTAAACGTTATGTGGTGTTTCAATAGTTAAACACCCCTTCTGGGCGACCATCTAACTAGTATTAAGTTAATCCTATACGTTGCGCACCGCAAAGAAAACAAACAATAAATCAAAGCACATAAATGAGAGAATTAAACATGGATTCAAATTAAATACGATGGTATCCCAAATTTGATAGATTTAAATCAAGAACTAGGGTTCATACATATATACTAATCTCAAGCTAAAAATATTTTAGTTCATACTAGAAAAAGAAATGAAAATAATTACAAATTTGAAGGCTTGTGAAGACATGGTATGGTGTTCAGCTCCTTCCAGACTTCTCTTCTCTTGTTGTAATCTTTCTCTTGGCTGTTTGCCAATGATGTATGTATTCTAATTAAAGGGTGTATTTATAGGTTATAGGAAACCCTAAAACTTTTTCTTGGAGTGGAAGACAAGTAACTTGGACTCCTAGCCCAACTCAAATTCGTAACCCTAAAATATTGAAAAGGTAAGATTCTGGTGCTATTTTGTTTTGGCCGTAACTCCTTCAATACTTATCCGTTAGACACGTTACATATGTCGAAATCGATCGTATCGGAATGCTCTATAACTTTGATTCAGACCATTCTTCCAAATTCCTAACCAATCTTGAGTTTTCACTTTTATGTTCGTAGCTGCTGGAATTCAGATTTATATGACAACTTTATCTTTTCCTTTTTCATATTTCTTTCCTTTATCTCCAATTTCCATGTTTATCTTCTTTCCCTTATCTCTTAGAATTGAATTGGCATCTAATTAATTACCATATATATTTAAAGCTTCACAATTAACAAACAATTAAACCCAATATGCTCTAAAAATAATAAATAATTAAATCAAGACACGAAATAGGAAAGTGTACTAAATCATGAAAAAATCGACCTATATCCTAATAAATACACCTAAAATGATGTCTCCAAGTTAGATTAATTAATCACAAACAGGGAGACATCAAGACCCCCAACTCAAAGTTGTATCGTCCCGATACAATAAAAATAAAGAACAGTAGGGTAGTCAAATAATTAAACAGAGAAGAAGAAGTAGTAGGAGTAGAAGAATAAAACATAATGAATGACCCTAGAGCAAAATATCTAAAAAGTCTCATGTAGTAATTCTAAAGAAATAATGCACACGTATGCTTAATATACACATAATCAACAATCCATAAATTCAAGTCCAGATTAGCTTCGTAATGCCAGGAGAGGTCTCAACTTAGTTCATGTTAATAGCTATAGGTTGTTCATAGGTCCTAGTATAGTATCCAATGGTCCACTCACCTACAACCTAATAGCTCAATTGTTTCTCCATCAAGTAGCTAGAAATCCTAAGGCCATTATGGTTATAACTTGGTTTAGGGACGATGTGGTATATTTGGATAATAAAAAGTGAGCTTTTGGCTCTCTCCTCACATTCCATCAACGAATCGCCCTAAAGCTTGAGTTTTCACTCGAAGATGTTCTCACTCAACCCAATTTTGATGCTTTTAATGTGCATCCCCAATTAATCCCAAATAAAACCTTTTCATGATGATATACAAATTCCATTTTGCCGGTCCAAATATATATATTCTTTTCATATCAATTTTTTCCCTTATGTATAGCTATGACTCTCTTTGTTATGTTGAGATATCACACTATTTTTTATCATATATATATATATATATGTGTGTGTGTGTGTGTGTGTGTGTTTTCTTTTCAATTCATGCTTTTTAGCTTTTTTCATTTACTCTTTTCCCGGCAAAGGGTTACAATAATAACTTTTTCATCATCAATAATATCACAATTACAATTTCTCAAACCCAATGTTCCCAAATGATGAAACCCACCACCCCAAACTCAAGCTCTAAAAACGACTTGCCTCATGTTTTGCGATTTGAGTGCGGGTCATATGGATAAGTCTTATAACCAAGGGGTATGGTTTATAATGTGGTTAAATAAAAGGATTTAGAAAGGCTCAGAGGGGCTAAGACGGATAAATAACAATAATCAAATAAAAGGGTGAGAAAGCTAAAAGGCTTCAATTGGCTTCAATATGAAAGAACTGCCTTATTCACTTTTCTAACTACCGGATTTTGTTACTTTTTCACTACTAGTTCATAGACAAGCGGGTTTTCAACTAATTTCAAACCTCACGTTCTACACACCAAATAACCTTCCCTAAGTTTCAACTTGACTTCTTAGCATTGCTCATTAACTTTTTTATCTTTTATTTCCTGTTTTCATACATGCATGTTGGCATATAGCCTCCCTTAATAGGTTGTTTTAATATGACAAATCCTCTTATGATTAGTGTGCTAATTACTCTTGTTATATACATCCTAACTTGCACTATTATTCATCAAAAACACTTTTCATATCATTCTTATTATATCTCTTACATATGCTTTTATTCATATCTTTATATACTTTGAGATATAGCCTTAATGATCAACTGCAATGTTTATAAGAATGATGTTATCTACAACTTTCGTGAAGAAGATTTATTGATCCGAGCATCAAAGCATATGTCAATTCTATCAAAGATGTTTGGTGCGGTACACCGGACCTATGGCGCGGTACACCGGACCAAGAATGCGGACCAGGGCACGGTGCATGGCTAGTCCGGTCAGAAAGATAGAAAATCTAACCGTTGAGGTGCGGTACACCGCACGATACTTGCGGTACACCGCAAGGAAGGTTTTTCTGCACAAAGTTTATGTCATAAGAAATATATCCGTTGGGAGATTAATAGATCCGTTGGACTCAAGCCTTATGACCATTGGAAGCTATTTTCTACTATAAATTGAACCTCTTTGAAGGCTACAACTACACCAACTAATTACAAACATTAAGGAGCTTAATTGTTATCATTCAAGAAGGTGTCAAGAGCTATACATTGTCAAAATCAATCTTAGTGAGCTTATTAGTCCTATCCAACTCATTCAAGGAGTTAATCAAATAAGCCACAAGGTTCTATCTACTCAAGAGGAGTTTACATGCTTATAGTTATATCTACTCTTTAGGAGATTATCTAGCAAAGTAGTTTCACCCCTTAAACACTTTGTATCCATCCTCTTAAGTCTAGGTCTTGTAATAGATAGATTAAGAGAGAATTCAAGTATAGGGAGTATACTTGGTGTCCTTGTGTTGTGATTACACAAGTGTTTGTCCTTCGTGTTATCGAAGAGGTTGTAAGGGTTATTGTGTTCTCGACCCGGTTAAGAGAGACACGGGAGCTTAGTGAAAAGCTTGAAATCCTAAAAAGGCTTCCTTAAGTAGTGGATGTAGGGAAACCGAACCACTATAAATCGTGTGTATCTTTCTATCCCTACTCTATTTACTTTCCGCACTTTATATGTTTGATAATATGCTAGTATGAATATTGTGATCTCGTTTATCTAGTTTATCTAACATATAGTCTTCTAGAGTAGTAAGAGATTAGATTGTCGATTTACTTGTTAAACTTATATATCGAACCTCTAACTTATCCTTTGCATGTATCCTATAAGTGTTTGATATATTAAGTTGACTTAGAAGTTTTCTCTTAAACTTATAATTGTCCAAAAGATTTTTAATTAGGCATTAATCTTATTAGTAATCCTATTCACCCCCCCCCTCTAGGACTTTCAATTGGTATCAGAGCCTAACTCTACGTGAATAGCTTAATCGTTAGTAGAGTAAACGATATGGAATTTAATCTTTTGGAAAAGTCGTCTTCTACCCGACCTCCACTTTTTGTAGGAACTTACTATTTTGCTTGGAGAACAAAAATGGAGGAATTTATCAAAGCCGAAGATCCCGATCAATGGAGAATCGTTATGGAAGGTCCATTCGTTCCATATAAAGAGGAGTTAAATGAAGCGGGAGTTCTTAAGCTAAATCAAGAAGAAAAAGATTATGATGAACTCACCGTTGAGGATAAGGCTAAGCTCACTCAAAATGCAAAACCGATGTACACTCTAATTTGTGGAATTTCCGAAGAAGTTTTCTCACAAATGTTAGATTGTAAATCCGCAAAAGAGCTTTGGGATCGTTTGGAGTTTCTATATGGAATTGTCGAAAATTATGAAGAAAAAGAAATCTTAATCCATGATGAATCTCATGACAATCCTAAACCAAACCATGAGGTAGCCATCTATCCTAACTCTTTATCTCTTCCTTATAATTATGATGATATTAGGCAAATTTCATCCCTTCTCAAAATTCTTGATTCTCAAATCCATTTGAATAACCTTATGTTAAAAAAGGCTAAAGTTGAGCAAAAGAATTGTTTTAAATGTTGTATCACTTTAGATGATATTCTAGGTAATACTAAAAACCCTTGTTTTGAAAACATTTTTTCTTCAAATAAAAGTCAACATCCTATGAAGAAAAATATAGAAGGTTTTAAAAAATTGGATGAAACTTTTTCCCTCGCTCTTAAAACTTTAGAAAATCATCCCTTTTCAAATGTCACTCCTTTTGATCCAAATGGTCTTTTTAAAGAAAAATTGTATTTGAGTGATAATTTGGATATTGAAAAGAATGAGGAAAATTCGTGTTCAAAACCCTCACATAATAGTTCTATTCGAAAAAGAAGTTCTTGAAATTATTATGGTAAACCCGGTCATCATACTTCTACGTGCCATTACCATGAACAACTTGAAAGCGGATCTTTGATACCCTCGTGGGAAAAGCCAATATGGACGTGACAAATGCTAACAACATTTCCGGATCCATTCCACCTCGGATACCATAGTAATATTCATTGAAGTTGTTGAGCGTCAAGAAAATGGAATTATATGCAAAAAGATGCTCAAACCTCGTAAAAGGAAAATACGGTTAATTCTTTCCTTTCTTCTTTTTTATTTTTATGTGTTATTATGTGTTTATGTGCTTTATCCTCTATGTGCTAATATCTTGTGTATCTTGACCTTTTCATGCTTAAATTTTGCTTTGTTTTTACATTGGGTCTTTTTGTACTTTTAGAAAATATAGGGGTATTTGTGAAATAAACTGTTTTATGTGTTTTCGGGATTTCCTTGTTGTTTCTTTTCAAAACAAAAATTTTCTTATAAGTTTTATACCATTCCGAATCTTTTGGGGAAGTTTCGAATGTGTTTCGGGTGTTTTTAAAAGAACCAAAAAATTCCTTCTTAGTGTCTAAGTCGAACGTTTTTGCGGTGCACCGGACCACTCCGCGGTACACCGCGATCCAGGGTTTCAGCCTTTTTATTTTTCCTTTATTTTTCGCCCAATTTATTTCTGCAGTGCGGTACACCGCACGGTTCCCGCGGTACACCGCGAGTTAGGTTTTTGTCCACGTTTTAAACCTGTCAGTCTCCTTTTCCTCTTCATTCCACCATTAAAACAAAAACCCCTCCCCACTGCTGCGATTTCCGGCGACTTCTACACCCTTTTTCCGCCGCCTAGTGCTCTATCTTCTCCACCAAATCAATCCTTTCTCTCTCTCTCTCTCCTTCATTTCCCACCTCATTTCACCATGAGAGAAAAGAAATCTGCTCCAAGGAAGAAAGCCACCACCGGAGCCTCCTCCAGCCACCGCCGTGCACCATCTCCGGCGAGGTCACCAACACCACCTCCACTCCGGCCATTCGATCCTCTCCTGGGCAGAACCATAAGTGCTTCAGCTTTTCCCTCGGGTGATAATTCTCTTTTTGAACTCCTTTCCTTCCAAGGTTGTGAAAATATCTTTCAATTTTCGGGTAGTCAATTAGCTAGTGGGTTGATTGAAGAATTTTACTCTAATTTTGAATATGATTGTGCTAATAATTCGATAAAATCAATAGTTTCGGGTACTCCTTTACGATTAAAGTTAAATGTTTTGTGTGCTCGATATAATATTCCTTCGGATGGGTTTAGTGGCTTTTGGTCTAGTGGTTTGGATGGTTCTAGTCTTGATGTGGTAGCTCAAAACGAGGTTATTGAATTCGTTAATGGTAGAATGCTTATTCGTGATGGAAATTGGAATTTACGTAACTTTGATCCGGAGTTCATAGTGGCTCACAAATTTCTTACTTCGGCCGTGATTCCAAAGGATAAACATGATGCTAAATTAATTCCTTACGAAGCTTATCTCCTATTTTTGATCTTTGCTAAACAACCGATTAACATTATTGCGATAATGTTCAAATGGATGAACCATGCTAGAGCATCGAGGGATAAAGTCCCATACGGTATTTTTCTAACTAAAACCTTTGAGGCAAGTGGAATTTCTTTAGGAGGAACGAATGTGAAACCAATAGATAGAGCTTGGTGTTTTGATTATAACACAATTAAGAGAATGAAATTTTCTATCTATAATAACACCTATGTTTCGCATTCACATATTAATCGTATTTCGGATGCTTCAATTCGTAATCGTATCTTACAAGCTAAAGAAGGAACTTTCGGTCCGGAGCTTAACTCACTTGAACTATTGGATAACCCGGCCCAACAAAATCCTATCCCTAATGAGCCTACTCAAAGCCAACCCATTCATGAGGATCCTCCTAATCCATCTCGTTTTGAAAGCACAATAACTCGTTTTATGGATTATATGGGTAGAAAATTCGAGGCTTTGGAAGAGAAATTAGAAAGGAAATTTGGGGTGTTAGAAGAGAAATTGGGAATTCTTGCTAGTGAGTTAACTTGCGTAAAAAATGATGTCTCGTGCATCAAAGATGATGTGTCTCATTCTCGCCACCGTTCTAGAAGTCGCTCTCCCCGTGAAAATCGTTAATTGGTCGTGGTTGGGTGTTTTTAAATCTTCATTTTATCCTTCTTGGTGTTTATGTGTTTTTATTGTGGTTGTTTTGGACTAAGTATGTGGTGTTTATGCTTTAATTGTTTTTGGGTCCGTGTTTTGGACATTTAGGATATTATTGCTACTTGGTTTTATTTGGATAATGGTTTAGGATGCTTGGATAATTGGTTTAGTATGTTTTGTTTTTATCTTAAATGTTAGATGCTAAATTTTTATGCTTGGGATATTATTTAAATGTGTTGCTAACTTTTTCTTTGATGATATAGGTACTATTGCATCTATAATCCTTGATCTTATTCTATATTGCTCTTTAGTCCCTATAGTTTGTTCTATTTGTCTTAGTTCTTAAAATAGTTGAAAATTGCATTTAGGTCCCTAAAAGATTTTTCAAATTGCTTTTGAGTTCCTAAAACTTTTTGAAAAATATTTTTTGTTCACCTATATCTTTTCAAAAAATTACATTTTACCCCTAAACTTCTTAAAAATGAATTCAAATATTTTTTTAGGGAGAAATTGTAGATCAAACTTTTACAAAATTGAAACAAACTCTATGCATTGTGTAAGGGGGAGTTTTTGTTAAATCATATTTAAAAACTCAAATGCTTAGGCTAATCATTTATCTCATATATTGCAACTAATCGTTTGTGTCATTAGAAAGCATATGAAATGAAAATCTATCGATCAAGGAGTTGGTAAAAAGTCTCTATCTCTTAGCTCTTACAATTATCTATCTTTGTGCATCTCTTTCTAAAATTGTTTTTATCCCTAAACTCTTGCACACTCTTAGTATCGTTGTTTAAAATCTATTCACTTGAGTTTTAGCTCTTCTATTTTTAGTTGTTTTTATTACCCCGTCTTTTTGATGAAGACAAAGGGGGAGAAATATGTGCACTAAAACTTTCAAAAATTGCACTTTTTAAATCTCACAAATGCATCTCAAATCTTATATGCTTATTGTGAGGGGGAGCTTAATTTCATTAGTGCTTAAACTTTCATATCATTCCTAAGGTGTTTTAGTGAAGGATTTGTCATCATCAAAAAGGGGGAGATTGTTGGCATATAGCCTCCCTTAATAGGTTGTTTTAATATGACAAATCCTCTTATGATTAGTGTGCTAATTACTCTTGTTATATACATCCTAACTTGCACTATTATTCATCAAAAACACTTTTCATATCATTCTTATTATATCTCTTACATATGCTTTTATTCATATCTTTATATACTTTGAAATACAGCCTTAATGATCAACTGCAATGTTTATAAGAATGATGTTATCTACAACTTTCGTGAAGAAGATTTATTGATCCGAGCATCAAAGCATAGGTCAATTCTATCAAAGATGTTTGGTGCGGTACACCGGACCTATGGCGCGGTACACCGGACCAAGAATGCGGACCAGGGCACGGTGCATGGCTAGTCCGGTCAGAAAGATAGAAAATCTAACCGTTGAGGTGCGGTACACCGCACGATACTTGCGGTACACCGCACGATACTTGCGGTACACCGCAAGGAAGGTTTTTCTGCACAAAGTTTATGTCATAAGAAATATATCCGTTGGGAGATTAATAGATCCGTTGGACTCAAGCCTTATGACCGTTGGAAGCTATTTTCTGCTATAAATTGAAGCTCTTTGAAGGCTACAACTACACCAACTAATTACAAACATTAAGGAGCTTAATTGTTATCATTCAAGAAGGTGTCAAGAGCTATACATTGTCAAAATCAATCTTAGTGAGCTTATTAGTCCTATCCAACTCATTCAAGGAGTTAATCAAATAAGCCACAAGGTTTTATCTACTCAAGAGGAGTTTACATGCTTATAGTTATATCTACTCTTTAGGAGATTATCTAGCAAAGTAGTTTCACCCCTTAAACACTTTGTATCCATCCTCTTAAGTCTAGGTCTTGTAATATATAGATTAAGAGAGAATTCAAGTATAGGGAGTATACTTAGTGTCCTTGTGTTGTGATTACACAAGTGTTTGTCCTTCGTGTTATCGAAGAGGTTGTAAGGGTTATTGTGTTCTCGACCCGGTTAAGAGAGACACGGGAGCTTAGTGAAAAGCTTGAAATCCTAAGGAGGCTTCCTTAGGTAGTGGATGTAGGGAAACTGAACCACTATAAATCGTGTGTATCTTTCTATCCCTACTCTATTTACTTTCCGCACTTTATATGTTTGATAATATGCTAGTATGAATATTGTGATATCGTTTATCTAGTTTATCTAACATATAGTCTTCTAGAGTAGTAAGAGATTAGATTGTCGATTTACTTGTTAAACTTATATATCGAACCTCTAACTTATCCTTTGCATGATCCTATAAGTGTTTGATATATTAAGTTGACTTAGAAGTTTTCTCTTAAACTTATAATTGTCCAAAAGATTTTTAATTAGGCATTAATCTTATTAGTAATCCTATTCACCCCCTCTAGGACTTTCAATGCATACTAAACATATTTGTGCCATCGTTCAAAAACATGCTACTTACTATTATTAACTAATTCAATCACGCTCAATAGGTACATTCAACATATTCTATGTAAATTCAAACCAAATTTTTTTTAATTTTATGCAAAAACAAAAAGGAAGATGAGGACAACGAATCCCCACCCCCAACTCAAAGTGAGTCGTGTCCCCACGACTTGAAAAAGACTCAATAAATAAATAAAATTTAACATTAAACTAAACTACATGATGCTTACAAGCAATTAAGAAGCAGCATTAGAACTGGGTACCTGGCCATAAAGATCTAGCATGTCCTCCTCCTCCCTTGAAGAGTAATTATCAATATCCACGTTATCAGGTACTTCACCCAATACCTGATTAATCTTGTCAATTTCCTCCCAGAGTGTGGCAAATTCTTTTATTATATAATGGAACTCATCTTGTAATTTGATTGCCCATACTGGTGGCATGCATGAATTATTCTGATATGAAGAAGAAGAACCTTGATCTTGAATTGGTGTCATTTCTTTAGGCCTTGGTGGTACACTCATTCTAGCTGTTAATCTCTTTCTTAGTGGTTGTGTTGGTCCCTCTATCTTTGGTTTCTTTTCAACAAACTCATCAAGGTTGATGGTCTTTTTAATTGTAGCTCCATGCAAATTTTTGTTCTTCCCTAAGATTGAACACTTCCTCTTATAATCCATAGCATCTGTTCTGTTTGTCATCTCTGATTAACCCACAACTCAAGTTACACAAAGGATGGAATAAAGTTAAGAAAGTTTGGTGTGGCTTAAGTTTCTTGCTTGGATTTAATGATAGAAGAAAGTTTCTTGATTGTTCTTGGAAGAATTCTTGATAGCTTGATGATCTTGGTGGTGTTTTATGGTGTAGTGTGATGAATTTGATGAAGAATTTGTGTTTATGGAGGAAGGAGAAGAGGATTCTTGTTGTTGTTGTGTTTGTTATGGAGGTTTAATCAAGCTTCAAGGTCTATTTATAAGGTTTGGGTCTAAAAAATTCGTATTGGAGAGGTTAGGTTTAAATCTTGGTAAGGTAAGAAGTTGATATGGTAACAACTCTTCACAAACCGCCTCGGACCAGCTTATCGGTCGATTCGCCGGATTACCGGTGCTGACGGTTTTCTTTTTGTTGGTCTCGACATAAAACCTGTCTTGAAAAACCGTCCGTGCGCACTTGTCCAGATCTCCACCACCATTCGCGCCTGTCTAGATCTCCACCACCGTTCGCTTCTGTTTTGTTTTGTTCGAACAAGTTTTTTTTAAACGCGATTGGGTCCAGACTTGGTTGGATCCAGACCTGTTTGGGTCCAGTCCATTAGGGCCAGCCCTTTTCTTTGTTCCTTTTCTTTTAAAAACTTGGTCTAACCCTATTCTGTTGTATTTTATAAAAAAATAAAATTATTTTCTTTTTTTTGCTAGCGTCCAGCCCATAATGTTCTTTTTTTTTCAAAATTGTTAAACTTTTTTATATTGTAATTTGTTTGTGACCAGTCCATTAGAGCCAGCCCTTTGGGTGTAGACATTAGGGGCCAGTAGCATTTGTTGTTTTGATTTTTTAAAATCAAACCCTAATCTAGTTTGTTAATTTTACAGGTAAAAATTAAACACTAATGAAACACTAATTAAATACTATTGTGAAATTTCTAAAAGCTTGAGGAATCTGTATAAAACAATAAATACATATAAAATTATTCAAACACTTCACATAGGTACAACTCCTAGGGTATAACGTTGGACACATACAACACATTTGACATAGACTTATACAAAAAATGAGACTCGGAAACAACTCCACGGGTATTTGGACAATCAAATAGACAAAATCCGGTTAGGACATGGACAACTATAATTGCAATTATATAAAAAATCATTTTACTTAACTTAAAAGACTTAAAACCTAATATAAGTCTGTATCCATTGGTACAGATCCATCAGCTTAAAGAAAATAAGTAAAATAATAAAAAAATGAATTACTAAAAAAAAAATTGAAAATAGTATAGATAGAAAAAATCCAACCAAAAATTAAAACTAGGCTTTATAAAATAAGTTTTGGTAACTAAACTTTAAAAAATAAAAAATTTAGAATTTAAGCTATCCTCTTTCTGAACTACATGTGCTTACTCATGAGAATATGCAAAGGCCTCCAGATAATTACTTCATTCATTTTTTTATTGTTATTTACCAGATTGATTCGATAAAGGGCGGCCCAATTGTTAATCAAATTCGTCCCTTTCTTTGTGGACACCCCAACTACTCATCCCAAAAACTTTGTTCCTTAACGTCTTACAGAATTTTGGTATAGTAGTTATATAATTAGCACGAATTATGAAATTCTCTCTACATCTTCTCTCCACAAACAAACACAAACACTTAATTTAAAATCTCTTTTCCTACCTAAACATCTAAAATCATTACATTTTAGGTGTTACTTTCCTGTGATTTAGTCTTCCTTCAAACATTCATCATACACTAAATCTTTCTTTCCTCTTTCCCTTTCAATCTTCACTCTCTTTCCGACCCTTCCCTTCCAACAAAAAGCTTCTTGCTATGGAGTTTTATGCCCCTTCTCATCCCCTAGCAAAAGACAAAGCACTAATTATCTCACCGGATACAAAATCAGTATACAAAAATGCTAGAGAATTTAAAATCACTGCTAAACTTCTTGCTATGGAGAAAGTTAATCACATTTTTATCAAAAACCACATCAACAAGTATTAGGCATTAAATGAACAACTAGAAACAGAGAGATGCGCTGCAAATGTGTTCACCATCACTTTCAAAAATAAAGAAGACATTAGTAAAGTTTGGAAACAAAGGCCTTGGACTATCCAAGGTAAACACTTGGCTATCCAAAAATATGAAAGTCACAACAGAAATGAAGTCAATCACACAACTGTTTGGATCCAACTCACGGGAATCCCAGCTAATCTACTAACAAAACACTGTATTGGAAAAATGATGAGTTATTTCGGCGAAGTTCATCAAATTAACTTACCAGAAGAACTCGACATTGATGAGAAATCTACTACTAAAATCCAAGTAGATTGGAAACTATCAACACCTCTAATACCAGGGATCAAATACTGGGAAAATGAGGATTCAGCAGCTTGGATTAAATTCACCTATGAAGACATAGGTCAAGTTTGCTACGGATGTGGGCTTTTCGGCCATGAAGAAAACAACAAGACCTACCAATGCCAAAACCCTAAAGTTACCCCCAAATTGGGGGCCTGGATCAAAACTTCTACAAGAGGACCAACTCCTATGGTGTCTCAAAATATGAACAAAGGAAAGATTACCAACCAGAAAATCTCTTCGAGAATTGCACCCACCTTGAATCGAACATGGAATAACCCAATGGAAAGAGTTAACTCGGTCTCTGAGTTGAAATCAGCTAATGGGGTTAACTCGGATACCTGAAACCAACTCGCCAGCCAACTCACCACCACGGTTGTGGGTTCTACAGGTACTACGAACATTTTTAAATTTGGTACTATCTCGACAAAAAACAATGAAAGAGAAAAAGGACTTGTAATGGGAACGAAGAGAGAGAATCAAAGGAAAGGTAATGGGGCTGAATCTTCTCTGTCGTCTTCTTTGTCTCAATCTGATATCAAAAATAAAAATAAAGGAAAAGAAATCAACCCAAATCCGGTCTTGGATAAGGAACAGAATTTGGCCACGTTGGCTAAGTATTTTGTCAAAGATTTAAAAAACAGCCCAGCCCAAGAAAACCTTTTAACCTTTGTGACTTATATCAGCCCACCTAATTTTATTAAAAGCCCAAATTTCATACTACCCAAAACCCATACCCCTCAAAGCCCAAACACATCATCAGCCACTAATAACCCAAGTCAACACACCCAATCGACTAAAACACCTAACCCTAAATCCCCAATCAATCAAACCCTCTCTCAAAACCCGTCTTCACTCATCCCAACTCCGACCACCCCTAACCCCCAAATCAACGATGATTTCACCACACCAAACCACTCAATACCTCTCAACTTCACATCCTCCCTTTCGGATACCACCACTTTCAGAAACTGTGTGACTATTGAGGGTTCTCAATTAGCCATTATGAAGAAGAAATTCTTCGGAGAAATGTCAACTAGAACTCCGATCAAATCTAAAAGCACAAACATTAAGAAGAATCAACTTACTCACTCCAACGTTAAACGCCAAAAATCTCTTTGGGATGCAAGAAAAGGAGTTCAATCGGAAAAAGCGAATATAGAAGTGTTGGAATCGAAGACGGAATTAATGGAGGAAAAGGCTAGCACAAGTGGAGAAATAAGCAACTCGGGCCACGAGAAGGGTAATTCAGCCGAGGAAGAGGCTTGCGGGGTTGACCTTGATCAACCCCTTCACCATCAATGAGACACCTATCCTGGAACTGTCAGGGTATTGGCAACACCTTGACAGTCCAGGCCCTAGCCGATATGGTCAATAAATATCGGCCTCAGGTACTTTTTCTATCGGAAACTAAGAATTGTTATTTTACTGTTAAAAAACTTGAAAAAATTATTAATATGACACTCGTAGAGACTGTAGAACCTAAAGGTCTTAGTGGCGGTCTTGCTATCTTTAGTAAAACAATTATGAAATAAAAATCATTAGCAAATCAGTAAACCATATGCACTGTAAAATTAACAATGAAGGAATTGAGTACTACTCTACATTTGTTTATGGGGCACCCTTAGATAAAAACAAAGAAGAATGTCTTAAGTTATATGCTAGCTGTAAACCTATAAATGATGCCCCACGGTTGCTTATTGGTGATTTCAACAATATAAGGTACACCTCTGATAAAAAAGGAGGTAACTGCAAAATTAATAAATATATGAATATGTTCAATGGATTTATAAAACACCACAAACTTGATGAAATTGTCACAAGAGGCTGCAAATTCTCTTGGACAAACAAAAGAGATAACAATGAAATGATTAAATCTTTCATTGATAGAGGTCTCTGTAATAAAGTTTGGATTGATCTATACCCCTCAGCCTGGATTGCACTACTACCAGCTCTGGGGTCAGATCACTCTCCACAAGTACTCACCCTATATGAAAACCATATTAAGAAAGATAGAAGATTCTATTTTGAAAATAGTTGGGTGGAAGAATCTGAATGTCTAGATATTATTAAAAAAGTATGGAACATTAAGAAATGCCCCACTGGACTAATTAGAAATGCCTATACTCAAAAGCTTGAAAAGTGCAAAATTTTACTTACTAAATGGAGTAAATTGAAGTTTAACAACAACAAAAAAAATTATCAATAAACATATCAAAAATCTTGAAAGGATCTATTATGACCCCCTCACTAAAGATTGGACTGAATATAACAATATTATAAAAGTAGTGGAGGATTTATGGAAAAAGGAGGAAGATTATTGGGCCTCTAGGTCCAGGAATACTTGGCTTAAAAAAGGTGATAGAAACACTTCCTTTTTTCATGCCTCCACTAAAGAAAGAAGGAAAATAAACACCATTACTAGACTAAAAACTGATGAGGGTGTTTGGGTGGATAACTTCTCTGATATTACTAATGAAATAACTAGTTATTTCAACAACATCTTTAAAACAGTGGGTACTAGAAATTACTATCCCATCCTTGACATTATTGTTCCTACCATTACAGATAATATTAATAATAATCTCAACAAAAAACTCGAGATTTCTGAAATTGAAAGAGCCATTCATGAACTTGAGGCTAATAAAGCCCCTGGTCCTGATGGATTTCCAGGGTTTTCTTTAAAAAATACTGGCATATTATTAAATTGGATATCATTAGAGCTATAAACAATTTTCGGTATAATGGTGGGCCCCTAGATGATATTAATCAAACTTTCATCTCGCTTATACCTAAATTATCTAATCCTACCTCTATTAAACACTTTAGACCGATAAGTTGTTCTAACTTCATTTATAAAATAGTGGCTAAAATTCTCGTGAATAGAATGCAACCGGTTTTAAATGCTTTGATTGATGAAAAGCAATCAGCATCTATACCTGGAAGGCATACTCAAGAGAATACGATGATTGCGCATGAATTGATACATTATATTAAAAACAAAAAAGATACAAAAAAATAATTTATGACCATTAAAACGGATATTCAAAAAGCGTATGAAAACGTGGAATGGGATTGCCTTGAGGATATCTTGCTCAGAATGGGTTTTGATATTAAATGGGTTAGCAAAATTATGAGGTGTGTTAAATCAGTCTCTTATTCAGTCTTGGTTAATGGGTACCCTATTGAAATTGACAAGCCCCAAAGGGGTTTGCGACAAGGGGACCCTTTGTCCCTCTACTTTTTTGTATTACTACACAGTTACTATCATCACTTATTAAACAAAAAATGGATAATAATGACATGAAAGGTATAAAAATTGCCAAATCAAGTCCCCAAATATCCCATTTACTCTTTGCTGATGATAGCATATTTTTTATGAATGCTAACAATATGGAAATTGAAAGTTTTCGAGATGTTATTAACAAATACAGTTATGCCACAGGTATGAAGCTTAACCTTAATAAATGTGGTATCAAATTTAGCCCTAACACCCCTACTTTTTTACAAAATATTTTTGCCAAAAGACTAAATATGCCAATTACTAATAATCTAGGTAAATACCTTGGGTTACCCATAGAATGGAGTAGGTCTAAAGTCAAAGACCTTAACTTTCTTGTGGAAAAAACTTTACAAAAAACTGAGAATTGGAAGAATCTCTTTCTCTCAGCTGCAGGTAAAGAAATTCTTATAAAAGCTGTCCTACAAAGCTTACCCAACTACTTTATGACTTTTTTCCTCATTCCAAAAAATATTTGTGATCTCATTTCCTCACAAATCTCCAATTTTTGGTGGGGAGCTAATGGAAAAAATAAAGTACACTGGGAGAAATGGTATAATCTTACTAAAAGCAAATACTCAGGAGGGTTAAGGTTTAGGGATTTACACCTCATGAACCTAGCTCTCCTCGGAAAACAAGCTTGGAACATTCTTAATAAACAAGACTCTATGCTTTTTAAACTTCTTAAAAGTAAATACTTCCCCAATAACACTCTTCTTGAAGCTCAACTAGGAAACTCACCCTCATGGGGTTGGAGAAGTCTAGTGAGTGGTTTAGAGACTGTCAAAGATAATATTAAATGGAAATTAGGAAATGGAGCTACTATCAATATCCATAGTGATATTTGGAATCATGGTAGTTCACGTATCATTAAACCTAAGATAGGAAATGCCATATATGTTTCTGACCTTATGTATATAAACAGTAGACAGTGGGATATAAATAAGGTACATCAAGAATATGACCATGATATAGCTGAAAATATTCTCAATACTTTTATCCCCTACTCAGGTGGTAAAGATATCCCTATTTGGAATCTAGATCAGGATGGTCTTTATACTGTTAAAAAATGTTATCAAATCTTGAAAGAGAAACAAGACAAAAAAAATCAAAACAATAATAATATCAAACCTACAACATCTTACATCATCAGTACAGACATTTGGAAAATGATGTGGAATTTAAATATTTTACCCAAGATTAAAAATTTCATGTGGAGGGCATTAAAAAATCTCCTACCTACAAATGAGAACATCTATAAAAAAAGAGCTATTAAGACTCCCTTATGTGATTTGTGTCATTCAGAGGTGGAATCTACTGAACACCTCCTACTAAACTGTTCTTGGGCTAGGGCCTTATGGTTAGCCTCTGAATTCAATATTAAAACTTGCAACCAGAATTCATATAGATTGGATTCTTGGATGGCAAGTATTTGGGAAAATATGAAGAAACAAAAAGTGGAAAAGAATGATTATATGGAAAAAATATGTTTCCTTTTGTGGCATATATGGAAAACAAGAAATGATAGTAAATACAAATTTACTAAAATTGACCCGGTGATAACTCTTGAGAAAGCGAATAGAGAATGGAATAATTACAAAAATATTACACCTTATGATGTTAATACAAAACTGAAGGTTAAAAAAGTCAATGGAAAATGTGACACTATTACAAATGCGAATGAAATGGGCAAGAATAATATAACTAGTAATAAAATGAATCCAAAAAATGAATGGATTCCTCCTCCAAATTTTTTTTATTAAAATAAATGTTGATGCAGCTTTTGCTAACAACAAAGCCGCAATTGCTTGTGTAAACAGGGACAACAATGGCAAGATTTTGGACAGCAAAGCTTGGAATGTGAATGTGGAATCTCCTTTAGAAGCTGAAGCCCTTGGCATACTCAAAGTCTGCGTAATTGCTCGTGATTTGAAGGATAGTAGAGTGATTATTGAAGGTGACTGTCAAAGGATAATGCTTCCATTAGAGAGGAACACTTTTATTCATATTCCAAAAATTTGTAATATCATTAACAGTATTTATTTCATTTCGGAATTTTGAAATCCTATCTTTAATTGGACTAGTAGAGATAGAAATATGCTAGCTGATGGATTAGCCAAAAGAAAGCTACTTAGCAACTCTTTTGGTCCACAATCTTTTGTGAATCCTAGTACGCTAGTTAGAACTAGAAACTCTCAAGCCTCTCTTTCGGGAATTGGCTAATTTTGTAATCGGTTTTAGTAGCTTTTAATATATTATATTTGGAACAAAAAAAAAGTCATATAATTAGCACTGTAAAAAAAAGGTATATAATTGAATATGTGGCTCAGCTTTTTAACAATGATATGATGGGATGGAATATGGATCTACTCAGACAGCTCTTTCCCCCTAATCAGGTCAATGATATTTGCAAGATACCAGTAATTGTTAACAAAGAGGAAGATAAAATGATTTGGCCTTTTTCAAAGGATGGCGAATATAGCACAAAATCGGGATACCATAAATTAGTCGAATTGGAAGTTCAAAATGAAGCCCAAACATCTTCTCAAGGCATGAAGGAAAATAGTAATCTTTGGAACATTATATGGAAGTCAAACGTGATGAACAAAGTGAGATCATTTGGATGGAGAGTATGTAACGGAGCTATACCTACTAAACGCAATCTAAAAACCAGGAAAATTATTAAAGATGCGATGTGTGATTGGTGCGAGTTGGAAAAAGAAGATATTGAACACTTGTTCATAAAATGCCCTCTTAGCATGGCGGTGTGGACTAACTCAAGACTACAAATCATGATAGAGAAAGATAAAAAATATGATATTGGTGATTGGTTCATTAAGTTGAGGAAAAAATATAGTAAGAACGGATGGGATCAAAGCGAGTTTACTGCCTACTTTCTTCTCACTTTATGGAATATTTGGAAGGCAAAAATGAGAAGCTGGCATGAAAAAATTCCATGGGTAACCAAGGATGTTATAGCAAGAATTAACTCAGCAATGAATGACTTATTTAAATACAGAGATGCAAGGAGCAAAGACAATAATGAAGATTGCGAGTCGAGTAGTGGTATTGGCGAGGAAGATATTATAGAAAGCAATCCAATTCTGAAAGATGATGCGGAAATTATTTTCATGAGCGACGCATCCTTCAAAAAAGAATATGAACCAGCAGGATTAGCAGCTACGGCAATAAACAAAGAAGGTATTGTAGTCCAGAAGATTACCACTAGTCAACTAGTTAGAAGTCCTATTGAAGGTGAAGGATGGGCGGTTCTTCTTGCTATGAGAAGAGCTGCTAGCTGTAAATTCCGGAGTGTTTCGTTTTACTCCGATAACCTCGAACTAGTTCAAGGTATGAATAAGGATGATGGTCTTCGATGGCAATTGGTTCCTTTCATTGCCGAAATGAAGAGCTGGTTGAAGAGATTCCCTAATTGGAGAATTGATTACGTCAATCGGAAACTTAATAACGTGACTGATCTCGCAGCTAAATCGGCTAGACGGAATTTAGACACAAATAAATGGAGGAACGGGACCCTTAATGACTATTATGATTATCTTAAGTCTCTGTATAAACGATCATAATTTATTTGATTTCACCGACAAAAAAAAAAAAAAAAAAAAAACGTCTATATTTTTTTTTTAAGCAAATACGTCTATATAGTAACTCCATTAATAGTTTCTTTGGCTAAAAATTTACTTCCAAATAAATTACCTTTTTTTCAGTTTATCAATTTTCTAAAATTTCTCATTAATTAAATATTTAATTTTCTCTTTTATAACTAATGATAGATTAGTCATTTTGAATTAACTTTTTCCTACTTTCTAAATTTTTTAAAACACGTTGATACACTATAATGAGTTTTGATAGAAATAAAATATAGTTAAAAGTAATATTACAAGGAGTAGGAATTATTTTACCATACTTGATATATCATAAAAATATAGTTTAAAAAGTATAAAATTAAGGGGCAACACCCAATTAATTACACGGGGAACGTAAGAATTCTTTATTAATTACAATTTCAACTTAATTCTTACTTAAGTACAAAAAATTGAAAAATTACAATAATACTCATAAGCCTATTAATTAATTATTTTAATTATATATTAAACTAATTCTAACATTTTTTTTATTTTTTTTTTGAACTTTTTTTTTCTAATTTTTTTTTTGAATTCTTTTTTTTTCGAAATTTTTCCACGATTTTTTTAATGTGTTCCATAGATACACAATTCAGTGATTTGTGTGTTGCATGAATACATAGAACTGGAACAACCAAAATCAAGTTTTGTGTATTCTGAGAATACATAAATTCGAGTTTTATATGTTCCATGAATACACAAATTTGAGTTTTATGTGTTCCATGAATACACAAATATAATATTTGTGCATTTCAAGAATACACAATTCTGAGATTTGTGTGTTCCAGAAATACACAGAATTGGAACAACCAAAATCAAGTTTTATGTATTCTAGAAATATATAAATTCGAGTTTTATGTGTTCCATGAATACACAAATTTGAGTTTTATGTGTTCCATGAATACACAAATCTAAGATTTGTGCGTTTCAAGAATACAAAAATCTTATATTTGTGTTTTCCAGGAATATACAGAATTGTAACTAACAAAATCAAGTTTTGTGTATTCCAGGAATACATAAATTTGAGTTTTATGTGCTCCATGAATACATAAGTTTGAGTTTTATGTGTTTCATGAATTCACAAATCTAAGATTTATGCGTTCCAAAAATAAACAGTTTTTAAGTTTTGTGTGTTTCACGAATACACAGAATTGGTACAAACAAAAACAAGTTTTGTGTATTCCAAGAATACATAAATTCGAGTTTTATGTGTTTCATGAATACACAAATTTAAGTTTTGTGTGTTCCATGAACACACAAATCTGATATTTGTGCGTTCTAAGAATACACAATTCTGAGATTTGTGTGTTTCAGGAATACAAAGAATTGGAATAAACAAAATCAAGTTTTGTGTGTTATGGAACACACAAAACCCTAAAACACAAACACAAAAAAATAACAAAAGAGTGTTGGACAAAAATATAATATATGAAGATAGTTAAAAACGAGTAAAAATAGGGTATATGCGATTAATAAAAAGAAAAAAATAACTTTGTTAAAGAAGAGAATCTATAGAAAAAGATGAATGGATGATAGTGTATTCATATGTAAAAGATACATATATATATAGTACAAAGAAAATCTATAATCCCTATAATTAAGGAATATTTACATCCTAAATATATGCTACAATATTTTATAGTGATTCTAGCAAGATAATTATAGTAAACTGAATCATAATTGATTTGATTTTCTACTGAATTTTCCACACTCCCCCTCAAGCTTGGCTGTAGATGTTGATGAGGCCAAGCTTGCTCACAAGAATCTCGAATGATTGGTCAGGTAATCCTTTTGTGAGTATATCAGCTAGTTTTTTAGAAGTAGGTACATACTCAATGTGAATCATGCCGTTTTCAAGTTTTTCCTAGATAAAATTTTGATCTACTTCAACATGCCTAGTTTTATCATGATGGACAGGATTGTGAGCTATACTTATAGCTGATTTGTTATCGCAATACAGTTGTATAGGCTCCTCATATATGATTTTTAAATCATTCATTACTCTCCTTATCCAAATAACTTCACAAACTCCATGAGCCAATGCTCTATATTCAGCTTCCGCACTACTTCGTGCAACAACGAATTGTTTTTTACTTCTCCATGTCACCAAGTTTCCCATAATAAAGCACAGTAGCCAGATGTTGACCTTCTATAGTCGATAGAGCCTGCCCAATCTGCATCAGTAAAAACTCTAATCTTCCGATCATCTGTTTTAGCATAAAATAACCCTTTTCCAGGTGTTTGCTTCAAATACCTCAAAATTCTATACACAGCATTCAAATGACCTTGACACGGCGCATGCATATACCAACTTACTAAACTTGCAGCAAACGCTATGTTAGGTCTCGTATGTGAGAGATAAATAAGTTTTCTGACGAGACGTTGAGAACTTTCTTTATTGACGGGATTTCCTTCGAAGAATTTTTCTTGTTACCAAGTTCAATGGGAGTTTTACTTGGTTTACATCCTAGCATGCTAGTTTCTTCTCAGAGATCCAAATTGTATTTTCTTTGAGAAACAGAAATTCCTTTCTTACTTCTTGCAAATTCCATCCCCAAAAAATACTTTAAAGCTCCAAGATCTTTAACTTCAAATTCCTTCGCCATCATCTTTTTAATTCTTTCGATTTCTTCAATATTATTACTTGTAACGATGATATCATACACATATACAATTAAAATAGCTATTTTTACACCTTCAGAATGTTTGACAAACATTGTATGATCTGTTTATCCTTGAATATATCCAAACTTCTTGATTACTTTTGAAAATTGATCAAACCAAGCGCGTGGAGATTGCTTTAAACCATAGCGTGACTTGTTGAGCCTACAAACAAATTGATTTTTCGGACTTTCTTCAAAACCTGGTGGTTGACTCATGTAAACCTACTCTTCAAGTTCACCATTAAGGAACGCATTTTTCACATCAATTTGATGTAATGACCAATCTGAATTTGCAGCCAATGAAAGTAATATTCTGATGGTATTGAGATTGGCAACATGAGCAAAAATTTCAGTATAGTCAATACCATGTGTTTGCTTGAAACCTCTTGCCACCAACCTTGCCTTGTATCTTTCAACGGCACCATCAGCTTTATATTTAACCGTGAATACCCATTTACATCCGACTGTATTCATCCCCTTCGGCAATTATACTAAACTCCAAGTATTGTTCTTCTTAAGAGCATGCATCTCATCATATATAGAAGCTTTCCATTCAGGAATTACTAACGCCTCTTCAATATATCTAGGAATCACGACACTAGAAAAATTTGAAGTAAAAACATGAAAGGTAGATGACAAATTTGAATAGGAGACGAACTTTGAAATAGGATGTTGAGTGCAACACCTAGCACCTTTTCTTAATGCTATATGAGCATCTAGATCAGATTTAGATTTTTCGTTACCTGACTCAATTGGATTATGAGTTCCCATCACCGACTCAACTTCTTGACCATGCGTAGAATTCATGATTTCTTTATTTCCTTGAACTATTTTCCTTCTAGAGTAAACATGTAACTCTGGTTGAATTGATTCTCCCCTGTTTCTGTTATTGATATATTGTTAGGTGCAGATGGAAGGCTTGATTCTAGGATCGGAATACTCTTAGGAATGAATATTGAATCAGATGTAACTTGAGTTGGACTCGAAAGATGAGGTTCTATGATATTTTTAGCTTTGATCAATGGAAAGTCGAGAGTGTCCCAAGTACAACAAGTTTCTTGATCCTTATTCTCTCCCTGAAACGAAGTTGTAGAGAAATAAGGTGTATCTTCGAAGAATGTAACATCGCACGATACATAGACTTTTTTTGTGCAAGGACAATAACATCGATAACCTTTTTGAGTAGGAGAATAGCCAATGAAAACTGTTTTGATTGCACGAGGATCAAGTTTATTTCTATGACGGCGATGAATGTGAACAAACGATGTACATCCAAATGTTCTTAAAGGAAGAGAGTTGGAAGAGGAGATGTGTGTGTAGTATTTAGTGAGAAGGGCGAATGGTGTTTCAAAATTGATTATGCGATTTGGTAGGCAATTGATAAGGTATGTGACTGTTAATATAGCATCTCCCCATAATTATTTTGGGACATTCATGGTAATCATTAAGGCTCGAGCTACTTCAAGTAGGTGACGATTTTTTCTTTCAGACACTCCATTTTGTTGTGGAGTGTCAACACATGAGCTTTGATGGAGAATTCCATGTTTCAAGAGATATTCTCTAAGAGTAGAATTGATATCTTCTTTTCCATTATCCGTTCGGAGAGTTTTGATGTTTGCTTGGAATTGATTTTGAATCATTTTGTGGAAATTTTGAAAAATTTCAGAAGTTTCATATTTTTCTCGAAGTAAACAAACCCAAGTAATGCGTGTGTGGACATCAATGAATGTGATGAACCATTTTTTTCCATTACAAGTGGTAATTTTTTATGGTCCCCATATATCGCTATGAATTAACGAGAATGGAGTAGATGTTATGTATGGTTTAGTTGAAAAGGAAGTACGAGTGTGTTTGGCGAGTTGGCATATATCACATTGAAAAGAAATAGAATTTTCATTGACAAATAATGATGGGAACAAGCGTTTTAAATAAGAATAGGATGACCAAGTCTATAGTGCCATAACCTTATTTTTTTCAATACTAGAAACAAAATTTGAATTAATACCAACCACGAAAGCTTGTTTATACTTCAGAGAATTATTTTCAAAATAATAAAGACCATCATGAATTCTAGCACTGCCAATCGTCTTCCCCGATGATTAGTCCTAAAATTGACATGACAATGATAAGAAATTAGCAACACAATGATTATCTCGAGTAAGTTTACTAACAGAGATTAAGTTGCATTTTAGAGCAGGAACATGAAGAACTGGTTTAAGAACAAGATCGGGAGAAAGTATAATTGTGCCGATTCCGACAACAAAGGTTAATGATCCATCTGCAATTTTTACAGTGGTATGATTAAAATATGGAATATATGAATAAAAACTATTGAAACTACTTGTCATATGTGCGGAGGCACCGGAGTTAATGATCCAAGGATCTTTTGAGGAAACAAAGGAATTTGGGGTTGTCTCAGATTTACCAGAACCTGATGAGGCGTTAGTATTGATGGATGACTGACTGAAAAGGCGATACAGATGTTCAACTTTCTCTTTGTTGAATGGGGAACCCGTGTCTTGGCTATGGTATGCACGTCCTTCAGTCATTTTTTGCGGTTGCTAATCGGTTGACCGAGACGACTACAATGATCACAGCAAGGCCGTTCACCTCATTTGTTCATGCGAGGATCATGGTTAATCTTCCCACAGGAGAAGTTTTTTGACACCAAATCTGATCCTTCTGATATCGTTGAGAGAATTGGTGGGTCATCGGTTAACATTACCTTGCGACGACCCTCTTCACGGCGTACCTCAGCAAATGCCTCACCCGTTGTAGGAAATGAATCTCGTGCCATCACTCAACCTCATATTTCATCAATATTCTTGTTTAGACCAGCAAGAAAATAAAAAACTTGTTCGTTTTCAAGCCTGCTTATATATTTGGCACTACATTTAGCACACGACAAATCGTCATTAATAAAGAGATCAAGTTCCTGCCAAAGATCTTGAAGATTAGAATAATATTGGGTGACTGCATTAGTGCCTTGTTTCATTTCTTTTAATTTCGAACGAAGTTCAAAAATTTGGGAAGCATTTCTGAGATCGGAGTAAATCTGGCGAGTTGCATCCCATATTTCTTTTGCTGTTTAAAAAAAAGATAACGACGACTGATTTTTGGTTCCATGGAGTTGATAAGACAAGCAAGAACGATAGAGTTCTCGGCTAACCATGTCTTATAGGTAGGGTCAGTCACATCAGGATTAGGGAGTTCTCCAGTGATGTAACCAAGTTTACCTTGACCACATATGACTATTTTTACGGATTGTGCCCACTGTAGGTAATTTTTTCCGTCTAATTTGTGGGCTGTAATGTGGAAGGATGAAATATTACTACTGGAAAAACTAGCGACAGGAGAAAATCGTTCGACTCGGGTTTCACTTCCACCATTAAGATTGGTGGGAGAAACTCGTTCGACTTGGGTTTCACTTTCACCATTAAGATTGGTAGTATCACCCATGAAGAAACTAACAATAATATTAATAAAATAATTTGAGGAGAAGCCCATAAACTTATAGCTCTGATACCATATAGAAAAAGATGAATGGATTATATTTTATTCATATGTAAAAGATCTATATAATAAAGCAGAATGAAACCTAACTCTCCCTATTTATCCTCAAACTTCCTTATCCATCTCATAATTTCCCATTTGTCTCATAATTCCCCTATTCTTCTCATTCTTTCATTTATTATATACACATACGCATGAAATATTAAATAATATGAAATACATTTAACCTTTGTATAAATAAATCTATATAATAAAGCAGAATGAAACCTAACTCTCCCTATTTATCCTCAAACTTCCCCATTCATCTCATAATTCCCCCATTTGTCTCATAATTCCCATATTCTTCTCATTCTTTCATTTATTATATACACATACGCATGAAATATTAAATAATATGAAATACATTTAACCTTTGTATAAATAAAATTATAAGTATTCAAATTAACTTTCATATAAATAAAATTTATTCATTTTTATTTAAATTTACAAAATACTTAAAAATTCTTTAAAAAAATAACTTTACATTACAATATTTAAATAATTTTTTATTTCTTTTATTTTCTTTGTCAAAACATGTATAATTTTGAAAGATATCATTTCAACTTTATAAAAGTAAACTTTTCAAAACAAGAAATATATTGATTCATCCAATAAAAAATTATAGAATATTAAAAAGTCAAGATGGAATTCATAGGATAATATATATATATATATATATATATATATATATATATATATATATATATATATATATATATATATGTGTGTGTGTGTGTGTGTGTGTGTGTGTGTGTCATATAAAAATTTAAAATTAATAAACACTTAAAGGATAATTAATAATTAAAATAATCTAATAATTGACCATTAACATTCATTATTCATTATATCTCTATATCTATATAATAAAGTACTTTTTTAAACGGGTTAGACCCTCTACAAAAAAGACGAGCATGGTCGTCTTTGGTCCCTTAATTAATTTCTTCACATTAATTGCATTAATTTTTTTCCTAATAAAAACTTAATTGTCCCTTATCCCACTCCATTAGACATCTAAAAGTTCCGTATTTGATCCACGCTGACCGCAAACCTCTAACCTTAACCTAAATTCGTAACCGTAACCTAAACCTTAACTTTAACCTTAACCTCAAAGTCAACCTCAACCTCAACCTTGAATTAAACTTAACATCAACCTCTAACTTAAATTTAACCTTAACGTTAACCTTAAACTTGACATTAACCTTCTCCTTAACCCTAGCCCTGACCCTAGCCCTCGACCTAGCCTTAGTCTTAGTGTTAGCCTTAGTCTTAGTCTTATCCGTAGCCTTGGCCTTACCCTTAGCCTTAGCCCTAGCCTTACCCTTAGTCTTATCCTTAGCCTTAGTCTTAGTCGTATCCTTAGCTTTAGCCTTAGCCTTAGACTTAACCTTAGCCTTAGCCTTAGCCTTAGCATTAAACTTATCCTAGCCTTAGTCGTAGCCTTAGTCTTAGCCTTAGCCTTAACCATAACCATAAACTTAACATTAACCTTAAACTTAACCCCTAACCCCTTAACCCCTTAACCCCTTAACCCCTTAACCCCTTAACCTTAACCTTAACCTTAACCCCAACCTCAACTTTTTAAATAATAACCAAAACCCTAACCTAACATTAACCTTAACCTTAACCTTAAACTTAAACATAACTTAAACTTAAACTTAAACTTAAACATAAACTTAAACTTACACTTAAATTTAAACTTAAACTTAACCTTATTGTTAACGTTAACCTTACCCTCACCCTTACCCTTAACCTTAACAATAATATTAACCTCAACTTTAACCTTAAACTTAACCATAACCTTAGATATTACACCTTAAACCTAAACCTTAAACTTTAAACCATAAACCTAATCTTCGTCTTCACCTTCACCTTAACCTCAACCTTAACTTTAAACTTAAAGCTTAAAAATTTACATTAAAATTAACCTTAACCTTAAACCTTAAACCTTGAACCTTGAACCTCAAACCTTAACCTTTACCTTAACCTTAAACCTTAAACCTTAAATTTAACTTTCACCTTCACCTTCATCTTTACTTTTTTAACCTTTATCTTAACCTTAAAGTTAAAACTTAACTTTAACCTTAATTATAAAATTAATCTTAACTTGAACCATGAACCTTAATGATTAAACCTTAAACCTTAACCTTAAAAACCCCTTATTCTTCTCATAATTTACATATTCTTCTCATAATTAATTAATATAAAATAAAAGCATATATATACTTACGTTTTACCTCATATTTTACTCAAGTAAGTAACAAATTTATTTCCTTCAATCTCGGATTTTATAGTATTAAAAAAATAGTGTCGTTTTAATAATAAATATATCTAAATATAAACTCATATATGTAGCAAACATACGGATAAATTAAATTGAAAGATGATTACTCATGAAAGACACGTTTAAGCATTCTATTTTTAATAAAGTATGTGTCATTCTATACTCAACGTAGCTATATATGTTATATAATATCTATCATGTATAAATTAGAAAAACAATTTTTGCTATTAAAAGACCAAGTTTTGCATTTTATATTTGAATCATAAAAAAAATTAATACTTATTTAATTTTCAGTTTTACCTTAACCAAAATAAGATATCTATATAAAATAGGATACACCTAACTTTTAAATTTTTATCAATATTAAAATATGGCCAAATGAGCATCACAACTTAATTGTATATTTTCTTATTTATTTTTATTACAAGATCGTTTATATTATATGAACTAATAAAAAAAATTAAAATTAATATTATATATCGGAATACTAACGTTTACCTTAAATTTATATAATAAAACCATTCCTTACAAAACTTTCCAAATTTCTCAACCTTAAAATTAACCTTAACCTTAACCTTAACCTTAACCTTACCTTACCCTTGACCAAAAGCTTGATTTTAACCCTTAACCCATAAACTTAAACCTTAACCTTAATATTAACCTTAACTCTTACCTTAACCTCAACCTCAACATCAACCTTAAACTTAACCTTAACCTTAACTTGAAATTTAACCATAGCCTTAGCCCTCAGGCCCTTCACTGTATCCTTAGTCGTAGCCTTAGCCAAAGCCTTAACCTTAACCTTAACCTTAACCTTAACATTAACCTTATCCTTAACCTTAAAATTAAAGTAACCTTTACTTTAACTTTAACCTTAACATTAACATTAACCTTAATTCTAACCTTACCCCTTAACTTAACCTTAACCCCTTAACTATTAACCTTAACCATATCCTTAACCTTATCATTAACCTTAACCTAACATTAAAATTAACCTTAACCTTAACCTTAGGTTGTTTTTGGTTCGTCTTCATCGGGCATAAGCCAACGATCTTATGATTTTTATAAGGTATGTCTTCACTTCTCCTCATCTCCATTAATTGTTATAAAGTCTCAATTTTTTTTGAGATTTATCCTAACCAAAACAATTCAAAAAATAAAGTATACCACCAAGTTTCTCTCCTGCCACCTAGCCGCTCTCCTTCAGAAGAAAACAATCGCCACTCGGGGACCATTCCCGACCATCAACAACCCGACAACAATCACCTTCTCATTTTCACCAAGCCGCTCTCCTGCCTTACTACCAAGCCGCTCTCCCATCGCCACTCGGGGACCAATTTTTGACCATCAACAACCCGGCTTGGCTATGCCATCAACAATCAAGAACCCAAATTAAGGTAAAAAAAATAAGTTTTACCACTGAAACTCTAAAATCTCTACTGCACGATTACTCATTTGTGTTTTTTGTTTTTACAAATATTTAATTTAGGTTGTTTTTGGTTCGTCTTCATCGGGCATAAGTCAACGATCTTATGATTTTTATAAGGTATGTCTTCACTTCTCTTGATCTCCATTAATTGTTATAAAGTCCCAATATTTTTGAGATTCATTTGATTTTTATTCTTCCAGAGGTCAATCTCATCTTTGGCAGATTACTTCATTACTTCCAAATATGGAGTTTCTCCCCATCCTGTTTTCCAAGACCAGTCCCAAGTTACTTAAAAATGCTAGGTAAATATTTAAAATTGCCTTCGGGAGAAAGATGCTTTGAATTAACAAATTTGTGTATTATATATGTCTCAAAAGATTCGATTGTTATGAAATTCAATAATTATAAATATATTTGTATTTGTTAAATTGCATCATTAGTCCCTTTGTTGTGTAGAATATTTAAATTATCATTGAACTTCACTCCTAGGTATCTTTATGGATTCTTAACTACAATTTTAGGAGAAGGTAAATTTCGAATTACTTTCATTTCTACTTTTAACTTGACATTAAGATTTATCTTTCTTTTGCAGGTAACTGAGCAACCAACTATGCTTGAAGGTGGAGACTAGTATGGAAATGATGGTGTTTGAGATGTTGAGGCAGATCCTGAATTTCAGGTTATCGAAGGGCAAGCTGCTCTCCTGCACAAGAAAACTGCAGCACTCGGGGACCATTATCCACCATCATCACCCTGGCTTGGTGAAGAACAGAAATTAAGGTAAAAATATTAATTTTTACTTTTTAAATTCTAAAAAATTGAGTTAATTTAACCTAATCTCATCACTTTTACAATTTTTCACAATTAAAGTTCTTTTTTTTTTACTTTTTTTTGAGTTATATTCTCTGTATTTATTGTGTTTTTTTTTTTGTTATTTTAGCTTTAACTGAGATGATTCCCAAGAGTGAAAAGATATAATCTTGATGCCGAATGTAAATGGGAATTTGGAGAATAGGAATAACAGTTTATCTGGTGAGCTAGAACTATATATGTTACAACAACAATTTCAAAATCAAAATCATAGAAATCGCGAGCTATTAATCCAAAGGGAGAGAGATTTATATATATATATATATATATATAGAAGTGAAAGTGCTCCTCTTACTGTATAAGGTTCATTAAATGATGTAGGACGTTTATTTCGGAACCGTAATTACACATAGTTAAATGATCTAAATGATTTTACTTAGGAAGAGATTCGATCACATCCATCTTACTTAGCGTATAATTATTCAAATGAAGATAATAATCTGAGATTACCGCACCTTTGCTATCGAAAGAGGATTGGAGAGTTGCGCAAAGGTTAAGATCATCTTTTACTCGAGATTGAAGGAATAAGAATGTGTTGGTGGATGAAGGTGATAGTAGTGGAAGCTCATCTTTATTCTCGATGCAACCTGGAATTTCTGTGAATAACGCATAAAATGAGTTAATGGAGTTGAGAAAAGCTGCTACAAGTAATCTTTTTAGGAAAAGTTTTACTCAATTGCTTGATCGAGGTGATTTTGGGATTAATAGTGGTAGCTTAGGTTCGAGAAGAAAAAGTTTTGCTAATATAGTGCAGGTAAATGTTAAATTTTGTTTAAGGGGGAGAGGCAAAAGGTTGGGGAACAACATTCTTGATCTTTTTTTGTACGTAAATTGCAATATATGTCCCTATATTATGAAAAAAAACGTTAAATAGATTCCTATATTAATTTTGTTTATATTAATACATTATAGATCCATATATTATACTACATAATTTATATTTTATCTTAGAAAAACTAAATATTTATACAAATAAAATAAATAAAAAACCTAATTAAATAATTTGTTTTTTGTAATATGAACAAGTGACGATTCTGAAATTTTCATGAAGAGGGAGAAAGGGGGTGTCTTAGTATTCTTATGAACTAAATCATGAAATTAAATTTTGCAAAATTAATTATGAATCATGAATTATAAAACATGAAATTTTAGTTTGGTCGGTATAATTTGGATTATAAAACATGAAATATAAATATTTTAGTTTGGTCGGTATAATGAACTGAATTTTTATAGTAACGAAGTGTCTTTAGACACGGGTTATATCTAGTACATATATATAGTATAAAGAAAATCTATAATCCCTATAATTAAGGAATATTTACCTCCTAAATATATGCTACAATATTCTATAGTGATTCTAGCAAGATAATTATAGTAAACTGAATCATAATTGATTTGATTTTCTACTGAATTTTCAACAGAATCCTTTAATCGATTTTATGATTTTGTGTGTTACAGGAATAAATAAATCTATATTTGTGTGTTATAGCAACACTTAAACTGGAATTTTGATTTAAAAAAATTGAAAAAAAAAATTAAATTTTATTTTTTAAAATTTAAAAAAAAAAATTATATAAGAGCAATAATAGAAGGTAAATATGACAAGGTGTTTAATTGGGAATTAAGGTTTTAATTAGTAAGTATGAAGTAATTTGCTCCTTCCTTTTTTTGAGAATGAAACTTATAGAATTGTGAGAAAATGCCACTTAGGGTCTTGAACACACCCCCCCTCTTCAAGATAGCAACCCCTCCTAGAGTCTCTTCTTACTAAAGACCTCACAAAGTTTTTAACACATGAAACCCAAAACACCTATTACCTTACTACCCTTTTAGACATATATACTAATTTAGAAACCCACTCATTATAATTTCAGATCAATATTCTCTCACCTCTCCCTCCTCCCCTATCTCTCTCTCCTCTCCCAGCTCCCAAACCGCCACCACCACCACCTCGAAGACCACTGTTCGAATCAGATTTCTGCACCATAACACAACCGCAGCCATCAACCACCACCAGCATGAGAACAACCACCGCATCACCATCGCAGCACTACCGCAGCACCAGCGAGTTCCAACCATGGTTGCTATCGATTTCCAACCATGGATCTTAGTTTTTTAGCACAACCACCGCAGCACCGGCGCAGCACCACCGCAGCACCAGCGAGCTCCAGCCATGGTTGCTATCGATTTCCAACCATGGATCTTAGTTTTTTAGCATCGATCTTCGTTTGCAGCCATGGATCGAGTTCACAGCGAGAGCCATTCGCCGGAGAAGACTGCTGAGAAGACTCCTGTTTCGCCGGAGAAGCCAAGCCAAGTGATTTTCACCTCGCCGGAAATCTGCTCCATCTCGAAACGCCGAACAGTGGTACTGAAAGTGATTGCGCGAGGTGGTGGTATATGGTGTTGGTTGTGGTGGTGTTATGGGGGTGGTGGTTTTATGGTGGTGGTGGCGCAAGCTCCAGTGATTGCGCGTGAAGACTACTCTGCATTTTTTTTTGTTTAGTTTGACATGGTTGACCAGATCTAGATCTGGTCAAACCAAATAGAATTTTCTTTTTTTTTCCTGATTGTGTAATAATACAATTATTTGAATAATACTTGTTATTATTTTTAAATTAGACTCATTGCTTTTTTAAAATTACTCTCTAATTTTAAGAGTACTCCGAGATTTTTCTTAGAGTACTGATGGCTCCCTAATTTTTCTTATTTTAGACCCTTGGGAGACATCATTTTTTATGTTTATTTAATCATTTTGATAGACTTTAGGACTAAAAATGCAATATTCCGAATTATCCCTTTATTTTCTAGTATTTTTGATTTATTAAACGTTTGCGCGTAATCTTGTGTATTTTAGTGGAAAGTTTGTAGGTTTTGAATATTAGCTAGGAGAGGAATCCGAGAAGAAAGTCAAAGATCGTGATATGGTGTCAAAGCTTGAAGATAAATCCCGAAAAGAATTATATTTTGAAGTTGCAAATCTGGAAAATAGGCCAAAGATTGCTGATTTCAAGGCACTTACGAGTTGATTTAGCCGCTTACCTTTGAAGAGATTATGTTCCTTATCGAGTTACGGAAATTTAGCAAGTGATTTAAGGTCAATCGGAGTTATAACGAATCGGCTAGAGCTGTTTTAGTGGAGGTGGTGCAACAGTTACGGGATTTTGGGCTTAGAAAATGGACTTGGGCTTTTAATTTTTAACTTAAACCTTAAGACAAGGCCTAATCCGTTTTGGAGCTTATAAAAGGGGTTTTTGGCTTCTATTTTTCATACAACTCATTATTCAAAAAGAAAAGTATCAGAGAGAAGTCAACGAAGGAAGTAGAAGAAAGCTGGAGAGTGTCTATATCTCCATTCACAGCCGAATCTAATTCTGGAAATTAGGTTTTTCTTATTTTTATTTCTGTAAAACAATATGAGTCTTATTTCTTTTAATTTAGTTTTAATTCCCATTAGCATGAGCTAATTTCTTTAAGTACTTGGGAACGCATAATGGGTTAATCCCTATTTTGTTTTATTTCATATGATTGGATTTGGGATTTCAGTAATTTAATTCAAATTGGGTCTTTTACATGTTTCTGTAATTTGTGATTATTGGTTGTTCTTAAAGTAGCTAATTAATAACAGGTTTTAGTATCTAAGCTATTCCACATAGTGGCGTGTGGATCATCTTGACGGGGGGCTTAGGTACATAATTAATTACAGAATATGGGATAGAAATTATTTGACTCTGACGAGCGTAATTAATCTTATGGCCTATTGGGTATTTTAGCTTAACCATTCAAAGGTGGATCATAATCACCCTGACGGGGTTTGTGACACCCTACAATAACTTTGTAGTCCACCCTGACGGGGGTACAAAGATTCCCGAATCTCGACCTATGTTAATTGACCAATTTGTCCCTTAATCAACATATGGAATGAAACAGAGTTAGGAGAAATCCTTGCATCTCTCAAGTACTGCCTGCTCATATTTGCGTCTAGCTTCTATTTACTTGCGTCTAGTTATTTATTTGCATTTTTACATTAGTCTTCAATACTTAGGATTAGTAAAACCAACAAACAACTATCAAAACATTTATTTGCTTACATAAGTGCAATCATTCATTAATTGATAAGCATTTTAGTCAACCATACCGTCATTGTGAACGATCCTGTTTATCACTATTATTACTTGGGACAACCGTACACTTGCGGTTGTGGTTCTCTTTACTTATTACATTATTTTTAGAACACACAAAGGACCACCAAGTACTCCGAGATTTTCTTAGAGTACTCTGAGATTTCCTTAGAGTACTCCGAGATTTTATTCGTGCACTCGAAAAAATTTAGAGAGTACTCCGCAAATTTATAGAGTACTCAACAAATATATAGAGTAATCTATGTTTTTTCCGATACTCTATGTTTTTTACGGTGACCGGTGACTGGTGGTCAGAGGTCGGTGGTCGAAGGTCGGTGGTCGGTGGTCGGAGGTCGGAGGTAGGTGAGTAGTGGTAGGTAGAGGAGAGAAAAATAGTGACATCATACTTTTTTGTCTTTTAGTGGTAGTAAGGATAGGAAAGACTATTGTAAAAAATGAGGTCCCTAAGAAGAACAGCTTTTTAGACTATACTCTATAGAGAAGAAAGATGATCTCCAAGACCCTATATATAATTCACCCTAGAATTGTAATTAATTGAAAATTATCCTTATAGTTAATAATCTAAAAATATAAAAAAAATCATAAAATATTATTCTTTTGTCAAAAACTTTCTATCTCCTTGAACCTCAAACCTTAACCTTTACCTTAACCTTAAACCTTAAACCTTAAATTTAACTTTCACCTTCACCTTCATCTTTACTTTTTTAACCTTTATCTTAACCTTAAAGTTAAAACTTAACTTTAACCTTAATTATAAAATTAATCTTAACTTGAACCATGAACCTTAATGATTAAACCTTAAACCTTAAACCTTAACCTTAAAAACCCCTTATTCTTCTCATAATTTACATATTCTTCTCATAATTAATTAATATAAAATAAAAGCATATATATACTTACGTTTTACCTCATATTTTACTCAAGTAAGTAACAAATTTATTTCCTTCAATCTCGGATTTTATAGTATTAAAAAAATAGTGTCGTTTTAATAATAAATATATCTAAATATAAACTCATATATGTAGCAAACATACGGATAAATTAAATTGAAAGATGATTACTCATGAAAGACACGTTTAAGCATTCTATTTTTAATAAAGTATGTGTCATTCTATACTCAACGTAGCTATATATGTTATATAATATCTATCATGTATAAATTAGAAAAACAATTTTTGCTATTAAAAGACCAAGTTTTGCATTTTATATTTGAATCATAAAAAAAATTAATACTTATTTAATTTTCAGTTTTACCTTAACCAAAATAAGATATCTATATAAAATAGGATACACCTAACTTTTAAATTTTTATCAATATTAAAATATGGCCAAATGAGCATCACAACTTAATTGTATATTTTCTTATTTATTTTTATTACAAGATCGTTTATATTATATGAACTAATAAAAAAAAATTAAAATTAATATTATATATCGGAATACTAAGGTTTACCTTAAATTTATATAATAAAACCATTCCTTACAAAACTTCCCAAATTTCTCAACCTTAAAATTAACCTTAACCTTAACCTTAACCTTAACCTTACCTTACCCTTGACCAAAAGCTTGATTTTAACCCTTAACCCATAAACTTAAACCTTAACCTTAATATTAACCTTAACTCTTACCTTAACCTCAACCTCAACATCAACCTTAAACTTAACCTTAACCTTAACTTGAAATTTAACCATAGCCTTAGCCCTCAGGCCCTTCACTGTATCCTTAGTCGTAGCCTTAGCCAAAGCCTTAACCTTAACCTTAACCTTAACCTTAACATTAACCTTATCCTTAACCTTAAAATTAAAGTAACCTTTACTTTAACTTTAACCTTAACATTAACATTAACCTTAATTCTAACCTTACCCCTTAACTTAACCTTAACCCCTTAACTATTAACCTTAACCATATCCTTAACCTTATCATTAACCTTAACCTAACATTAAAATTAACCTTAACCTTAACCTTAGGTTGTTTTTGGTTCGTCTTCATCGGGCATAAGCCAACGATCTTATGATTTTTATAAGGTATGTCTTCACTTCTCCTCATCTCCATTAATTGTTATAAAGTCTCAATTTTTTTTGAGATTTATCCTAACCAAAACAATTCAAAAAATAAAGTATACCACCAAGTTTCTCTCCTGCCACCTAGCCGCTCTCCTTCAGAAGAAAACAATCGCCACTCGGGGACCATTCCCGACCATCAACAACCCGACAACAATCAACTTCTCATTTTCACCAAGCCGCTCTCCTGCCTTACTACCAAGCCGCTCTCCCATCGCCACTCGGGGACCAATTTTTGACCATCAACAACCCGGCTTGGCTATGCCATCAACAATCAAGAACCCAAATTAAGGTAAAAAAAATAAGTTTTACCACTGAAACTCTAAAATCTCTACTGCACGATTACTCATTTGTGTTTTTTGTTTTTACAAATATTTAATTTAGGTTGTTTTTGGTTCGTCTTCATCGGGCATAAGCCAACGATCTTATGATTTTTATAAGGTATGTCTTCACTTCTCTTGATCTCCATTAATTGTTATAAAGTCCCAATATTTTTGAGATTCATTTGATTTTTATTCTTCCAGAGGTCAATCTCATCTTTGGCAGATTACTTCATTACTTCCAAATATGGAGTTTCTCCCCATCCTGTTTTCCAAGACCAGTCCCAAGTTACTTAAAAATGCTAGGTAAATATTTAAAATTGCCTTCGGGAGAAAGATGCTTTGAATTAACAAATTTGTGTATTATATATGTCTCAAAAGATTCGATTGTTATGAAATTCAATAATTATAAATATATTTGTATTTGTTAAATTGCATCATTAGTCCCTTTGTTGTGTAGAATATTTAAATTATCATTGAACTTCACTCCTAGGTATCTTTATGGATTCTTAACTACAATTTTAGGAGAAGGTAAATTTCGAATTACTTTCATTTCTACTTTTAACTTGACATTAAGATTTATCTTTCTTTTGCAGGTAACTGAGCAACCAACTATGCTTGAAGGTGGAGACTAGTATGGAAATGATGGTGTTTGAGATGTTGAGGCAGATCCTGAATTTCAGGTTATCGAAGGGCAAGCTGCTCTCCTGCACAAGAAAACTGCAGCACTCGGGGACCATTATCCACCATCATCACCCTGGCTTGGTGAAGAACCGAAATTAAGGTAAAAATATTAATTTTTACTTTTTAAATTCTAAAAAATTGAGTTAATTTAACCTAATCTCATCACTTTTACAATTTTTCACAATTAAAGTTCTTTTTTTTTTACTTTTTTTTGAGTTATATTCTCTGTATTTATTGTGTTTTTTTTTTTTTTGTTATTTTAGCTTTAACTGAGATGATTCCCAAGAGTGAAAAGATATAATCTTGATGCCGAATGTAAATGGGAATTTGGAGAATAGGAATAACAGTTTATCTGGTGAGCTAGAACTATATATGTTACAACAACAATTTCAAAATCAAAATCATAGAAATCGCGAGCTATTAATCCAAAGGGAGAGAGATTTATATATATATATATATATATATATATATATATATATATATATATATATATATATATATATATATATATATATATAGAAGTGAAAGTGCTCCTCTTACTGTATAAGGTTCATTAAATGATGTAGGACGTTTATTTCGGAACCGTAATTACACATAGTTAAATGATCTAAATGATTTTACTTAGGAAGAGATTCGATCACATCCATCTTACTTAGCGTATAATTATTCAAATGAAGATAATAATCTGAGATTACCGCACCTTTGCTATCGAAAGAGGATTGGAGAGTTGCGCAAAGGTTAAGATCATCTTTTACTCGAGATTGAAGGAATAAGAATGTGTTGGTGGATGAAGGTGATAGTAGTGGAAGCTCATCTTTATTCTCGATGCAACCAGGAATTTCTGTGAATAACGCATAAAATGAGTTAATGGAGTTGAGAAAAGCTGCTACAAGTAATCTTTTTAGGAAAAGTTTTACTCAATTGCTTGATCGAGGTGATTTTGGGATTAATAGTGGTAGCTTAGGTTCGAGAAGAAAAAGTTTTGCTAATATAGTGCAGGTAAATGTTAAATTTTGTTTAAGGGGGAGAGGCAAAAGGTTGGGGAACAACATTCTTGATCTTTTTTTGTACGTAAATTGCAATATATGTCCCTATATTATGAAAAAAAACGTTAAATAGATTCCTATATTAATTTTGTTTATATTAATACATTATAGATCCATATATTATACTACATAATTTATATTTTATCTTAGAAAAACTAAATATTTATACAAATAAAATAAATAAAAAACCTAATTAAATAATTTGTTTTTTGTAATATGAACAAGTGACGATTCTGAAATTTTCATGAAGAGGGAGAAAGGGGGTGTCTTAGTATTCTTATGAACTAAATCATGAAATTAAATTTTGCAAAATTAATTATGAATCATGAATTATAAAACATGAAATTTTAGTTTGGTCGGTATAATTTGGATTATAAAACATGAAATATAAATATTTTAGTTTGGTCGGTATAATGAACTGAATTTTTATAGTAACGAAGTGTCTTTAGACACGGGTTATATCTAGTACATATATATAGTATAAAGAAAATCTATAATCCCTATAATTAAGGAATATTTACCTCCTAAATATATGCTACAATATTCTATAGTGATTCTAGCAAGATAATTATAGTAAACTGAATCATAATTGATTTGATTTTCTACTGAATTTTCAACAGAATCCTTTAATCGATTTTATGATTTTGTGTGTTACAGGAATAAATAAATCTATATTTGTGTGTTATAGCAACACTTAAACTGGAATTTTGATTTAAAAAAATTGAAAAAAAAAATTAAATTTTATTTTTTAAAATTTTAAAAAAAAAATTATATAAGAGCAATAATAGAAGGTAAATATGACAAGGTGTTTAATTGGGAATTAAGGTTTTAATTAGTAAGTATGAAGTAATTTGCTCCTTCCTTTTTTTGAGAATGAAACTTATAGAATTGTGAGAAAATGCCACTTAGGGTCTTGAACACACCCCCCCTCTTCAAGATAGCAACCCCTCCTAGAGTCTCTTCTTACTAAAGACCTCACAAAGTTTTTAACACATGAAACCCAAAACACCTATTACCTTACTACCCTTTTAGACATATATACTAATTTAGAAACCCACTCATTATAATTTCAGATCAATATTCTCTCACCTCTCCCTCCTCCCCTATCTCTCTCTCCTCTCCCAGCTCCCAAACCGCCACCACCACCACCTCGAAGACCACTGTTCGAATCAGATTTCTGCACCATAACACAACCGCAGCCATCAACCACCACCAGCATGAGAACAACCACCGCATCACCAGCGCAGCACTACCGCAGCACCAGCGAGTTCCAACCATGGTTGCTATCGATTTCCAACCATGGATCTTAGTTTTTTAGCACAACCACCGCAGCACCGGCGCAGCACCACCGCAGCACCAGCGAGCTCCAGCCATGGTTGCTATCGATTTCCAACCATGGATCTTAGTTTTTTAGCATCGATCTTCGTTTGCAGCCATGGATCGAGTTCACAGCGAGAGCCATTCGCCGGAGAAGACTGCTGAGAAGACTCCTGTTTCGCCGGAGAAGCCAAGCCAAGTGATTTTCACCTCGCCGGAAATCTGCTCCATCTCGAAACGCCGAACAGTGGTACTGAAAGTGATTGCGCGAGGTGGTGGTATATGGTGTTGGTTGTGGTGGTGTTATGGGGGTGGGGGTTTTATGGTGGTGGTGGCGCAAGCTCCAGTGATTGCGCGTGAAGACTACTCTGCATTTTTTTTTTGTTTAGTTTGACATGGTTGACCAGATCTAGATCTGGTCAAACCAAATAGAATTTTCTTTTTTTTTTCCTGATTGTGTAATAATACAATTATTTGAATAATACTTGTTATTATTTTTAAATTAGACTCATTGCTTTTTTAAAATTACTCTCTAATTTTAAGAGTACTCCGAGATTTTTCTTAGAGTACTGATGGCTCCCTAATTTTTTTTATTTTAGACCCTTGGGAGACATCATTTTTTATGTTTATTTAATCATTTTGATAGACTTTAGGACTAAAAATGCAATATTCCGAATTATCCCTTTATTTTCTAGTATTTTTGATTTATTAAACGTTTGCGCGTAATCTTGTGTATTTTAGTGGAAAGTTTGTAGGTTTTGAATATTAGCTAGGAGAGGAATCCGAGAAGAAAGTCAAAGATCGTGATATGGTGTCAAAGCTTGAAGATAAATCCCGAAAAGAATTATATTTTGAAGTTGCAAATCTGGAAAATAGGCCAAAGATTGCTGATTTCAAGGCACTTACGAGTTGATTTAGCCGCTTACCTTTGAAGAGATTATGTTCCTTATCGAGTTACGGAAATTTAGCAAGTGATTTAAGGTCAATCGGAGTTATAACGAATCGGCTAGAGCTGTTTTAGTGGAGGTGGTGCAACAGTTACGGGATTTTGGGCTTAGAAAATGGACTTGGGCTTTTAATTTTTAACTTAAACCTTAAGACAAGGCCTAATCCGTTTTAGAGCTTATAAAAGGGGTTTTTGGCTTCTATTTTTCATACAACTCATTATTCAAAAAGAAAAGTATCAGAGAGAAGTCAACGAAGGAAGTAGAAGAAAGCTGGAGAGTGTCTATATCTCCATTCACAGCCGAATCTAATTCTGGAAATTAGGTTTTTCTTATTTTTATTTCTGTAAAACAATATGAGTCTTATTTCTTTTAATTTAGTTTTAATTCCCATTAGCATGAGCTAATTTCTTTAAGTACTTGGGAACGCATAATGGGTTAATCCCTATTTTGTTTTATTTCATATGATTGGATTTGGGATTTCAGTAATTTAATTCAAATTGGGTCTTTTACATGTTTCTGTAATTTGTGATTATTGGTTGTTCTTAAAGTAGCTAATTAATAACAGGTTTTAGTATCTAAGCTATTCCACATAGTGGCGTGTGGATCATCTTGACGGGGGGCTTAGGTACATAATTAATTACAGAATATAGGATAGAAATTATTTGACTCTGACGAGCGTAATTAATCTTATGGCCTATTGGGTATTTTAGCTTAACCATTCAAAGGTGGATCATAATCACCCTGACGGGGTTTGTGACACCCTACAATAACTTTGTAGTCCACCCTGACGGGGGTACAAAGATTCCCGAATCTCGACCTGTGTTAATTGACCAATTTGTCCCTTAATCAACATATGGAATGAAACAGAGTTAGGAGAAATCCTTGCGTCTCTCAAGTACTGCCTGCTCATATTTGCGTCTAGCTTCTATTTACTTGCGTCTAGTTATTTATTTGCATTTTTACATTAGTCTTCAATACTTAGGATTAGTAAAACCAACAAACAACTATCAAAACATTTATTTGCTTACATAAGTGCAATCATTCATTAATTGATAAGCATTTTAGTCAACCATACCGTCACTGTGAACGATCCTGTTTATCACTATTATTACTTGGGACAACCGTACACTTGCGGTTGTGGTTCTCTTTACTTATTACATTATTTTTAGAACACACAAAGACCACCAAGTACTCCGAGATTTTCTTAGAGTACTCTGAGATTTCCTTAGAGTACTCCGAGATTTTATTCGTGCACTCGAAAAAATTTAGAGAGTACTCCGCAAATTTATAGAGTACTCAACAAATATATAGAGTAATCTATGTTTTTTCCGATACTCTATGTTTTTTACGGTGACCGGTGACTGGTGGTCAGAGGTCGGTGGTCGAAGGTCGGTGGTCGGTGGTCGGAGGTCGGTGGTCGGTGGTCGGAGGTCGGAGGTAGGTGAGTAGTGGTAGGTAGAGGAGAGAAAAATAGTGACATCACACTTTTTTGTCTTTTAGTGGTAGTAAGGATAGGAAAGACTATTGTAAAAAATGAGGTCCCTAAGAAGAACAGCTTTTTAGACTATACTCTATAGAGAAGAAAGATGGTCTCCAAGACCCTATATATAATTCACCCTAGAATTGTAATTAATTGAAAATTATCCTTATAGTTAATAATCTAAAAATATAAAAAAAATCATAAAATATTATTCTTTTGTCAAAAACTTTCTATCTCCTTAAAAATCTTAATTAAAATATTTTTTCCAATGTTGCAGATTTATATGTGATATTCTTATACGTCTTTTACTTTCAATTTCATTAGATACTCTTTTAATTTTTCATTTGACGTTAGATACTCTCTTTTAGAATATTTACTATGCACTTATCTTTGTCTTTTAACAATATAATGATCATTGAAAGCTTTTAGAAAAAAAAAACAATATAATGATCATTCAGTATTATATGGAATTCTCTTCTATCATACGCGTATTATATATACCAGTAATATCCAATAAAAAAGTGCCATGTGTCTGATTGATTTACTAGATTAAGTAATTTCTTAAATTAAGAAATAGTGATTTGTCTTAAATAACCTTGCTTAATTTATGGGTATTTTATTCCTAAATTTAATTTTACTTCCTCCAATAAATTTAGATTTATGAAATTACACTCCTACCCATATTTAGTCATATATTTATATATTAATTCAACTTGTAACATATATTTTAAAAAATATACTTAATAATAAATTATAAAAAAATTGTACTTAAACTAAATAATATTAAAGAAAGAATTACGTACCGTAGAAAAAAGATTATGAACCGTTAAAGAAAGAATAACGAACAGTTAAAGAAGGAATAACGAATCATTAAAGAAGGAATAACGAACCGTTAAAGAAGGAATAACGAACCGTTAAAGAAGGAATAACGAACTATTAGAGAAGGAATAACGAACCATTAAAGAAGGAATAACGAACCGTTAATGAAGGAATAACAAACCATTAAAGAAGGAATAACGAACAGTCAATGAAAAAAGAACGAACGGTTAAAGAAGGAATAACCAACGGTTAAAGAAGGAATAACGAACCATTAATCAAGGAATAACAAACCATTAATCAAGGAATAACGAACCATTAAAGAAGGAATAACGAACCGTTAGAGAAGGAATAACGAACCGTTAGAGAAGGAATAACGCACCGTTAGAGAAGGAATAACGAACCGTTAATGAAAGAATAACGAACCGTTAAAGAAGAAATAACGAACCGTTAATGAAGTAATAACGAACCGTTAATGAAGTAATAACGAACCGTTAATGAAGTAATAACGAACCGTAAATGAAGGAATAACAAACCGTTAATGAAGGAATAACGAACGGTTAAAGAAGGAATAACGAACTGTTAATGAAGAAATAACGAACCTTTAAAGAAGGAATAACGAAGCACTAAAAAAAGGAATAACGAACTGTTAAAGAAGGAATAACAAACCATTAATGAAGGAATAACGATCCGTTAGTGAAGAAAAAAACAAACCGTTTAAGAAGGAATAATGAACGGTTAAAGAAGGAATAACGAACCTTTAGAGAAGAAATAATGAAACGTTAATGAAGGAAAAATGAACTTTTAATGAAGGAATAATGAACTTTTAATGAAGGAATAACGAACCGTTAATGAAGGAATAACGACCCGTTAAAGAAGGAATAACGAACCGTTAAAGAAGGAATAACGAACCGTTAAAGAAGGAATAACGAACCTTTAAAGAAGGAATAACGAACCGTTAAAGAAGGAATAACGAACCGTTAAAGAAGGAATAACGAACCGTTAAAGAAGGAATAACGAACCGTTAAAGAAGGTATAACGAACCGTTAATGAAGGAATAACGAACCGTAAATGAAAGAATAACGAACCGGTAATGAAGGAATAACGAACCGCTAAAGAAGGAATAACGAATCGTTAAAAAAGGAATAACAAATCGTGAAAGAAGGAATAACGAGCGGTTAAAGAAGGAATAACGAACCTTTAGAGAAAGAATAACGAAGGGTTAAAGAAGTAATAACGAACCGTTAAAGAAGGAATAACGAACCGTTGATGAAGGAATAACGAACAGCTAAAGAAGGAATAACGAACCGTTAAAGAAGGAATAACGAACCGTTAAAGAAGGAATAACGAACCGTTGAAGAAGAAATAACAAACGGTGAATGAGGGAATAACAAACCTTTAAAGAAGGAATAACGAAATGTTAAAGAAGGAATAACGAATGGTTAAAGAAGGAATAATGAAGGAATAACGAACCGTTGAAGAAGGAATAATGAAGAAATAACGAACCGTTAAAGAAGGAATAACGAACCATTAGAGAAGGAATAACGAACCATTAAAGAAGGAATAACGAACGGTTAAAGAAGGAATAATGAACCTTTAATGAACGAATAACGAACCATTAAAGAGAGAATAACGAACCGTTAATGAAGGAATAACGAACCGTAGATGAAAGAATAACGAACCGTTAATGAAGGAATAACGAACCGTAAATGAAAGAATAACGAACCGTTAAAGAAGAAATAACGAACCGTTAATGAAGTAATAACGAACCGTTAATGAAGTAATAACGAACCGTAAATGTAAGAATAACGAACCGCTAAAGAAGGAATAACGAACCGTTAAAGAAGGAATAACGAACCGTTAAAGAAGGAATAACGAACCGTTAAAGAAGGAATAACGAACCTTTAGAGAAGGAATAACGAACCGTTAATGAAGGAATAACGAACCATTAAAGAAGGAATAACGAGCCCTTAGAGAAGGAATAACGAACCATTAAAGAAGGAATAACGAGAAGGAATAACGAACTGTTAACGAAGGGATAAAGAACCGTAAATGAAAGAATAACGAACCGTTAATGAAGGAATAACGACCCGCTAAAGAAGGAATAACGAACCGTTAACGAAGTAATGACGAACCGTTAAAGAAGGAATAGCGAACCGTTAGAGAAGGAATAACGAACCGTTAGAGAAGGAAGAACGAACTGTTAATGAAGGAATAACGAACCAATAAAAAGAAGGAATAACGAACCGTTAGAGAAGGAATAACGAATCATTAAAGAAGGAATAACGAACCATTAAAGAAGGAATAACGAACCGTTAATGAAGGAATAACACACCATTAAAGAAGGAATATTGAACCTATAATGAAGAAATAACGAACATTTAAAGAAGGAATAACAAACCGTTAATGAAGGAATAACGAAACATTAAAGAATGATTAACAAACCGTTAATGAAGGAATAACGAACCGTTAAAGAAGGAATAACAAACGGTTAAAGAAGGATTAACGAACCGTTAGAGAAGGAATAACGAACTGTTAATGAAGGAATAACGAACCGTAACAGAAGGAAGAACAAGCCGTTAGAGAAAGAATTACGAACCGTTAAAGAAGGAATAACTAACCGTTAGAGAAGAAATAATGAACTTTAAAATAAGGAATGACGAATTGTATGAGTTTAAGATTTGGAACTCCGATCAATTGAATGAGATGTAAACTATGAATCGGCCATGCGGAATAGAATCATGAAGATGATAGTCGCACGCTTCTTCTTTTAGGTTTTGTAAACAAAATTCTAGATTTGCAGCAAATAGGATACTTCTTCTATGAAGATTTTTAATTTTTTGGATTATAATAACAAAACCTTATGCTCTATGCAGGGGTTTTTTCCCGAATGTTCTTTATCTACGGTACATGCCTTTTTCTTTTTTTTTTGTTCGAATGCTTCTACAGGCTAAGCGTGGGTGGGTGGAGAATTATATTATATTCTATTCTTATTTTGTTTATTTATTTATTTTTATTTTTATTTTGATTTAGTTATTAATATTTATTTTATATGTTTACAATATAATTAACTAAAAGATCAATAGTTGGTCTAGTGGTTAGGTTACTCCGCAAAGACTAAGAGGTCTTAGGATCAATTCCTTTTGGAGTCAAAATGATTCTGAATCCAAAGTGGCTCTTATATGTATTAAATAAATATTAATATCATGGATATTTCAGTCTATAGATAAATATTATTTAAAAAAAAATAAAATATATATAAAATGATAATTTAGTAATAGTGTATATATTATTTATTTTGATTTTTAATTATAAGATATAAAAGGAAAGGTATATAATATACCGTATGATAAAAGAGTGACCCGTATTATATATAGGAAACGTTGACCAAACAAAATTATAATACACGTGAAATGTATATTAGTGATAGTAAAATATCTCTTTATTTGAGATCGATGGTTAGCCTAGCCGCCTAGTGGTTAAGTTACTCCGCAGAGATTAAAAAATCTTGGGATCGAATCTCATTGGAGTAATTTACTCCGAGTCCAAAGTGGCTCTCTCATGTATTAAATATATATATATATATATATATATATATATATATTCAATTCATATGACTTCGAAATTTAAAAAATGACCGTGTTGTATTTATTTTTTCAAAACGTATAACTGTGATAGTGAAAAAAGAAATATTTATTTGATAAGATTTTGAAATTCTGAATAAATTAATTAAAAACTTGTTTGGAATTTGATTATTTTAGAGTTAAATTCCTTTTTCACTTAAAATTGAAATATTTGTAAAAAGTATTCAAAAATATTTTGACATCTAAAATCATTTTAAGTGATTTTTTTTAATAATCACATGTCTAGTGCTTCTACTAAATATAATTTTAAGGGTCTAGAATATTTTTAAAGATTTAAAATCACTTCAAATGATTATTTTAAAAAACAATCCCAAATGGTCCTAATAAGATCTTATTTTAAAAGACAATAACTTCAAGGGATGGATGAAATGATTATTACCTTATTCATGAGATTTTTTTTTAACCGAATCTCACACCTTTTAAATTGTACCAAGTATAGGAACAAAATTCCTTAAAAATTAACATTCAATTTCTAATACCATTATTGTGTACCAATTACACCTTACAAAATCAATTATTATGGAATAGAGATCATACCTTTTTAAGATTTTATATATAGTTATATAGTTACTATTGGTAAAGCCATAATTCTACTATCCCTTGTAGTAGAAAAGTTGCAATTTGTACTAACAAAATGACATAACTTTTTTATCGTATTGAAAAAATAAGAGATTGTAGATTATAGTTTAACGAGTGGAATTAGCAAATGATTTTTTTGTTATGTGTATAGTCAAGGCTAACTTGCGCGTACCTCAACTAATTTTTTAAAAAATATTCATGTCTTTTCACGCATATCCCCATGTTACGAAATAACAAAATTCTGTTTAGTACTTAAAACAGATGATTTTTTGCATCAACGAGAAGATATTTTTAATTCAAAATTAAAGAGAAGATGATAGACTTATATTCTCACAAACTATAAATACAATGATTGAATAATGAATTACCTTTAAATTCAAAAATAATTTCAATTTCTCAAATTTATCCAAAATATACAATTATTATTTCTTAATTTAAAATTTTATATTACATATGTATGACATTAACTTATAAATATACTTTTAGAAAAAAAAAATCAACACAAACAGATACATTAACCTTCTTTACGAATAATAATAGATTTAATTGTTTAGAAGGTTGTTTTTTCCGCCTTAACAAGTTTAGAATTTTTTTCTCCCCTAAAAAGTCCAATTATAAAATCGGCTATATTTATTGTTTTAATAGATTATGATTTTGTCTAATGGATTACGTATTTTATAACGGGCCACGTGTGTATTTTTCAACGGACTGCATGTGTTTTTTAATGGGAGATTTAATTGCTTAAAAAGTTGTATTATAATAAAATTATTGTACTCAACATCATCATAAGTCCTGAATACTCTTGATGGGAATAGAGGTGGTGGACGGCTTTCATTTGGTGGCGGTTCCACTCTTGGTTTCTCTTGCACTGTTGGTGCTTCAATAAGATTCTCAACCACTTCTTCTTTCACATCATCAACCCAATCTTTTATGGTTACCTCTTCTAAATTCATCTTTTGAGGTTCTTTCTCTTTTATGACATCCTCTTCATTAGGCTTATATTGTAGTGGCTCTACATCTTTCCCACTTCTAAGGCCGATTTCCTTACACGATTCATACTCACAATTCTGTAGCAAATTAACCTTATTGTTCGTACCTGGGCCTTTTTGCATGACTTGGCCTTGATGAATTTTTTGAAGGGACTTATTGATTTGTGCCGATTCTTGTTGCATACTCTTCATCGCTACCTCAGTAGATTCAGTATTCGCATCACTGCATTCTATTCTATCTATTAAAACTTTGATGAACGTGGTGACACTCTTTTCCAACTCGTTTACACCTTCTTGTGGATGGGATGGAAGTGCCCTTGGAACTAGATTCTTCTCATATGCGGAATATACAGCATTTTGTGAAGCTTGGGCCCCATAGCTCGGGCTTCCTTAGTAATTATTTTGAACCCTTGATTGATAATTAGACCATTGGAGTTCCAGCTGATTTTGATAGTACTTTCCATATCTTTTTGACTATCTAAATGGTGGTTCCTTCGAGTAGATACGAAAAATGTCGATTTCAGATTACTAGGACACCCTTCCCCTACATGATTAAACACCCTACAATGCGGAAAACTTTGTGGCTCTTGAACCACACTCACGATCACTTGATTGTTTTTCAAGGATAGTTGTTTTATCTTGTTATCTAAAGCGACAATCTTTGCATTCAACGCGGCTTCAGTATCTAAATTCATTGTCCCTCTTTCTGAAACTTGAACCGATGATCTCTCTAGTTGCCAACTCATCTCGTTTCTCACAACTCTATCCATGGTGCCAAACACATGATTAACTCTTACCATCATCAAACCTCCTCCAAATAATATATCAGCTTTTCCTTTGGAGGGGACATCTAAGCATCGATAAAACATACCCATTTGCAATTACAGAGTGTACCCATGTAGTGGAAATTTCTTCAATCATGATCAGAATCGCGTCCAAGCCGTTCCTAATGTTTCGCTTTGTTCTTGGCAGAAATTTGCTAAATCTAGTTGATCTCTTAATCGTACACTTTGAAGATAATATCTATCGAAGAATGTGGTTTGCAATTGATCTCACGTAGTGATTAGTTCATGTGGTTGTTGATCGTACCACTCGATTGCTCCTCCAGTGAGGAAGAATGGCAACATGAAAAGGCATGTATGTTCCTGAGTAACTCCTTCGGTGATGTATGCATCACAAATTTGCATGAATTTTTGTATAGCTCGAATAGGATTTTCATGAGCAGTCCCGCTTAACGGTCGTAAGTAGCAAACTGATTAATCATACCCGCGTCTTACTTAAATCTCACGGCTTGAATAGCGGGTGGGCGGATCCCAAGTAGTGGCAAACAAAACGGTTGTTGCTCATGAGGTTGCATAAACCAATGCACTACCTTTGGTGCAACTTGTGCATTTAGGTTATTATTCTTTTCTATGTTCACTTGAGCAGACAAATTTTCCATATCTCCTTGCGCACTTAGAATCTGTAAGAGAAAAAAAACCAAGTCTAAAATAATAACAACTTAACACCAATAAACTAAAACACAAAAATATAACTCTATAATCCCCTACAACGACGCCAAAAACTTCTCGGTCTTGTGAGTGTGATAATTAATCACCTAAATCAAAGGACTTTAACCACTCACAAGTGTACGGGGGTCGTTGACTAGTTATAAAAATGGGTAAGTAAAGGGATTTCGTTCTCAGGGATTATCAAATTTAATGTAATCGTGTTTAAGAAAACCGAGGTTTAGTTACGAATACATAAAGTAAAAGATATATTTTTGGGTTTTTCAATTGCGGAGGACTAAAGTGCAATTAAATGAAACTAATTATAATTACTAAAGGAATAAAAATGAAAATATAAGATTAAGATGAGAAATATAGCTTGAGGGTTACTAATAATTCCCACTAGCTATGGATTTACATTTTTATCGATATAAGGTCAAATTCGCGTTTTAGCAATAGCCAAAACTCTAAAATCCCCTAAATCCCTCCCGTGTAGATATGGCGCTATCCTACAGCGCTAGAGACCTCTCCCGAGTGACCCTACAACACTTTCCAACGTGGCCAATCTTAATCCAATTGACTATACGGTTAGTCAAGATCTCCTGGATCAATAACACATACCAGACAATTATATATGATTTTCCACAAACTGACCCCCTCCTGGTCGATAGTCAGCTTACTAATACCCAACCTAGTACTCGTAAGGTATGTAAAATACCATACACATGCATAATAAATTCAACTAGTTAATTCATTTAAATATTGAAATCCCAAAACGCAATAAAAATCATAATCAAAAAGTTAGGGTTCATACATTTAGATTTTTTCAATCTACAATGATTTAGTTCATAAAAAAATACTGAAAAATAATAATAAATCTATTAAAATCATGCTAAAAACAAAAAACAGAATAAAGTTACCTTTTTGATTGAAGGGATTCGGAGTCCGGATGACGAAGAATCATGACATTCTTCTTCCCCTTCCTCTTCCTTCTTCTCTCTAGCTCCAGGCGTGTTTTGATTCTCTCTAATAGGAATTGTGTGTGTTTTTCAGTTGATATGAGATATTTATAGGAGTACAGAAACGTTTTAGGTCTATATTGGCCCCTTTTGGGGGGTCCAAAAGGCCCAACCCATTTTTACTTATTGTTGGAAAATTTTGAGTCACTATGAGAAAAAATGTCATAACTTTCTCGTCTCAACTTCAAATCGACTTCCGACACCTCTCACACGACACTGACTTCAAGTTCCTTCCAAACCAAAAGGAATCAGGTCAAAATATCTTTCCAAATTTTCATGGTGATTGAGACAAGTTATGTCAAACTTTCTAGAAAAATGCTCAAATGCCTCTAAAATATTTTTTTTCTCTATGCTCTCCTTGACTTGCATGTGGATTTGAATTACTTGACTTCCCCATATCATCTTGGGGTTCCATTTTAACCATATACCTACGAATCTATACACTCAACACACGATTAAAGCATAAAATACTCTTAAAATAGTAATAAGCCCAAAATGTTATAAGAAAATATGAAACATCAAATACTAGGGAATAATCAATCTATTAGGCCCACTAATCCCCCAAAAAGATGTCTCGTGATACGATTATTCTATCACAAAAGACGAGACATCAATATTTCACCACATGCAAAGAAAAATATTCCCACGTTTTTTAATTTAAAAAGTTCCCACCCACCCCATCTTCTTGTCTTAAATAAGCACATGAGGGAAGAGTCTCATTAAACGTTGAAATACACACAAAAATTTCGTACATAAATATTGTCTGATTCTTCCGTTTGATGGTCTACTTCCTCCAATTCGAATAAACGTGTTGCAAGAGTAACAATAATCTCCAACTTGTTCTTAACAACGTGAGACCTTTAACTTGCACCCATACTGTCGAGTAATCAAATGGAATGTCATTAAAATGAGCTTGTGTTGTCCATTGATTGATCCCGACAAAGATTTCAGATCCTCGTAAATTCCTCGTCATTGTAAATCTCAAGCTTAAAAACATTCTTCCATAGTTCAGTGCACCTAATACTAACCCATAGCGAAAACCCTAGGAGAAATAGTTACATGGGATACAAGCGCACACCCTTCCTTCTGATAGTCAATAGAATGAGTCATAACACTATGTTAAGCCCCCAAGCTCTTCCCGTTGTTATCCGTCAATTTAATCAAAAGTAATGTGTGCCTAGCTCTAGTAGCCATAGTTACATAATTTAAAAGACAACACAACGACAACTAACAAACACTGATGTGAGAATTCAAGAGATACTCATTTTTATCTACTTATTATCATATATTATATGATAAAATTTGTCGTTTCTTAAAGTAAAAATTATCAACCATACCGTACCTACAAAATGCACCCATATAGTATCAAACATTTAATTTTTGTCCAAGTCAGACCGAGTCTAGTTTCCAGACACTTTTCTTAGACGGGTCAGATAGAATATCTAAATTCAAACGAAATTGGCCTATTCCTAGTTTATTGAAAACCACCAACAAATCGAAAACTCTGTTGTTCGTAGAAGTATTCCCGACCCATGCCTAGCCATTTTTGCAAGTTGATCAGCAAGTCCATGCTTCCTTCTTGGGATATATTTGAAAGAGATCAGACCAAAACATCTGCCATCTGATTAATTTTCCTGATGACCAGATGAATTTTTCAACTTGCTGTTGACATCTGTATAATACCTTGAATAAGCTCAAGGTTATCCAAAAGGATTGTTTTATCAATGTTAGGGGAGTCCGCACATCTTTGTGTACCTTTTAACACTGCAATAGATTCTCCTTCCAGACTAGTGTTACAGCGGGTTGTGTCCTTGATTCCATGCTATGTCATGTATCCTTATGTTGTAGATAATACGAATACCTGTGACTTCATAAAGAATATTAAAAGAAGCATCACAAAAGATAGTAATAGATGGTCCCTTATTTAAATCTTCTACTACTTGTCTTGTTGATTCCGGATTATTAAAATTATTAGGAAAATTTCAGTCACTTAGAAGACAGTGCCTTGTCAACATCCAAATTTTGACCAACCTTAATAAGTTTTAAATTTGATTCAATTGTAATTCAATTTTTAAAGGGATAACATTATAATTTTATTTTATTTTGGACATGATAACATTATAATAATCCCTCTAACAATTGATTGCTTAGTACTTGAATACAAACAAAAGTTATTTATAAATAACCAAAAGTTTCATAAATTTATTTCTTACACTTTTAGAAAAAAATTATACCAAAAATTACAATTTAAATCACAAAATCAAGAAAAATGTCCTTTTTATGCTCAAGTGTTGAAATCTTAATTGTTACATATATTTTCCCCACGTTCAATTAAAACTTACCGTGTTATGGACCAATTATAGTTCTTCTTTTTTAACAAGTACCCATTATAATTCATACGATAGATACTTCGATTCCGGAAAAATATGGTAGAATTTGAATATGGTCGTGGCTTTTTTATATGGGTTGACAATTAACAAATATATTAAGTATAAATCGCAATCAACCAATATATTTGGTAAGCATCGTTTCAAATAATTAGTGAACAACTAAATGACCATAAAAGTTTTTCACATAGGGAAACATTATATCAATTTAATATTAAAAATTAGATTTTCACTACATAAACCCAAGGGTTTTGTAGCAAATACATTTATGGGAAAATCAATCTCGTGAACAAAACAAATACCAGGGAGAAAATCAATCTTGTGAACAAAACAAATAGCAAAAATACGATTATCATCTTCATATAATTTTTCTTCTTAACAATCTTACATCCCATACGAAAAAGCTACAAGTATTCCTGGTACCATAATTTTTAGCAATTCGAGAATCTACAATTCAAATTATTAGCGGTCCATGATTTAATGAGTTTTGCTTGAATGTGATAAAAATATAGTGTTAACCATCACGATTTTAAGTCATAAGGTTTTAATGAGACAATTGGCCTGATTTTTTTGTGTAAATGTGTAAACAATAGAGATTTTTACCTAACGGGATCTTGAATACCCTCCTTAAGATCCAACCACACCTCACCTATTTACACTTTTTATTAAAAACCACTAATAAGATTTAACACTTTACACCTTTTTGTCCACTATCTATTATACACCCATTTGTTTTTTAACTACTATATACACATGAAATTAAAAACCCTAAAAAATCTCTCCCATATCTCTTTTCCCTATTCTATTCCTGCAACTTTTCTTCTTTCCCCTCTCTTCTCTAATTTCAAAACCATATTCAAAAAATGGTGTTGCTTGGAGCTTGAAACCTTTGTCATTGTTCAAGTTTTGTTCAAGCCATGAGCCTCGTTCAAGCTCGTTTTACATCTGGTTTGTTTTCGTGACTAAAGCTTCACATTAAGCTTCGAGTTCGTGGCTAAAGCTTTGAGTAAGCCTTGAGTTCGTGGAAGGAAAGCTTCGAGCAAATGAATCTCCGCAGCAAGATTTGAGATCCAGATGAACATTTTTTTTATTTTTGAATTTAAATAGATATAACAATATTGATATATGCGTAATACTCATTGATTTTGTGTCATACTAAATAATTTTTTGTAATACTAAGTGATTTTACGTTAATACTTAGTGATTTTGCGTAATACTCAGTGATTTTGTGTAATACTCAATGATTTTTTGTTAATACTTAGTGATTATGCATATTACTCAGAAATTTTGCGTCATACTCAATAATTTTGTGTAATACCAAGTGATTTTATGTTAACACTCATTGATATTGCGTAATACTTGGTGATTTTGTGTAATACTAAGTGATTTTATGTTAGCATTCAGTGATTCTGCATATAACTCACTGATTTTGTGTCATACTTTTTGATTTTATGTCAATACTTAGTGATTTTGCGTAATACTCAGTGATTTTGCGTAACATTAAGTGAATTCTCTAACTACTGATTTTGCTGGTGATTCTCTGAGTAATGATTTTAGTGAGTATTATTTGAAATCACTGAGTATTATTTATAACCGCTTAATATTAACACAAAATTATTGAGTATTAACGCAAAATCACTGAGTATTACACTATATTAATAAGTATAACACAAAATCACTAAGTCTTACGCAAAATAACTAAGTATGACGTAAAATAACTAAGTAATAACATAAAATTACCGAGTGTTACCCAACATCACTACATATTAACATAAAATCACTACGTATTAACATAAAATAACTGAGTATTTACACCAAATCACCGATATTGCATAATGGCTTGAAGGTTTTGCAAAAATAGAGCTCAAAGGTGTTGCGAAATACTGCAAAAGTAGAGTTTGAAATGCTGCAAAAATGTTTTGGAGGGGGAAGGGGAGGAGAGAGAGAGAGAGAAAGAGAGAGAGAGAGAGAGAGAGAGAGAGAGAGAGAGAGAGAGAGAGAGAGAGAGAGAGAGAGAGAGAGAGAGAGAGAGAGATCTGAAAAAGAAAATAAAATGAATTGAATGAAAAGATTGGAAGATTGATTTTTCTAGATTCCAACTACAAAGTCTTTATGGTACACAAAAATAGTCTCTAAAATTCTATGGGTCAATCACTTTACAAAATAAGTTGTAGGATTGTGGTCATAAATTTGTGTTTATTTTCGCACCCAACTGTCATAGATCAGTAAAATATAATTTTACCCTTCTAAAAAAGAATTACAACTGTATCAATTTTTTCATTAATTCAAATTTTAAACAAGTATGACCTAAGTTGAGAATTTGATATATGTTTGATTCGTTTTTTAATAGACTAAATGACCAATTTATCCTTGAGCTACCTTTTATTTATTACACTTGACATAGTCAAGGGTATTTTGCGTCTATTAACTGATACAACATCAAATTTGGTCCAACTTGGGGAAAAGTTAAACGTGTAATATTATATGGACGGGTTTTGTAGGTTCGGCCCAGTTGATAACTTTATATATCGGAATTAGCCCTAATCGACAATTTACCCTTTTTTGTCTCTCTTTCCTTTCTCTACATCTCTTCACGTCGCCGCCACAAGGTACATCTCTCCATTTCTCTCTTTCTTCTCACTCTTTTGCTAATAGTTTCTATATGAAGACTCACTAAGACGGTAAAATTATCCTTTTCCTTTTTAGCCTTGTTGATAGATCTAATCTGTCACATATCCATCGGATAATCAATTTATTTCTTGTCGTTGACGTGTTATCGGGAATCTTACTTCGAAGGTTTTAACACATTTTTTTGTTGAACAACCATTCATTGCAGAATTTGGTAGATCGATCTTTTTTGGCCAGTCGTGTCGTGGTTCTATTCTTATACCACCACCATCAAAGACACTTTTTAACTCTGTAACCTGTCATTGTCATTGCTCATTACCATAGGTATACTTGTTTCTCTTTTCCATTTTTTTTATCGAAATAACAAAACCAACAAGATTTTTGTTGTTGAGATGAAATCAATATGAAATGTTATTTATTGTTATAAAAAAATCCATTTTTACCCAAGTTTTCATGGCTCAAATCGAGTTTATATGCAAATAAATTTGAATTTTTTTTTTTGTCGAAATTTGAAATTACTTAAAAGCAAGGGTATTTTAGAATAATTTTTGAAGTCAAGTAGTATGAGGTAGTGATTAGTTTTACAAGCAAGCAAGTTAGTTTTTTTTTTTTTTTAACATAAGTTTAGTAGTTATTTTTTTTGGAAATATAAGCTACAATAAATATCAAAAAGCAGTTGTCCAAAAAAAATAATATCAAAAAGCACAAAACGTCCCAGAACAAAACAAAAATTTAAACGGCAGGACACTGAAGAGAGTACACACAGTCACATAGTACATAGTAGACTCTGGTCATGTTGAACCATATTTGCTCTGCTCTTTTGGTATTAGACCTTCAATTTTTCTCCTTTTCAAAACCCATTTACCTCTTCTCATACGTCAATCTCTTGCCTCTTTTCAAGCTCACGAAATGTAATCTTCTTCATCTATATGCAAAAATGTGTGTGTCTCTGTGCGTGTATCTTTGTTGTACACGTATAAACCATGCCCCTTTACGTACTCTGTAGATAGATACAATATCTATAACAAAGATGCAATTTTTGTTTTCTATTTTTCAATAAATTCTAGTTTTTGTTTGTAAAATGTGTATGTACGATATCAGTTTTTCCGGGTAGTGTATATGCATGAATCTGTTATGCGAATAGAGAACCTTGAACAACCACGAGTAAACGAACTTTAACCTCAAGGTTAGGTTAAAAACTCATGGCTAGTGTATCCCTAATAACCCGAGCGATTATTAGCATTTGGAGGGTGTTTATGTGTGGGAATCTAAGCACGTGTGTGATTTTCGATTATTTTGGGTTCAATGAACACCCTTTTTGTTTCAATGTGTTTTGATTTTCTTTCTTAATATGCTTTTTGTTGTGCGCCCATAAAAGATTTTGTTTCGAAAATAGATGTTGAAGTGTTGGTTTCTTCTGTAGGTCATAAACCCAGTCAAAGGATTAGAATAATTGTTATAGTACCTAGTGAAATACGTGTTGCTAAGGCTTGATTAGTAATGTAACATTGCTTATTAATGGTTGTATGACAGATGGAGAGAAGAACACCTCAAAGAAAAGCAAGGAAAAGGCCCCTCGAAGATGAATTTCATTCTGCAAGTGAGGGATCAAGAAAAAAGGTAGTTATTAAAAAGGAAACTGGTGATGAAATTTATGAAGAAAACTTTAATTTTCGAATACTTTTGCCCAATGGTGAGACTACTGAGGTAACATTTAATGAAACTCGAAAAGAAATTCCATGGGAAGAATTTGTTAAATTAGTAAAGCAAGAATATATCAGGGGTTTGATGAGACAAACAGAGTCTCGAAAACCCAGAAGTATTAACTGGAACAGTGATAATTTGCATTTTGTGGATGCATTTGATAATGAGATTAGAGGTACATTGAGTTTTAGAGCATTTAAACCCTTCAAGTGGAATCTTCTCTCTCTTAAGGTTTGACTTTCTTTTAAATTAAATACTGTCACTTAGTAACAAAAAGTGCTTAATTCTTGTTTTATTATAGGATGGATCAGGGGAAGCTACCACATTTGAGGTTTGTTCATTCGTATATATGTTAAATAGAATTTGTGCATTTTGTATAAAACTCATTGCTTCTAATTTTTACTGTTGTAGAATATGTGGGATTTGACTCCAGATACAGATCTATTAAAGGAGTTACCTGCTGAGTATACATTTGAAACAGCTCTTGCTGATTTAATTGTAAGTGATGCATTTAACAATATTATATTTAATGTGTTTTCTTTAATTGCTAATTCATATTTTCTTCCTTTAACAAGGATAATTCTTTGCAAGCAATATGGTCTAATAAACCAAAGCAGAGAAGATTAATAAGGTATGCTCTGTTTTCTTAATTTTAAAACTTGTAAGTGATTAATCATTTGTGTGTATATGTGTAGAGTGGAAATGGAGAATAACAAAATCGTAATTTTTGACTCTGGTCCTGGAATGGATGGGACTGATGAAAACTCTATAGCTAAATGGTATGACATACTCTTTGTTAATGTTTTACTGTATAATAATATATAGTCCTCTGTTTATTTAGCTATTTGATTTAATGTTCTCAGGGGAAAGATGGGTGCTTCTTTGCACAGATCCTCAAGAACAAAAGCTATAGGAGGCAAGCCTCCTTATTTAGTGGTAAGTTATTAGAATATATATCTATTTTTTCGTTTTGATAATTTGAGTTATAAAAAGTCTTGTTTTGTTAACACAGCCTTACTTTGGAATGTACGGTTATGGAGGTCCAATTGCATCAATGAATCTAGGAAGGTACGTTTGTAACTTGTTTTATTTTTAATAAATACAAATTTTAAATTTACTCTTATGTTGAGCAGGCTTGCGTATGTTTCGTCAAAGACGAGACAATCTGAAAAAGTGTATATGTTGCATCTAGATAGAGATGCTTTACTCAGCTGTACTAGTTCTAAACAGCCTTGGATGGTACTTTCTTTTCTTTTCTTTTCACTTTTACATTGTTTTTTTTGTTGATTAATGTTAAGGAATTTGCTTTTCTTGCAGACAAAAGGTGGTCTTAGAGATCCCACAGAAGAGGAACTTGAATTTGGCAGTTTCACAAGGGTATCACCTTGTTTGTAATTTTAATATAGGGATGTTTGTTCTTTAATTGAGTTAATTATTTAATTAATTACCATTTGTACAGGTGGAAATTGTGGAGCCTAAGATAAAAAGTTTGGACATAGAGCAACTTAAATGCAAACTGAAGGATATCTACTTTCCATATATTCAGGTGTTATTGCATTCTTAAGTCTTGATATTTAGTCTCTATTAGAAAGAAATAAGTTAACTAAGATCAATATGATTACTATTGACAGTGTGATGAAGAGTCAGACTCGGGCAGAACAATCCGACCAATAGAATTTGAGGTTTGACAAAATTATCCTCCAGTCTTTTTTGATGTTATTTAATACAATATTATAATTGATAGGTGAATGGTGAGGATTTGGCGGAAATTCATGGTGGAGAGGTGGCTACTACAAATTTAAACTCCTGCAATGGACCTCTTTTTACCTTTCAACTTCGTTTCACCACCAATGCTTCTTCTAGTAGCCAAGGTAATAAAAATGGAAAGTTTGTACTTTATACTCTTTGACTTTACTTATGATTTGAGACTTGTGACAATCATAGGATCTAACCCATCAAGAGAAGCTAATGCAAGAGTGAAGTGCGCATATTTTCCAATTGTGCAGGTATTTTTTCGTTAAAATCTTTTTTTTTTTTTTTTATGAATGTTAACCATGGTTAATAATATAGGGTAAAGAGACAATCGATACTATATTGAATACTTTGGAAGAGTCCGGATATGAAATATCCGAAAACTTTGAGAGGTTTAGTCGTGTCTCTATTCGCCGGTTAGGTCGCTTACTTCCAGATGCTCGCTGGGTAAGTAATCTTTTTATTTATTTTTTATTTATTTTTTGGTCTCATTACACATATTCCTTATCAATTAACGTAATTTATTGGTCTTTTGCTCTAGCCATGGCTTCCCTTGATAGATTTAAGGCAGAGAAAAGGAGTCAAAGCTCAACAAATCTTGAAGAGATGCTGCTACAGGGTCAAATGTTTTATAGGTTCAACTTATCATCATCCTCTTAAAATACCACAATTATATATTGATCAAACTTCATTTTCACTTACATATATCATTGTTCCAATTTTGCAGAAACCGATGCTGGTTTTAATCCGACCCCATCAAAGGTATAGTTTTTCGAATCTATTTATAGATGAACATTGACTAATCTGATTTTATATGTAATTTCTTAGACTGATTTAGCACAGCATCATCCCTATACCACTGTGTTAAGAAATCTCGGAAACAAACTAGTTGATAATGACAATGGTATGAATCTTTGACTTTGAGTTGTATATTACAAATATAAGTTTATTTGTTTGTTACTCATGTTAGTTTATCTTGTAGATGTGCAAATTGAGATATATATACAAGGAAAAAAAGTTGATATTCAAACTCTGGATAGGGAATATCAAGATTGGGTACTTAAAATGCACACCACATATGATGAAGAAATAGATTCTGGTGCAGATCAACCCACATACATATTTAATCCTCAAAACAAGAAAAAACTTGGCGTATCTTCTGATGGTAATTTAATTCAACCTTTTTTACTCATTACAAGTAAAGCTTAAGTTAAATATCCTTTTTTTCTTTTCGATTTTTAGTTTTGAGGATGCATAAAGAATTTGAAAGAAAAGGAAAAATGTGGAGATCAGGTCAAAAGATAAAAGTTTTGAAGGGAGCATGTGCTGGTATAAATAATCAACATCTTTATGCAACATTAGAATGCATTATTCTTGAAGGAGTTGAAGGAGATCCTGGTGGTAAGTTAATTTTTCCTTTTTCTTTTTTTTATTTTTTAAAAGTTTATATTTCCAATCTTATTAATTTTGTTTCGTCCATTCAAAAAATAGGTGAGGCTCGGATTATCTGCAGGTATGTTTCCTTGTTTCTATTTCCTTTTAACTCTACACAAAATGAAGTTTTACTTTTAGTTACTAACATTGAACTATATAGTCCAATAAATGTCCCTCCGGAGAAAGCTTGCCATTTTGGTACTAATCCTGAAAATGTCACTATTGAGATTCGTAACTCCATATCATTGCCTATAAGTGTGATTGATTCTGGAAAGGTACGATAATTTTCTTTTTCTATTTTTACGTTTCATTTTTTTTTTGGAAAGATGTGCTATTTATTGTTTTCTTTTTAGTGTAATACTGTACGAGATGATGAATGGAACGCGAAACTCCAAGTACAACTTCAGAAAGTTGCCTCATCAATTGACTTATTGAGTTCTGAACAGTGCGAAGAATTACAATCACAATTTGGAGAGGTTAATTCTATAAACTCTTGTCATTTTTGTTAACTTGTATAGAGAACTCTATTTTGATTTTATACTCTACTCTAGGGTTTACCTGAGGACATAATTGAAGCTGGGTATGGCCCACCCAAGGAAATTATTGCTGTTATTCGTCCTGCTTCTTTTGATTCTGGCAAAGGTTCAATAAATAGCTTGGATCAGAAGTACATTGTTAAAGAAAATTATGAAATGCATATATCGATTAAGTTGGAAACTAAAGATCAGGGAAAATCTCCTTTAAAACACATTTTTTCTGCTAAAGTGGGTCCTTCATCGCTAAATAAGTTACAAGGGTTATACATATTTTCACTTGAGCTTTTACCACATCTATTTGAAAAGGCTGGTGTTTATACATTCTCCCTATCTCTTGTAAGTGACTTGTACCATTTTTTTATATTTTTTGTAGTTGAACATGTGAAAAACATATATTTATTTCGTTTATCGTTTGTATTTTGTTAGACCGAGGTGAATTGTAGGGCTTGTGAGAAAAAGGTGCAGGTTAAGCCATCGAGTGAAGTTGGAAAGTGGAAACTTTTGAGTAATGAGCAAATTGTAAATCTATGTGTAAGGTAAGATTTTTGGGCTAGCTTGTAAATCACAGGGATGAAAATGCAAAAGAAAATAGAAACTATTATTGATTTGATAGTAACTAATCGTACGTGTATAAACTGTGAACAGGGCTGGCTTGTGTTTACCTCCTCTCAGTGTTGCTTGTTATGATAGATATGATAACAGAATTTGCATTGAAAATGATCCTGAAGCTGTGATAAAATTTAAAGCTACAAAAGGTGTTTATATATCTGCATCCAATATGAATATATCGCTCAACCATGATAAATCAATTATGATTATTGAGGTATGTTTTATATTTACTTGTAACATTAAGAGGACACTTCTTTTGCTCCTTTTTTCAACAAAAAAAAGGTCTAAATATTACAATAATTAGGATCTGCGAGTTGAAAGTCACGATTTGGACAAGATTCGACCAGAGTATGAAACAGCTTTAGTTATAAGTCCTCCAGATGAGTCATTCTCTATAGATGTTCCTTGTCAAGGTAAACTAATACTCATTTTAATGTTACAGTAAAAACACATTGAAAGCTCATAATTTTGCTTTTTAGTACTTCCTGGAACTTTGGATCACGTCAAATGTATAGCACCAACTTTCACAAGTCAATTGCTCCCAGGGCACATAATTAAGGAATTGGTGTTCGAGGTATATAGAATAATAAAAAATATTTGCATATTCATTCATTAAAATGAAAAAATGATGACTTAAATTTCCTATTCTTGCAGATGTTTGATGAATTTGGTAATCATATAAAGGAACACGAGACTGTCCAATTGAATGTAGATGGGTTCAGTTTTCTAGATAAGAAAGGTTATTTCCGAAAGGTTAGTAATAATGTACCATTATTAAGCTTTGTTTAATTGTTTTCTAGATATTCGGAAAGTTACTATTTTATTCTTGTACACACAGGTAGATGATTGTGGATATCTCGACCTTAGTGGCATCTTAAAAGTTACAAAAGGCTTCGGTGAAAATGGTATGTACAAAATTATACACCTGTCATTACTTTATCGAGTATTTTTCTAAAAGCAAAATGTTCTTTTTGTAGCAAACCTTTCTATATTATGTGGTCCTAAAGTTGTCTATGAAAACGAGTTTCCTATCGAGAAGAGGGAGCTACGAGCAGCATTTGAGGTTAGTTCGGTCATTTTTCTCTTATCTATGAACATAAGAATATAATATTTTGTTGATCATATAGGTACCTGAAACTTGCATTGCTGGTTCACAAATGGAGAATATGGTATTTGAAGTGATAGACTCACAAGGTGAAGTTGATGTAAAGTTCCATGAAAAAGATGAACATGGGATTTTTCATACTTTGACGATAAAATCAGACATGTTAAACATAGATGACTCTGTTCAATATACCTTCCGTAATGGAAGATGCACTGTTCGATCTATTTCTCTTCCTCAACAGGAAGGACTTTTCTCTTTTGTAGCTTCTCATTCATCTCATCCACAACTACAATTAACCATTCAGGTTTTATACATTTTAAACTTTATATATTTTCAGCAAGTTTATTAAAATTTCGAATTAACCATGATTTACTAACTCTCCTGTGTAGTTGCAAGTTGAGTTACCTGTACATCTAGGGGTTGAAAGTATGGCTTCACAAAGTACACACGAACCTCTTCTTCTTCTCGAAAGCTCATCATCAGCTATGGAATTTGATAGTGAAGGGCCTAGCTCATTATCCAGACAAGATGTTATTAACTTACTTAAGGCAAACATGGAAGAACAAAAGGTATAAATTTATATATAATCATGGATGTTTATTTAAACTTAGTATTTATATTGTAGCATGTTATAGTATTGTTTTTAATTTCAGGAGCTTGAGCGTGTAGTGTCTGAGAATGAGAAGTTCGTTGGAGAGCTCGAAATCAACATAAAGATGCTTGAAGATAAGCAATCGAAAGAAGAGAATGAAGTGTTGAGATTAGAAGCTAGTATAGATGAAAATGGTGGTGCTATTATTGAAAAAGAGACAATTCTTGAAAAGATAGAGAGTAAAAGAAATTCTGCTGCTTCGATTGTCTGTAAATTACTTGGATCATCATCTCAATCTGAAAAGCGTCAAAGAGATTTTACAGATGATATACTTGGTGTGGTAGCACTTCTTGGAACAGTTGATTCTATTGAGCTTAGCAGGTATGTTTGGTTAACTTTGTATGTATTTATTAACCATGGTTAGTTAATAACAAAGTATTTTCTTGTTTCAGGGTATTAGCACGGTATCTTGGAGAGGAACAGATGCTCGCAATTGTTTGCAAATTGCATTCGAGTCCCAATGCATATGATGAGTTATCTACAGGGCTTGGATACTCTGTCAATGGAGGATATCTGGTGATATACCTAGAGGATATAAAGTAAGTAAGATAATAATAAATCTATACCTTAAGATTGTGAAACGTTACTTATTTGATGATGTGTTTGTTTGTTTGTTTGTTTGACAGGGCTTATAAAGGACAGTTGTGTAGGGACCCACAAAAGACTCTTGGTTTGTTGAGTCCTACCCTACCAAGTGGTAAGATCGCAGAAGGGTTTTTAGGGTACGCGGTTAATCTAATCCACATTGATGAAACCTATATGCATCAACATAAGACTGCATCAGGTTTTGGTCTAAGAGAGACTTTGTTTTATCGGCTTTTTGGGGAGCTCCAAGTATATGAGACCAAGGAGAAAATGAACACAGCAAAATCAAACAATTGTATAAAAGACGGAGCTGTTTCATTAGACGGAGGGATCATTAGAGGAAACGGACTTGTATCTCTTGGATCATGGTATGTATCATTCTTTATTTCTTGTTTTAGTGTTTCTTTTTTAATAATGATAATAATAATAATAATATTTGTCTCTAACAGGGAACCAGAGATCCAGTTTCCTGTTGTTGCAGATGAAAGTAAGACATGTTTATCTTCTACAAACAGCAAGGAGATCTTAAAGCTCGTTGCAGAAAAGAAAATTGATATAAAGAAGACAAACAAGTCCTTGGAAGAAGAGAAGGAAAGATTGAAGAAGGCAAAGAAGAAATCGAATGCAGCTAAAGAGAAGCATTCAAAGTTCTTAAAAGACAAAGCAACTTCAGTCACAAATCTCTCTGGCGTCTATACCCCTTAACCCAAATTTCATTCTTATTGAAGAGGAGGATTTTGTTATTCTTATATTATATTTTTGGATTTTTAAAGTATTTTCTTTCTTGTCAAACACAAATTCTCTTAGATTATTCTCTTGGTTATAATTTATTATATAATTTGCTTTTGCGTAAGTGATTAATTACAAATTTATTTATATGCTTCATTAAATCATTTTATATATGACATGTTTAACTTGTAAAATTATGCACTCTTTTATCTTGATTACTTAAATATTCTTTATGCTATAATATATCACGTGTTTAACGTTTTCTAATTATGTCAAACTTAATTGGTATATGATTCCGCATCTAGAACATGTCTCATGCTAAAAGATTAAATTATCCATGACATGAATACTCCTTAATTATATTCACTTGAGCACATTTTTTATCCTTGAATGATTGCTATTTGATTTTGTATTTTAACATACTTTTTTGCTACAACTTGTTATGTGCTAAACCATCTAAATATTACTACTATTGCTAAAAACATACATTTACATTTTCACTTATTTTGAACATGTTCTAAAGTATATATATTATTATTACTTGTAAAAGTGATTAATTGAAAAGTTGTTGAGATGCACATTTAGAATATATCATATATTAAACACAGTTTTTGAGTATTATTTTCTATAAAAAAAACATGTATCTATATTTTTATATTTTTAAACATGTTTTATACTATAACGTGTTATATGTTTTGAATCTGAAGAGAAAATGCATTACAAATTTCTTTAAAAAATTCATTTTGAACATATTTGGGATTTTTTTTCCGGTATAACTTTTTTTTTTAACCTTGGGGCTTCATTTTTAGCAAAAAACTCATCTCTTTCTCCCCACCATTTTTTATATCATTGGAGATCAAATCAAAGAGACCTCAACTTCATCTAATCCAATAAGATTACTCACCATATCAAAACTTGATACACTTTATTTTATTATCCACTCAAGAAAAGTTAATCATATACATCGTTGTATTATCCACTCATTAGTATGTTGTATCATTATTATAACCTCATTGAATACAAGGGGTCTTGCTCAACCTCTATATTAGAGAACAATGACTTTAGAGTTTGAGATTGAGTATAGTAAAACTTCATTTAGGTTGTGATCGAGCCCATAAAAATCATGAAAGTTAGGCTATGACTAAACCCATAAAAGTCACGGTATATGTTGTCCGGTAAAAATTTTATTGTAAAAGTTTTGTATTTCACTTTTAAAAAATAAAAGAAATTTAATGAATAAGTTTAAAATCTTAAGGTGTAATCCTAAGTAGTGGACTAGGCTCATGTGAGTCTAAACCACTTCAAATATGCGTGTAGTATATATATTAGAATTGCTTAAACTTTTGTCAAACAAAGACAATTTCAATTGTCCTTCTATCTTGTATTTGATAAAGTGTCTAAAAGAACTCTTCCTACTAATAATTATCTTACTTAAGTTTTTAATTAGTCATTATTGATTAGTGTTGTATCCACTCTCTATAATACTTATAAGTGGTATCGAAGCATGACTTTGCGTAAATTGATTAATCTTAAGTCGAGTAAATGATATAAAAACTAATCAAGTGAAAAGTTCTTCTACTAATAAACATCCACTCTTTGTAGGTACAAATTGTAATTCTTAGAGAAAGAGGATAGAGGAATGTATGCAATGCATAGATAGTGAGCTTTGGATGATCACAAGTAGATGTTTTTTTGTGACATATAAGGAAGAAATGAACGAACCGGAGTTAGTGAACTAACGTGAGAAGTGAAAGACTTCGCAAAGCTTATCGAAGACAATAGGACATAACTAACACAAAATGCTTAATCATTGAATATTTTGGTGTGTGCATTATTAAAGTCGGAGCACAACCTTGTTAGTAAACTCTCACCGGCTCATGGAATTCAGAAATGCTTGGAGCTCTCATATGGAATCTTCAATATTGGCCTAAAGGAAAGCGAAAATGACGATCCTGATCTTTTAACTTCAATGACAAATGATGAGGTAGTCTCTTACTCTAACTTTTTCTTATTCTCTTAATGATTCTAATGATGAGTATGATGATTATTCTATGTTTGGTTCCATTTATAAAAAAATGAGCTTTATGTCGAAACAAACAATCTTTTGTTAAATGACTTGTGATGTCTCCCTATTTGTCATGAATTAATCCTAGTTGGAGACATCATTTTAGGTGTATTTACTAGTGTATAGGTCGATTTTCTCATGATTTAGTTCACTTTCCTATTTTGTGTCTTGAATTAATTATTTATTATTTTTAGAGCATATTGGGTTTAATTATCTATTTAGTGTGAAGCTTTAAAGATATATAGTAATTAATTAGAGTTCAAGTCAATTCTTAGAGCTAAAGGAAATAGGATAAACATGGAAATTGAAGATAAGGAAACAAAAGCTAAAATATGGAAAAGGAAAAACTGCCATAAATCTGAATTTCACCACCCACGACCACAAATCAGCTCGTATCTCAAAATCGGTGAGGTATTTGGTAGAACGGTCAAGAGTAAAGTTAAATATCTTTCCGAAACGATGAATTTCGACTACTCATACGTGTCAAACATATAAGTATTGAAGCTGTTAGGACCAAAACAAAAACGGGGCTGATTCCATATTTTAGGGTTACGAATTTGAGTTGGGCAAAGAGTCCATTATTTACCTTTTCCTTCAAGAAAACAAATTAGGTCTTCCTATACACTATAAATACAACCTCTTATCATTACAAAATCATCCTTGGAAAAACCTTAAGCCAAGAGGAAGCTGCAACACAAGAGAAGAAGTCTGGAAGGAGCTGAACACCATATCATGTCTTCTCCAACCTTTAAATTTGTAATTTCTTTCCTTTCTTTCTTTAGTATGAAATAATTTACTTTTAGCTTGAGATTTAGCATATATGTATGAACCCTAGTGTTTCTACTTGATTTGGGATACTACGGTATTTAATTGGAATTCATGTTTTATGTTTTGTTTATGTGTTTTGATTTATTGTCTGTTTTCCTTGCGGTGCGAAACGTATAGGATTATCTTAATAGTAGTTAGATGATCACCTTAGTTGGGTGTCTAATTATTGAAACACCACATAACTTCTAGAACAAGGTTTAGACCTGACAAATCAACCTAACTAGATAATCATTAGGGTACGTTGTCACCACTATTACCATGTTTGGAATTGAATTGCTTAGGGCCTTGGTGGCGCTTGATTACCCTAGGTTTAGTCTGCCTCATGGTGTGTCCGTAGCCCCCTTAGTCGCTCTCTAGGTCTAAGGTATGGGAATTTAGAATCCTAATTATTTCATATTACATGATTCACCCTTAGACAATAGAATAACCAAAACTAGTGGGGATTACTTGCTAATATCTCGAGCTAAACTCTCATACTACTTGCTTCTATATTTTATTTACTTTTCTCTCTTTAAATTCTTAGTTTAATTTTCTTAAGTAAAAAAAAAACCAACTGCAATCTCTTTTCCTTTATTTTCTTGCGTATTATTTGTTCTAGCTTTTTAATATCTGCACTTGAATATTTGCACAAGTTCTTCTTAACCTTCGTAGTCTCTGAGGAACAAATTCTACTTATTCATTAAAACTTGCATACGTCATGTATACTTGCAGAACCGTGATAGACTAGGGTGTTTATTTGCATTTGTTTATCTATTATGTTGTAACACCTTAGGCGACACCAAGTTGAAAATAGAATAAGAGAGATATCAATACTTTTGTCTTAACTTGTATGATCCATTAGAAACAAATTAAGAGACAACTTGTAAAAACATCTCTTTTCTAGAAGAAACCAAAAGACTCTTAAATGAAATTGTTTATTGTTAAAACTTGTTGATTCAAACTATATCAAGATAAACAACCTTTTCAAATTTTATAATACATACGTTAAATCCTCTTTTTTCAACCGTAATTTCCCCCAAAATTCTCCATGATTTGATTATCGAGTTCTTGAGGAACCCAAAGCTAACTAGTTTAGAAGATACAGTACGAGCAAAATTTTTTCTTTCCTCAACATTAGAGCAGATAGATCATCACCCATGAAAAGAGAAAAGAGATTTGAACCTTATCAAAGTGTTTCAGTGCAAAAAACTCCATAAAACAAAAAACCAAAATAAATTGGGTAACAGATGAAGAGAAAAACCCATAAAAAGGTCTCTTCGATGGTACCAAACAGACAATCGTAGGACATTATGTCTCCATATTTGTGATGAAATAATCTAGCCACGAGACATCATCTTAGGTACATTATGTGCTTAGTTGAGGGGGGTTTTCCCTATTATTTGTTAGTTTCTCGTCTCTTGCCTTGTTTTGGAGGTTTGTTACTTTTAGAGAATTTTTGTGTAATTTGTGTGTCAAATGTGAAACTCTTAGGTAAAAAGAAGGTATTAGATGCCAAGACATGGATTATAAGTTATAGAAATAAGATCCAACACAAAATCAAGTGTTGAAGTACTAACAATTTGTTTTTAGAAAGTGCAAAGGTTATCGATCAGGCTTAGATTGTGTAGTATTTCCAATGCTACATAAAATCGATGGAGAATTTAAAGGAGCCCTTTTATATCCAGAAATTTCTTTGAATTTCGGTCGCGTGCCACTGATTCTGAGTGATTTGGAGTTAACGAAAGAGTTGTGATTTTTACAAACTTTATGGGTCAACTAGTCCACTTTCTAAGGAAAACAAGTTTGATTTGGATTAGGACTCCAAAACCTTGCCAATAACCTATATTTTTTCCAAACACACACACACACACACACACACACACACACACATATATATATATATATATATATATATATATATATATATATATATATATATATATTGGTATTTGACATTAGAAACTTGTCCTTTCCATTCTATTGAGCAACCTTTACAAAATTTTCAAAGCAAGTTGACCTAGAGAGGAAGCAACAAGAGCTAAAACATCACAACATCGATTTTTCATCTCTCCAGCTCTATCAATAGGGTAATTAGCTATAGATTTCTAGCTTAACCATATTTCTAAGCTTTTATTATTTAGTTTTATTATGAATTAAAATGATCATATCTTGGGTTATTATTCTATATAAACCTTAGACTACTATTTTGTTTTTTAATTGATTTGAGCCTAGCTTTAGAATTGTATTTCGTGTTTGCCTTTATTCTATCCCTAGCCTTGATCACATTAGGACTGCTTTTAATAATTAGTATTCTCACTCTGATGGGGGATATAATTTCTTAAACCAACACATAATTGTCTAGTGTACGGTATGATTTTAACGGGCTTGCCTAACTAAATAATCAATAGGGTTAGATTTTCACCGCCAGTCTCTGCGCAAGGTCACCTTACCTAAGTCCCTTGGTAGAGTTGAGGTTGCCTTCTAAGCTACCCTGACGGAAGTTAGAAGGATTATAGAATACCGACTACTTATATTAGCTTAATTTACCTTTATAATTAGAATAAAGACTTAATAAGATAGACTCACACTTGTATCCTTAAGTTATTATCTTTTGCATTCTTATTAAATTATTCAAGCAAAACAATATTTATCTTATTTAGTTTCTATTCTCAACATCTAAAATAATCTACTCCCTGAAAACAAACTCTAACTTACTATTACTTGCAAACGATTTGTGCACTTGTAGAGAGTTATTTATGGACTTCCTAAGGTGTGTCTGCTTTTATTATTCATTTATTTATCACATGTTTGGGCCTACCATCCACAAAACTAGAAGAGAGAGAGAGATAGGGGGATGTGGTAGGGTAGAGACTAGAAAAAATTGTACCTACATGGTTGTTTTTGTAAGGAAATGGAGAGTTAGGTATCTTTAGGAAGTGGGTGTGATGGTTGATCAGCGGTGAACTAAGAGAGCTTTTGTTACTCGATTGGGTGGAAAACAAAATTTATAACATATGTTGTTTAGTTGATGGGTACACTCTACATCTTCCTAATTAGCCATTAGCTTGTGAGATCGATTTGATAGGAATTGGCTAAAATATGTATATTCTGAGACCTTGAGGTCTTTGATTTAATGTAATTTCAATAAAAAAACAACATCATAATTTGTAAATACTCTTTTCCTTTAATTCTTTATTTTTATCTTTAATTATTAGTTATCACTAAAATTTACATTAATATATTATTATGATCTTAATTTTTTTTAATAGTTTAGACAACTTTTGTGAATCCTAATTAACTGCCTTGAGATTATTAAATGGTTTTTGAAACTTTATTGTTTAACTGAATTTGGAATTTGCATTGATTATTATAATTCTTGTTTGAAATATATTTTCTTTGTGATGACCGTATATTAGAAATGTTATAATCTATGAACTGCACGGGGGAGGAGGGAGGTTAATAGACAAAATTATATAATTCTAGTATGAATGGATTAGAATCAAGAGATCATCAATATATGTATAACCAAACTAGGATTCAATGTTAACCACTCAATAATTCATAGAATCATTTGAGGGAAGTTCCTAACTTTATAAAGTAGCCCTCAATTACTCGCGAGAGACTTGGGTGGAATTTAGAATCCCGATTAGTATTTTAATTTCAAATTCGTCCTTAATCAACATAATCCTAAGATGTGTTAATTCAGTGAACTCAAGCAATCCAAGTTATACCTTTTGATAGGATACTACCACAATCTCTTTAATTTTTTCTATTAATTAATTGCATTGGAATATAATCAAAACTTAAAAATTACAATCATCTAAAATTGTATTCTTATCTTGCACAACGATTCATCCAATATTTCTTAAACTCGTGATACTAATTTCTATTTCCCATGGAGAACAATATAATCTTACAATTTTACTACTTGGAACTACTCGTACACTTGAAGATCGTAATAATTTAGGGTGCATAGATTAGCTCACTCGCGGAACTTGCCACTATCTAACTTTAGAGCTTCAACAATAAAAATGTATAAATTATGTAAGTTCTATGTTAGTTGAAAAAACTTAGAACATTTCCATCTAATCCCGAAATAATTGTTTAAAACTTTATAACTCAAGGATAAACAAGATGTTCCAAGCTTTGCTAATTTACCTTCTTCAAAGATGTCTTAAAATAAAGTAGTCTTCATCGTAATGGCACCACCAGAATCGTTGACTATGAAGTTTGAAAATGAAAGTTCGACGTAATATGTTAACAACCATCATCGTGTCTTCATGTCAAACCCAACACTTTCATCCATAACACTGATATTAACATTGTGAATTACCACACCACGAACCTTATCACCTCTGAACAATGTTGTGAATGAAAGGCTGAAGGAAATGGATTGCATGAGAGAGGCAACAAAAAAATTATCATGAGACGGATATTCTACATAGAATAAGAAACTGAATCATAAGATTTATTCATTGGAAAACCATGCGAGCACTATTCATAGATGAAGCAGAGAAAATATGAACCACCAAATAGTGACCACACCTCCACAAATCTTTAACTATCATCGGAAAGGGAACCTAGTTCGACACTTTCATCTCCGATGTTGAACACCCCCTTCTTTGATTCACAAATAGAGATATAGTTTTTTGGTCATGAAGAGAGCAATTGAGGGAGAGGACATCGATTAGGGATCTCAGGGGTATAATGGGGAGCGAAATTGAATTTTTAAAGCTCTTACCTCTTATAAGCAATAAAAACTAAACCTAACCCTTGGGTTATTCATATCAAATTTTACTACCCTTTAATAAACATTAGGTATGAATTTTGATCCTTTATAAGTAAAAACCCCTTTGAATTTTAGTAAGTTTGGATTGGAAATCCATAATTTTCAAAGAGTTGCAACTTTTGAAGGCCCACTTACTCCACTTGTCAAAAGTGAAAATCATTACATTTTGAAACCTTCAACAAATTTTCCATATTAAGAATATTTTCCATACAAATTTTGAATTGTTTAATCTAAAAATATTTTTAATCAATTTATAATAGCCTAAAAATATATTTTACTCAATAATAATTAATTAGCTAGGTAAGTAAAGTTGAAGCAAAAATATAGTAAGATGGGTAAAATCGGGATCGTCCAAAACTCAAAAAAACCAAAACGGTTTTTTTGGGACTCAATTTCAGGAAGGTCTCAAATTTTTGTCTATGTTGTAATATATGTCCAAAACGTATCTATATTTAACATAGTGAAATCATGTCAGGAAAGGAAACCCTAACCCATTTAGAACGCTCACCTCTTACTATCTTTTCCGCCGCATATTTTTTAAACTAAATCCGGCCGCTATCGCTGGTGCCATTGCTGGTGATGGCAGCCTCCCTCTCCTCTCTTTTGTTTTCTTTCTCCTTCTTCCCTATTTTCTTTTCCTTCCTTTTCCTTTTTCCCCTCCTTTCTGGTTTGTTACCCTCCCCCGCAGCCGATGATGTTTCCTTTTGTTCCACTTGTGATGACAATTTCCCTTTCTTCTGCCATAACAACCCATACGATCTCAAGACATTCTCTCGTCACTCAGGGGGATCTGCCAGATCCGGCCCATTTTCAGGCCCATTTGTCTTAAAATCACCCACCATACTCATCTCTTCCGGTCCTTTGGCGTTTTCCATGGACGACGCCCGCACACAATCTCATTTGGACGTTAAGTTTGAATTTTGGTTTTCATTGTTGGTAGTGTGGGTTTTAGGCAGGATGTTTGGGCTGGGTGGATCCAACCCATTCTGGATCGGGGGTTGGTCCAACTTTAGGCCTTTCTCTGTCGTTTCTTGTACAATACAGTTTGGGCCAAAATCGATGGTTCAAGAAACTATCTCGTTTGTTGCATGGTTGGAAATTTACCTTTTTATTGCGTTTGTACTACACTATTGTAATTTGCGCAGGTTAATTCGACTGGATGCTGGTGGCGATTCACCTTTGGTCTGGCGTTTCATTTCATTAGAATTTGCCAAGGTAAGTCTAGAGTGTTTTCCATTCACTCGAGGAGCTCCTTGTTTGGTTTTTTATTGTTTGAACCTGGATGAGTTTAGGTCGTGCTCTTTTGGTTTCGTTGTTGGTTTAGTTCCCTCTTTCCATCTCCACCTCTTTCACCCTTTAAGGTGGTGCATTTACCACCCTTGTTGGTGGTGCAATCTCCTAAGTACGGTTGCTTGCCTAGTTGTCGGTTTTTTTGCCGATTTGTCAATTGCTTGGTGTTTATTTCGTAGATCGATCTTTGGTTTGTTTGGATAATCAGAATGAGTTTTGGGAACCGTTGTGTTATAGAGATATTAGAGCACTCTCCTACTTGGCGTTAGTATGTGTTATCTTTCCTGTTTTCTGTCTTGTAATGTTTTATTTGTTTTCTAGTTTGTTTTTTTATCAGGTTCATTGGTCAACCTTAGTATCTTTCTTTGTAATTTCCTTATTTATAACATTAACAACCTAAAAAAAAAGTGAAATCCTGTACGAGAAAAAAAAAGAAAAAAAAAGTGGAATCATGTGCATATTATGTTCATTTGGTTTCTTGGGTTGTTTTTTTACTAAATAAAAACTATCTTTTATATAGTTATATTTTATGAATATAATTTTAACAAGTTTTTTTAAGTAAAAATTTATTATATTTAACTTTATATCTTGTATTTTATTATTTTATTATTTTTTATATTAGAACCAATGGGATTAGCTCACTGGCTAGGACTTTGGTCATCCAATCTAGTGGTGTAGGTTTGAACCGAGTCAATGACTTTGAGTTCAAAGTGGCTCTCTTATGTAACAATTTTTTTTTTATATTAGTGTTTTTAAGTGAAAAATTAATTATTTTTATGGTTTGTAAGATTTTTTGAGAAAAAAATAATTATTAATTTTCTTTTATATTATATGTTTATAATTACATTGTATGTGCATATTTTTGAAGACTTTTTCATTGAGATACTAATAGTTATTTTTTTATATTAGTGTTTTTAAGTGAAAAAATCATTATTTTTAGGGTTTGTAAGATTTTTTGAGAAAATAATTATTTATTTCCTTTTATATTATATGTTTATAATTACATTGTATGTGCATAATTTTGAAAGACTTTTACATTGAGATTCTAATAGTCATAATAATAAAAGAGTAATGTTGGATATCATTTCAAATCATATTATTTTTTTTATCACCTATTAAATGGATTTTAAATGGACTAATTATATAATTTATTTTTTCCATTTATCACTTCCTCTTTTTTTCATGATTGGTCCACATAAAGGTCGATAAAAAATGATATGATTTAAAGTGTTATCCAGCATTACTTATAATAAAAATAATAATAATTTATTACATTTCTATTTAAAAAAAAAAGATATATCTATTATTTTGGAAGGTTTTATCTATCTGCAATTCTTTTTTCTTATACTCTGTATATGTAGTTATATATTTTAAGGCGCACTATTTCAAAAATAAATTAATACAATGTATCAAATCTCATTAATGTTAGATATTTATTAATTTAAAACATGACTAAAAAATATATTTTAGAAACATTTATGGTATAAAAATTTAGATATTTATATTGCACCAAAATAAACCTTTTTTTTTCATTTTAAGTATCTCATAGACTTGACCAATCCTTGATAAAATTAAAAAAAATTTGGTTTTACTTTCTAAAAAAGTTATATATTATTTATACTGTGTTTGAATCCAGATACTCTTTTTATCGAATCTTATTTAGTCGTATTTGTTTACTTTTTAAACATGTTTAATATTACTTTTCCTGGTCATAAAAAATTATTACCTATTTCTAAAAATAATAATTTATAAAATACTATCTATTTATAATTTATCCAATTTCTATCTCTATCTATGAGGGAGTATTAAAGTTTTTATTTAATACCTATTTATAATAATAAAACACTAAGTGATATTTTAATAATTACATGATAAATTAATTATTTCTTAATTCACGTCTACGTAGAGGGAAATATGATAACTTTTTGTTGCCCAAAATAGTATTCTTCTTTCTATATCATTAAAGTATTATTTTCATCCTATATCAATTTTAACTCTAATAATAAAAAGAATAAATTAATATTATATTAAATAAAGATAAATTTATTAAGAGGAAATATTAAATGTTTTTTAATATTTGTGATTAAAAAGGTAATAGTGGTCAAATAAAGTTGTACAACAATAACTAAAGTAAATAAAAATAAATATTCATTGACCTCAAAATGGTCCACCATATAACATTGTCAGAAAGTCTCTCCATTGTCCAAGGTCCTCATAGTACAACATATACATACTCCATAGTCTGAATATGAAACGTCTCAAACATACATAGAGTAACACATAATGTAAGAATTTCTATATATTTACACTCTCATGCAAATCAGCTGATCATACCATTATTCCTAGCTACTCACCAACGATTAATTCTTCACATCACATTTCTCAATCATTTTCCCTTCTTCAAACCCACACCACAAATGTAAGCTTTTTATTCCAATATTTTTCCTATACACAGAAACACGAGTTATTGTGTGGTTTCTATGTTATACACATATAATATATGCATCAATTTACCAGCACCGTATATAGATACAACTATGTTTATACAAAATTAAAAGTTCTTTGTCTTTTTCTTCTGATATTTCTTTTTGGTTGGTAACGAGTCTAGTATTTGTTTACCAAGAGGGTATAGTACTGTATATTATTCTATTTCTGTATGTTATACATATGGATGTATTTGTTATATGAAAATAGAAGTAGCACCCTTTTGAGTACATTATACACGGCTACACTTTTCTGTATGAAAAATGGAAACTTTTTCTTCATTTGGTTTTGTAATTAAGATAAGATCAAGTCTTTCTGTTTTTTCTCCTGTGCTTCACATCAAGCTGTGTAAATCACTTATTGTTTCTGATGTATACCTACACCTTTGCTTTCTGAAAATATGTGCGTGTGCGTATGTGTATGTGTGTGCCATAGAATATATATATATAGAGAGAGAGAGAGAGGGAGTATTACTTTTTACCTAATCTTTTGTGATTCTGTGGGCTAATATAACCTTGATTATGTGTTATCAATATCATTCATGTATTGTACTGTTGTTGTATGGCAGATGGATAGGTCAACACCACAAAGTAAACCAACAAAGAGGCCACTTCATGAAGAATGTAATTCTGCCTCCGAAGGGTCTAGAAAAAGGCTGGCACTTGTGCCAAATATCAAGAAGGAATCAGATTATGAAATTGGTATAAGAAAGAACTTTAATTTTTGTGTACTTTTGCCTAATGGTAAAAGTGTCGAGGTAAAAGTCAATGGAACTTGCAGCAGTGAAATTCCTTTGGTTGAATTTGTTAACGTGGTTAGACAAGAATATAAGAAGGTTCTGAGAGATGCAGAGTCTTCAAAGTTTCAAAGATCTATAAACTGGAGGAGCAATGATCTGCATTTTGTCGAGGATATAAATAATACAGAGATTCGAGACAAATTGGATCTCAAGATATTCAAGCAAAAGTGGAATAGACTCTTGCTTAAGGTTTTTTTATGTTTTTGTAATTAAAAATGTTGTCATTTAGTAGTTTCCATTACATAAAAGGTCTTAGTTCTCGTTCTATATTTGATTTGTAACAGGATGGACTAGAGGAATCTAATACATTTGAGGTTTGTATATTTACATATTTACATATTTTCTATATCATATCTTTGACAAATTTGCGCATTATACTAATACTTAGAGTGTTCCTAATTTGCTATGATAGAATATGTGGGATCTTACCCCACATACAGATTTATTAATGGAGCTACCTGCAGAATATACATTTGAAACAGCGCTTGCTGACTTGATTGTAAGTTTATATAATGCATTTAACAAATCCAATTTTGTGTCTGTCCTCTACTTTTTGATTGCTAATGCCATTGTTTTTCTCCCTCTTTTTGATAAAAGGATAATTCTTTGCAAGCTGTATGGTCTAATAAGCCAGATGAGAGATTCATAAGGTATCATTCAGATTATATTCTCTTGTCAAAGTATTTCGCCGTTCATATTATAAGATATGGTTTATGAAATTTAGATCAAGTTGCATTTGATTTGGTTATATTATATTCATGTTTAATAATATTTTTTTATATGACAACTTTAACTTTATTAATGTTTTTTTGTCTCTCTTTAGTGTGGAAATAAAGGAAGACAAAATAATAATTTTCGACACTGGCCCTGGAATGGATGGGAGTGATGAAAAATCATTAGCCAAGTGGTAAAACATACTCTTATATATATATATATATATATATATCCTAAACACTTTTAGTCATAAATTGTGTCTGTCTCATAATCTCATGCTATCAGGGGAAAGATGGGGGCATCTTTGCACAGATTATCAAGATCAAAAGGAATAGGAATCAACCCACCTTATTTAGTGGTATGTAAGGGAAATAATTATGTGATCATTTTAGTGGTTGTTAGATTAATTAATTTGTCACTGTTACATTTGCAGCCTGTCTTTGGAATGTTTGGTTATGGAGGTGCAATCGCATCAATGCATCTAGGAAGGTATTATTTATTTCTGAAAGCTTGTAATAAAACATGTTCAACTGCACATTTGGTAATTTTGTATCTTACGCCTGTTTTGACTCAGATCTGCTCTCGTTTCTTCGAAGACAAAAAGATCGAAAAGAGTGTATATGTTGCGTCTTGAGAGACATGCTTTACTTAGCTGTTCTAGTTCTGAAAATCGTTGGAGGGTGGGTAATTTAGTGTCCTGATAATTTTTTTTATGTATGTTCATGGATTTCTCATGTTTGTTTGTTTCTTTATTGCAATTTGCAGACAGAAGGTGGTCTTAGATACTCCTCAAGAGATGAAAAAAGAAAATCTTTTGGAAGTTTCACAAAGGTTACTTCACTTTTCTAAAATGAGGAGAGATTAACATACTTTTCAATTGCTGTACTTATTACCATCTCTAAATGGCTTGGCAGGTGGAAATCGTGGAGCCGAAGATCATGGGTCGGGATTTAAAGCAACTTCAATGCAAACTGAAGGATATATACTTTCCTTATATTCAGGTGAATTTTATCAGTATACTTGTCATATATATGAAATAAATTGTGATATTATTGTAATGCACAAAAAGGAACAATTAACATTCATCTTTCTTTCGACAGTGTGATGCAGGCAAAACAATCACGCCAATACAATTTGAGGTTCTATATTCTTCTTACTTTATTTTTCATATTAGCAGAAAATCTTATTCTTTGAGTTAAATTGTTTATCAAGATTGTACTTGTGATGCTATTTTGTAGGTCAATGGTATAAATTTGGCAAATATAGCGGGTGGTGAGGTAGCTACAACAAATTTGCATTCAAGCAATGGACCAGAGTTCACATTTCAACTACATTTCACCACCAATTTCACTTCGAGCAGCCAAGGTATAGTACAATCACGAGAATGATATGGAAATACTCCACCTCTTTAGCTATTCAAGTAATGCCTAATTATCTTGACTTTTAATATATAGGATCTAATGCACCAGAAGGAGCACATGCAAGAGTGAGGTGTGTTTATTTGCCAATTCAGCAGGTACTTTTTCATCATCTAATTTAAGATATATATCAATCATCCTCTTTTTTTAAACGTTTTTTCATGGTTCAATAATAGGACAAGGAGACAATTGATAAAATATTAGAGGAATTGGAAAGAATTGGAATAAACGAAGACTTCCAGAGTTTTAGTCATGTCTCTATTCGTAGATTAGGTCGCCTACTTCCAGATGCACGTTGGGTAAGCTACTTCGACACTCTTGTTTCTTATTCTTGGAATTTAAATTTGTCAAATAAATATCTGATATTGTTAACTTTTGGTCCAGCAATGGCTTCCTTTCATGGATCTTAGGCAGAGAAAGGTTGAAAAGGCTCAAATCTTAAAGAGATGCTGCTACAGGGTTAAATGCTTTATAGGTTGAACTTTTCAACCTTTAGTATATACTTATGAGGTAAATCATTAGAGTTGCTATTCTTTACATTTCCTTGTTTATATTGCAGAAACTGATGCTGGTTTCACTCCAACTCCATCAAAGGTACATGCATATCTTCTTTTTCTTATAGACTATATATAGCATTTACTCATCCAAACATACATACTCACTCACATATGTTATTGTCTGTGTAGACCGATTTAGCGCATCATCATCCATATACGACTGTATTAAGGAACTTCGGCAACAAGGTTCTTGAGAATGACAAAGGTATATGCTATTTTTGGTTGTATTTTAGCTGGATCAAATTACTTTGAATCTCATACAAGTTTATCCTGTAGAAGTGGATGTTGAAATTTATATAGACGGAAAACCAGTCACCCTCCAGGTCTTGGATAAGAAATATCAAGCATGGATTCTTGAAATGCATAGTCTCTATGACAAGGAAATTGATTCTGGTGCAGATAATCCTACATTCATAATTAACCCTCTAAACAAGAAAGAACTTGGTGTATCTGACGATGGTAAAAGCCTAAAGTAATTGAATTTAATAGTTGCATTAAAAGTAAACTTAAGTGTTTTTTCTGTTTTAGTTTTGAGGGTTCATAAAGCTTTTCCGAGGAAAGGAATAGATTGGAAATCAGGACAGAAGATTAAGGTTTTGAAGGGAGCATGTCCCGGTTTTCATAAAACTAATGTTTATGCTACATTAGAATTCATTATCCTCGAAGGATGTCAAGGGGATGCAGGTGGTGAGGCACGGATTATTTGCAGGTATGCCACTTTCTTAATCATTTTCCTCTTCAAAGGTCGTAAATGAAGATTTATTAATTCTTCACAACACTATTTCAAATATAGGCCAATAAATGTCCCTGACGAGAAAGCTGCCCATATTTCTACCAATAATGGAATTCCGGCGATTGAACTTTGTAGCTCCATCTCTTTACCTTTTAGTGTGATCGACACTGAAAAGGTTTGACACTATCTTTATTATGTTTCAAGAATATTCGCTTCAAGTTTCAACCTTTTATTGAAATCTCACAAGCATGTGTCTGTTTTTTCAGTGTATTCCTGTCCGAGATAATGAGTGGAACAGCAAACTTGAACAGCTTCGTCATAAAGTTCCCTCGTCAATTGACTTACTGAGTTTTGAACAGTGCCAAGAAATAGAAGTTGGAGAGGTTAAATCTGAAATCTGTTCACTTGTTCAATTAAGAACTTGTATAAACCTTACTTTATTGAATTGCAGGCCTTTCCTGTAGACACAGTTTATGCCGGCCATGGATGTCCCAAAGAAATTGTTGCAATTATTCGTCCTGCGTCATTTGATTCTACGAATGTTTCCAATAGTTTAGACCAGAAGTTTATTGTTAAAGAGAACTACGAAATGAAATTAGAAATCAAATTTGACGCCAATGATGGGAATTCAACTCGTATTTATTCTTCTGAAGTTGTGACTCCTTCATCCTGCAATAGATTCCAAGGTTTATATGTATTTTCACTGAAGGAGACACCTCGATTATTTGAAAAAACTGGTGTTTACACATTCTTGCTTTCTCTCGTAAGTTACTCTTACCAAACATTAATTTTATATTTCTTGATTGTACTCGAGGTTGACTTATCTATATATTTGTGTTGTTAGAAAGAGGTGACTTGTAGGAACTGTGAGAAAAAGGTACATGTCAAAGCATCATCTGAAGTTGGAAGCTGGAAACTCCTGAATAAGGAGCCAATTGAAAATGTTAGCGCAAGGTAAGGGTGATATAAAATGTTTTTTTTATATTAATTGTTTGATAGATCCTAATCATATATGTTTAAACTGTGTCCAGGGCTGGCTCATGCCTTCCACCTCTTAGGGTTGCATGTTATGATAGATACAGTAACAGAATTCCTTTCGAAAGTAATATTGAAGTTGTGATCGATTTTAGATCAGAAAAGGGTGCCATGATATATGCAGAGGATAAGAATGTAACTTTCAGCCAAGATAAATCAACCATGATTATTAAGGTATGTCTTATAGACAGCTACAGCTGGATATTAAAAATATACTTCTTTGCATCTTAACAAAAACAAGTGCTAACTCTAAATACTGTATGAACAGGATATACAAGTTAATGGTCGATATTTGGACAAGATTCGGCCAAAGTATGAAGTCACTTTACGAATTTTCCCTCAAGAAAATGAATTGGTTTATGTATCTGTTCCTTGTCAAGGTATTTCGCTTCCTATTATCTTCTCCTTCGTGTGATAAATAACCTTTACTAGAGTTTCTATAAAATTTTAGGAAAAATGTTTGAGTTTTTTAATTATAATGTTCTTCCTTTTGTTAGTCTTTCCTGGCTTTTTGGATCATGTCACATGTCAATCTTCAAACATTGGGAAGCAGCTTTTCCCTGGGCAAACAATTAACGATTTGGTGTTCGAGGTATGCATTTTTTTCTCATAATCAAGCCAAAAAAGACAGTGAACCATATCAAGTCTCCTATAGATTTGGAGTATACAATATTACTTGATAAATTTGTTCAGGAAAATGATGCAGTTTTTTCGCTTTTTGCAGATGTTTGATGCTAATGGTAATCATTTAAGGAAAAATGAGAATGTAAAGTTTGATGTGGCTGGTTTCTGTTTTCAAGATAATAAAGGTCAAGTCCGAAAGGTTAGCAGTTCTGTGCTATTTCAGTTCTTGTTAAATTGACATATTTCTTTTCCAAATCTAATTAATAATCTATTAGCCGAATTATATAATAACAAGATTCTTAATTTGAGATGACATTTATCCGTAGTAAGCCTAATTCTTGTTGACACAGGTTGATGATCATGGGTGTCTCAACCTCGGTGGCAAATTAAAAGTTACAAAAGGATTTGGTGAAATATGTATGGAGTTGCATTTTAGTCCTTATTATTACATGTATAAATTATGCAATAAACTATAATTGTAATGTTTTTTTTTGTAGCGGTCCTTGGTGTTACGAATGGAATTAAAGTCATCCATGTAACCTTTTTTGATATTGGACATCGAGAGCTACGAGCTGCCTTTGAGGTTAGTTCAATTATTTTCTCCCTTTCTAGAAACAAAACAATATAGATGTAACTTTGGGTTTTTCTTGATTTTTAGGTGCCTGTAGTGTGTTATGCTGGCTCACGATTGGAGGAACTAATGTTCGAAGTCATAGATTCAAATAAGGAAGTGGATGAAAAATTTAACGAAAAAGATGAATATGGAAATTTCCATTCTTTAAAGATAAAGTCAGATACATTTAATGTAGATGATTCAGTGCATTACACTTTTCGTAATGGTTGCTGTACAATTCGATCTATTCCTCTTCCTGAAAAGGAAGGAGTTTACTCTCTCGTAGCATTTCATTCTTCTCATCCACAGCTTCAATTGAACATTGAGGTTGCATACATTTCCAAACATTGTATATTCTTAACAAGTTTACTTAAATAACATTTATTTTTATACTATTTCACTTGTAGTTGCAAGTAGAACAAGCTGCAGATTTGTGGAATGAGAATATCAGAACACAAACTTCAGATGGAAATCTTTTGCTTCTCGAAGGCTCATCCTCTCTAATAACGCCTCAACGGAGATACGAGGAAGCCAATCCCCGAGATTCAGATGGAAAGACTTTGCTTCTCCAGAACTCATCTGCCAGCCAAGATGTCTTAGCCTTGATCTTGTCCACCATGGATGATCAAAAGGAGCTCGAGGATGCGATCTTCGAGTATGGTATGTCCATTGGAAAGCTTGAAGATAATGTGAAGATGCTTGAATATAAGAAGTCAAAACTAGAGAAGGAGGTCTCAGACTTGCAAGGTTTGCAACTCCACAGCCTTTCTTAACTTAGCATATCAAAGTTTGTAAATTTTTCTTCGGTTTTATGTTGCAGCTATTATAGTTCATGATGGTTGTGAAGGTATGGATAAGGAGGTAATAATAGGAACGATCATCTCTAAGCGCGATTCTGCAGCTGCTTTAGTCTGTACCTTACTTGGATCGTCTCTGTCTGAAAAGACATATCCAAAATTTGTGAAGGATATATTTGGGGTGGTTGCTCTTCTTGGGACAGTAGAATCTAGTGATCTTAGCAGGTATGCTTTACTACAATTCCTTTGTTTCAAATATTATTTTAAGGTAAATGTTTTCACATTCACTTGTGTGTCCCAGGATGTTAGCACAATATCTCGGTGAGGATCAGATGCTTGCAATTGTCTGCAAATCTCACTCTAGTGCTTATGCTTTTGAGAAGAAGAATCAATCAAATGATCGCAATGCATTCGATGAGTTAGCTTCAAGACTCGGATATTCTGTCAACGGGCACTATCTTGTTATATACCTTGAGGATACACGGTAATAAAGAATGTTTAAAAAACTCCCCTCCTATAATTGGTAAATTGCACCATTAGTTACTTTATTCTATCTTTCTTGCAGGCCATATAAAGGAAAGATAGGTAATGATCCACAGGGGAAGCTTTGTTTGCTGGATCCTATATCAAATGGAAAAGCCCCAGCAGGATATTTAGGGCATGCAGTTAACATGATCCAGCTTGACGAGAATCAGTTGCGATGGAGCACAGAGGATGGTCATGGTCTTCGAGAGACTTTGTTCTACCTTCTCTTTGGCAAGCTCCAGGTGTATAAGGATAGGGAATCCATGAACAGGGCAAGCTTATGTAACTTTATAAGAGATGGAGCTGTTTCCTTGGATGGAGGTATCATTAGAGGACATGGAATCGTGTCTGTTGGATCCCGGTATGTATACATCTGTCCTTTTTTGGTTCTTTCGCTAACGTTTATTGTGTCTTATTCGCGTCTCTTGTCTTCACAGGGAACCAACTATCCAGTTCCCTGTTGTTTCAACTGTCAGTCAGGTATGTTCATCACCACATAAAGTGAGAAACTTGAAGTTAATAGAAGAGATGAATACGAAGCTGAAAGAGACAAACATGCGCTTGGACGATGAGATGAAAGCACACCAGAAGACTAGGAGGAAACTCAGCAAGACGACAGATAAGTATAAAAAGTTCTGTAAGGAGAAGGGACCTTCAATAGATAATCTGCGTGGCTTATATAGCTCTCAAATTGCTTCTGGTCAAAACAGTTTAACAATGTAAACTTTTTTGGAGAAAATTGTAATACTTTTGTTAAGTGTTTTCCCATAAATACAAGCACTTGTGAGCAGTGACAAAATTTACAGTTACTAAATGTTGTTTTAGTAATCAGAAGCATTACAACAACTTTCACCAACTAATATTTTTGTTTAGCACATAACAATTTTTTTTTGTTTAGAACTCCCAGGCTCTCAAGGGCATCTCAGATATTTCATGACTCAAAACTCCCTGCTCCCAGAATTGTGGGGCTCCCTCCCTTCCTATTAAGAAGAAAGATAAAAATATAAAGATGTATAGGATTATAAATGAGACACACGATTTATGTGGTTCGATAATCTGTTTATGTCCGCAGAGATTTATGATAGAAAATCTTGGATAAAAAAGAACAACACTTTTCTATAATCATTCTTATATTTTATCACAAGTTTATCACTCACACTTCATTAGTTTTCACATCTTTTATATATATATATATATCTATCCTACCCAACTCCTTGCGATGGTGAAATATGATACAAGAATTGCAATTTGCTAGCTCATATATAAGAAATATTATCTAAGAAACAAGTTTCTCAATTTCGTAATCTATCATCCATCACGTCATTATTAGTTTGAGTTTCAAGGTAAAATCTAACAATGTATATGAATACATGATAGAAAATAGTAGACTTTAGGAGTTAGTATAAAATCCATTTAGATTGCATGCAAACATCGGTAATTGATAGGTAGAATTAATGAACAATGCAAAAGAAGTAAACTTGTACTTAAGGAAAATGTTTGGTTTGTAGAACGTGATATCCGAATTAGCAGAGAACCCGCTTAGGTATGAACTAGAGGCAAATTATGTAATTAGGAAAATGATAGAGGCAGTTCTTTGTTAGCCCTTTGAGACTTTTTAGCTTTCTATCCTTTAATATAATATTATCCGTCTTAGCCCCATTTTCAGCCTTTAAGCCTTTTTTTTGTCGTCATAATATGAACCCATATCCTTTTAGATTATTAGGCATTACCATATGACCCACACTTGAATCACAATGCTGAGACTTCCTGTGTTGAGCTTGAGTTTGGGGTGGTGGGTTCATTATTGGGAGATTACATTGGAATGGATTTTGTATGTGTTTGTATATATGCGCAATTGTTGATGATTTATTATTTGTAACCCTTTGCTGGGTCTTTGAAATCTATATTATATTTCAGAGTTTTTTCTATAGTCCAGATTCACCCGCATAAGTGGTGGCCAGGATTAAATCTGGCCAAACATAAGTGGTGGCCAGGATTTAATCTAGCTAAATATAAGTGGTGGCCAGGATTGATTCTGGACCCACTTATCATTAATACCATTAATTATCTTTATTTACTTTATAAAAAGAATTATATTTTGAAACAAAAGACCTTAAATCACTCTTTTATTTCTCTCATTATTTTTTTATTCTTTTCATAAATCTCTTAAAAATTTTACTTTTTTTTTTATTTTCTCATTTATTATATCTATATAAAAACCACATTGATCTTTTAAAAGTTTTTTTTTTAAATTGGGAATGTGGGAGCAATGTATTACCTTACACGATTTTTCGAAAAGCTAATGAAGAAAAATAATATTGAAATATATGGTGGAGATAAAAATAATAATAATATCTTAAAACATTTAAGAACAATTGGGCAAATCCGATTTGGACCTTTACAACCAAATTACAACAAATTGATATTTTGTTTAATAATACTTTAATAGCAAAAATGAAGTATATTTTATTGTAAAAATATATCAGTAAAGGTTACATTATTAATTATAAATATTATAAAAATTATCCTACATTTAATTTTTTCTATTAATATTTTAAAAAAAATTATTTCTCTCACCCTTATTTCTCTCATTATTATTTTATTCTTCTCATAAATCTCTCAAGATTTTTAATTTTTTAAATTTCTCATTTATTATATCTATATAAAAACCACATTGATCTTTTAAAAGATATTTTTTCAAATTGGGAATATAGGAGTAGTGTATAACCCTACACGATTTTTCGACCCCTTATCCATAACCTTAGACCCTTGACTATCAACCTTAATGTTAACCTTAACCTTAACCTTAACTTTACCCTTAACCTTAACCTTAACCCAAACCCAAACCAAAACCCAAACCTTAACCTTAATCTTAACCTAAACCCAAACCCAAACCTTAACCTTAACCTTAACCTTAACCTTAACCTTAACCTTAACCTTAACCTTAACCTTAACCTTAACATTAACCTTAACCTTAAAGTTAACCTTAACCTTTAACTTTATTTTTAACTTTACCTTTACCTTAACCTTAACTTGAACCTTAACCTTGACCTTAACCTTGACCTTAACCTTAACCTTAACCTTAACCTTAACCTTAACCTTGACCTTAACCTTGACCTTAACGTTAACCTTAAACTTAAACTATACCTTAACCCTAACCCTCCACCTATTATCCATAACCTTAATCCCTTAGCTATTAACCTTATTCTTAACCTTATCCTTAGCCTTAGCCTTAACCTAACCTTGACCTTAAACTTAACCTTAATCCAAACCTTAATCTTAACCTTATCCTTAACATTAACCTTAATCCTAAACTTAACCTTAAACTTAAAATTTAAACCTTACATCTTAAACCTTAAACCCTAATCTTCATCATCACCTTAACCTTAACTTTAATTATAACCCTTAACCTTTAACCTTAAACCTTACACCTTAACCTTAACTTACCTTGACCTTGAACCTTAAACCTTACAACCTTATCTTCATCTTCACTTTAACCTTAACCCTTAAACCTTAAACCTTAACCCTTGAATCTCAAGCCTTAACCTTTACATTCACCTTCATCTTAAGTTTAACCTAAACCTTAACCATAACCTTAACCTTGAAGTTAAAACTTAACCTTAATCTTGAACCTTGAACCTTGAACCTTGAACCTTAAACATTAAACCTTAAACCTTAAACCTTAAACCTTAACCTTAAACTTAACCTTAACTTTAAACCTTAACCTTAAATTTCATCTTAAATGTAACCTTAATCTTAAACAGATAAAGAATCATCGCGCTAATATTCGACCTTAAACCTGAAATTTTGTTAAACCTTAAACGTTTAATCTTAAACCTTAACTCTAACTTAACCTTAATCAACTTTAACCTTAACTTTAACCTTAAAATTAACCTCATCCTTAACCTTGACCTAAATCTTAACCCTAACCTTCTTCTTGATGAGAAACAAAAGAAAAACTTGAACCCTAACTTTAACCTTGACCTTCACCCTTGGAACCTGTGTTCAATTTCCGTTAACAAAACAAATTTTTTCTTCAGTGTCTTCAGACACAGGTTTTACCTAGTATATATATGTATATATATATATATATATATATATATATATATATATATATATATATATATATATATATATATGAAAGACATGACTTTTCACATCAAAATGATGGTCATGGGTATCTTGTAACAAGAAAAAAAGAAAAAAAAAGGGAAATTGAAATGAAAAAGAAAATAAAGAAAAAATAAATAAATAAGGTAACCGGCAAAGTGGAAGTTTTAGAAAGCATCTTTAATGCTTATTGGGTGATTTTGGGGACGCTACATTAGTGCGTCAAATGGGTTGAGTGAAAACGATATTCGAGTGTAAACTCAAGCTCAAGAACAGTTTGTTGAAGGTAAGTGAGGAGAGAGCCAAAAGCTCACTTCAAATTTACCAAATATACATTCCATACCGTCCCTAAGCCTACTTATAACCATAAAGTCCTCGTGATTTCTAGTTATATAGTGGATTTGTAATTCAGCCTAATAGGGAGTATGCTAAGTGGAGCGTTCAAAATTAGAGAGGATCGATGAACACCCTATAACCATCATCTTGAGATAAGTACAAGTGTAACCTTCTAGCATCGTGAAGTTAATTTTAATTAATAATTTGTGTTTGATTTTGCATGACATTTTTATGTGTATATTAATTCCTAGGATCATACTATATGAGATTTGTTTTAAGTTATGCTTTGGGTGTTATTCATTAGACTCTACCTTTTTGCGTATCACCTTGAACCCTTGTTTTTATTTTACTTTGTCGGGACGACAAAGGTTTGAGTTTGGGGTCTTTATATCTCCCTTTTTGTTCTAATTAGCCCTTAGGAGACATCGAATTAGGTGATTATTTGACTTATTTACTAGACTTTTAAGCTTATTTGGTTATATTACAATTTCTTCCCTTGGATTTGTATTACTTGTGTTTTAGAGCTTTTATGCGTTAATTCGTTTATTTTTAGTGTTAAGTTCTTAGGTTTATTATTTGATGGAGTATCAAGACAAGGAGAAGAAACGGGAATTAAAGTCTTGGATTGAGCGTTGAAGTCAAAGGCGAGAATAATTGATTCGAAGAAGTAATTAGTGGGGAATGAAATCTGAAATTCTGTCACAAATCACTGTTTTTGAGCATCTTAGACACTGATTCAGCCTTGGAGCATAAAATAAGATCGATAGAACTTGAAGTCAGGAAGATTTTCCAAGTTGAACGAAGTGATTCCGAGTTCGGACACAAAAGTTAAAACTGTTTTAGTAACAATTATACACCAGTTACGGGATTTCATTAAAGGGATTGGGCTTTTATTCTAATTAACCTAATCCTTCTTTTTAAAATCCCGATCCGGTTTTCTCACCATAAAAAGGCTTTTTACTTCAGTTTTTAGACACACAATTCACATTAGAGAAGAAGCAACGCTTGGGAGAAGTCAGAGAAGCAAAAAGGAGAGAGAAAGCTGAAACTGGAGAAGTCATATCCAATCCGTCTCTGAGATCGAAATACCGTAACTTGGTGTCTCCTCGTGTGTTCTAAAATAACACACCTAAAAAAGGCAAGACACGTACCGCAAGTGTACGGGTCGTCCAAGTAATATCCGGTAAACAAGATTTCGATCTCAGGGACGGATTGGATATGACTTTCGATGTTATGTAATAAGTGTGAATAATTGCTATAGGATGCGGAAAATAAATGATATAAAGATTTATTTTGGTTTTCGATTAAGGACTAAAATGCAAATAAAATAAGATACTAAATTAACTAATGCAAATAAATAAGACGCAAGTAAATAGAAATGAGTGGACACAAAGATTCAAAAGCAGTAGTTGAGACGCAAAGATTTAAAAGTATTCTACCTTGGCTATAAGGTTAACTAAGCCCGGCAGGGTCAATAATTTCTACCTTACGTCTATTATTTAGTTCCGTAATTAAACCCCCCGTCAAGGCAATCACTTTGACACTTAAGTGAATAGCTTAATTACTAATTCCTATATTTGATTCATGACTTCAAAGACAGTATTTAAGTGCAAAATAGTAGTCAATACAAAATTACCCAAATCAATTTAAATTAATCAATCCCAAATTCAAAAACATAAATTCAATAAATTTGGGTTCAACCCATTAATGCGATTCTCAAGCACTTAAGGAATTTAGCTCATGCTAATGTTAAAAACTATTGAATTAAAATAAAAATTGTTCATAATGAATTACGATAATAGAAAAACCTAATTATAGGATTGATATGACTGATTGTTGAAAGAAATAATTCTCCACTTTTAGCTTTCTCTCTCCTTTTTGCTTCTCTGACTTCTCCCAAGCGTTGCTTCTTTTCTAATGTGAATTGTGTCTTTAAAAACTAAATGTCTAAAGCCTTTTTATAGTGAGAAAAACGGATTGAGCTTTAAAAAAGAAGGATTGGCTCCAAAGCTGAATCAGTGGCTAAGATGCTAAAAAACAGTGATTTGTGACAGCATTCCAGATTTCATTCCCCATTAATTACTTCTTCGAATCAATTATTCTCGCCTTTGACTTCAACGCTCAATCCAAAAATTTAATTCCTGTTTCTTCTCCTTGTCTTGATACTCAATCAAATCATAAACCTAAGAACTTTACACTAAAAATAAACGAATTAACGTATAAAAGCTCTAAAACACAAATAATCCAAATCCAAGGGAAGAAATCGTAATATAGCCAAATAAGCTAAAAGTCTAGTAAATAAGTCAAATAATCACCTAATTCGATGTCTCCTAAGGGAATAATTAGAACAAAAAGGGAGATATCAGGGGATATAATTTCTTAAAACAACACATAATCGTCTAGTGTACGGTAGTGATCTTAACGGGTTTGCCTAACTAGATAATCAATCGGGTTAGATTTTCACCGCCGGTCTCTACGCAAGGTCACCTTACCCAAGTCTCTTTGTAGTGTTGAGGTTGCCTTCTAAGCTACCCTGACGGGAGTTAGAAGGATTATAGAATACCGACTACTTATATTAGCTCAATTTACCCTTTGTAATTAGAATAAAGACTTAGTAAAATAGACTTACACTTGTAGTAAGTTATTATCTTTTGCATTCTTGTTAAATTATTCAAGCAAAACAAATATTTATCTTATTTAGTTTCTATTCTCAACATCTAAATTTATCTACTCCCTGAAAACAAACTCTAACTTATTTACTATTACTTGCAAACGATTTGTGCACTTGTAGAGAGTTACTTGTGGAATTCCTAAGGTGTGTCTGCTTTTATTGTTCATTTATTTATCACACGTTTGGGCCTACAATACACAAAACTAGAAGATATAGGGGGATGTGGTAGGGTAGAGACTATAAAAAATTGTACCTACAGCTACAGGGTGGTTTTTGTAAGGAAATGGAGAGTTAGATATCTTTAGGAAGTGGGTGTGATGGTTGATAAGCGGTGAAGTAAGAGAGATTTTGTTAACCAAATGGGTGGAAAACAAAATTTATACGATATGTTGTTTAGCTGATGGGTACACTCTACATCTTCCTAATTAGCCATTAGCTTGTGGCATCAATCTGATAGGAATTGGCTAAAATATGTATCTTCTTAGACCTTGAGGTCTCTGATTTAATGTAATTTCAATAAAAAAAATTGTAAATACTCTTTTCCTTTAATTCTTTATTTTTATCTTTAATTAGTAGTTATCACTAAAATTAATATTATTATGATCTTAATTTTTTTAATAGTTTAGACAAAATTTGTGAATCCTAATTAATCGCCTTGAGATTATTAAATGGTTTTTGGAACTTTACTGTTTAACTAAATTTGGAATTTGCATTGATTATTATTATTCTTGTTTGAGATATATTTTTCTTTGTGATGACCGCATATTAGAAATGTTATAGTTTATGAACTGCACGGGTGAGGAGGGAGGTTAATAGGCAAACTTATATAATTATAGTATGAATGGATTGGAATCAAGAGATCATAAATATATGTATAACCAAACTAGGATTTAATTTTAACCACTCAATAATTCATAGAATCATTCGATGGAAGTTCCTAACTTTATAAAGTAGCCCTCAATACTCGCGAGAGACTTAGGTGGAATTTAGAATCCCGATTAGTATTTTAATTTCAAATTCGTCCTTAATCAACATAATCCTAAGATGTGTTAATTCATTGAACTCAAGCAATCCAAGCTATACCATTTTATAGGATACTACCACCACCTCTTTAATTTTTTCTATAATTTAATTGCATTGTAATGTAACCACAACTTAAAAATTACAATCATCATAAAATTGTATTCTTATTTTGCACAACGATTTATCCAATCTTTCTTAAAATCATGATACTAATTTCTATTTCTCGTAGAGAACAATATAATCTTACACTGGTACTACTTGGAACTACTCGTACACCTGCGGATCGTAACAACTTAGGGTGCATAAATTAGCTCACTCGTGGAACTTGCCACTATCTAACTTTAGAACTTCAATAATAAAAATGTATAAATTATGTAAGTTCTATGTTAGTTAAAAAAACATAGCATAATTCCATCTAATTCCGAAATAATTGTTTAAATAATTATAACTCAAGGATAAACAAGATATTCCAAGCTTTTTCAATTTACCTTCTTCAAAGATGTCTTAAAATAAAGTAGTCTTCATCGTAATGGCACCACCAGAATCGTTGACTATGAAGTTTGAACATGAAACTTCGACGTAATATTTCAACAACCATCATCGTGTCTTCATCTCGAACCCAACACTTTCATCCATAACAATGATATTAACATCATGAATTACCACAACACAAACCTTATCACCTCTGAACAATGTTGTGAAAGAAAGGCAAAAGAAAATGGATTGCATGAGAGAGGCAACAAAAAAATTATCATGAGACAGATATTCTACATAGAGTAAGAAGCTTAATCATAAGCTTTATTCAATGGAAAACCATACGAGCACTATTCATAGATGAAGCAGAGAAAATATGAACCACCAATTAGTGACCAAACCTCCACAAATCTTAAACTATTGATGTCTCCTCATTTGTGATAATAAAATCTATTTCGGAGACATCATTTTTAGGCGTATTTATTAGTTTATAGGTCGATTTTTATATGATTTAGTACACTTTCCTATTTTAGGTCTTGAATTGATTATTTATTATTTTTAGAGCATATTGGGTTTAATTATTTATTTAGTGTGAAGCTTTAGAGATATATGGTAATTAATTAGAGTCCAAGTTGGTTCAAAGAGCTAAAGGAAATAAGATAAACATGGAAATTGAAGATAAGGAAGTAAAAGCTAAAAACATAGAAAAGGAAAAGCTGCCTTAAATCTGAATTTCTGCACCTACGACCAAAAATCAGCTTATATCTTAAAATCGGTGAGGAATCTGGAGAAACGGTCAAGAATCAAATTAAATATCTTTCCGAGACGATGAATTTCGACTACTCATACGCGTCAAACGGATAAGTATTGAAGCTGCTAGGACCAAAACAAAAATGGGGCTGATTGCATGTTTTTGGGCTACGAATTTGAGTTGGGCTAGGAGCCCAATGTTTACCTTTTCCTTCAATAAAACGATTAGGTCAACCTATACACTATAAATACAGCCTCTTAACATTATAAAATCATCCTTGGTGAAACCTTAAGCTAAGAGGAAGTTTACAACACAAGAAAAGAAGTCTGGAAGGAGCTGTGCATCAATAATGTCTTCTTCAACCTTTGAATTTGTAAATTCTTTCTTTTCTTCCATTAGTATGAACTAAATTTCTATTAGCTTGAGTTTTAGCATATATGTATGAACCCTATTTTTGGTTGACATCTATCTAATTTGGGAATTCTACGTTTTAAATTGAATTATTGTTTTTATTCTCTGTTTATGTGTTTGGATTTATATTCTGTGTTCTAGTGGATCGCGAACATATAGAATTACCATCTAGTAGTTAGGTCACCATTGACAACGGTGTTTAATTACATGTTTAGCACATAACGTCTAGTGTACGGTTTAGATCTGACAAATCAACCTAACTAGATAATCACCATGGTTTAGTGTATTGCTATTTTACCAATTACAGGAACAGTTTGCTTAGGACTCCTTATTGACACAGGTAAACCCTATTTAAAACTACCTAGCGCAATTGGAACCGATTATTGAAATACTACATAATTCACCCTTACATGTTTAGAACGGCAAAACTAGTGGGGCTTACATGCTATTTACTCAAGCTAAACTCTCATACTAACTTCTTCTCTTGCATTTAATTTTCTGTCTTTACTTTTTAGTTTAATTTCAGTTAATTGAAAATCAAATAAAAATCTATTTGTCTTTACTTTTTCTGCGTTTTATTTGTTCTAGCTTTTAATATTTGCACTTGATTATTGCATAAGATTCCCCTAACCTTCGTAGTCTCTGCGTAACGAATCTTACTTAATCATTAAAACTTGCATACGATCTGTATACTTGCAGAACCGTGCTCAGTTTAGGGTGTTTATTTGCATCTAATTATTATATCTTTTTATCACACCCTATGCCACACCAACTATCATCGGAAAGGGAACCTAGTTCGACACTTTCATCTCCGATGTAGAACACCCCCTTCTTTGATTCACAAATAGAGATATAGTTTTTTGGTCATGAAGAGAGCGATTGAGAGAGAGGTAATCGATTAGGGATCTCAGGGGTATAATGGAGAGCCAAATTGAATTTTTAAATCTCTTACCTCTTATAAGAAATAAAAACTATAGCCACCACTTTGAGCGAGGTATTTTAGTGTCCCTTTGTGCATTGCTAAGCTAATATTTCTTGGAACTTACATGTTGATTGTTTTTATGAATATTATATGTATGGATTATTTCTTGGGTAAAACTTTATGAGACTTGTTATACATTGTTTTCGGTATTATTACTTGCATGATCCTATGCACTTTTTCGGGAATTGAGATCTTAGTTTAGTACTTATTTTGTTAGACGACAAAACCTTGAGTTGGGGGTCTATAATACCATTTGGTACTACAAGGAAAGATATATATGCGTGTGTGTGTAAGAATAAAAACTAAGCAATAATAATTAAAGGGCATAAAATTTAAGATATTGAATATTCCAACATCTATCTAATGAATTATTCAAATCATCTATTTGATAAAGTAACAAGGATTTTTTTATCATCAAATCAAATCTTTTCATTTAAATCTCCACAAACCATTATCTTTTACAACTTGGGCTAATAGTACAAAATCCAAACCGGACTTATACTATCATTAGGCCCATACCTACTCACTATTACACTTTATAAACCCATTACAACTTTAACTCCTTAAAGGTCCACTATACTCGGACCATACAATAAAAATGAAATTACAAGATAAGAAATTACAACTTTTCATCTAGCTTTTCTATCATGTCTTTTACTTCTTTGTTTTTCACTTTCCAGTCTTGACACTTCATCTTAACTAACTTTTGAATCAGCTTGATTAACTGCTCTTCATTTAAAGTTTTTCCTCCATGCTCTAGTTCATTCCTCAACCACCATATATAGTACACATAAGATGTAACTACTAAGCTAACTAAATTAGCATAATCTACATACCTTATTGCACTAACCTCTTCACATAGCTGTTCAAAGTTACCCGGTTTGTTCATAATTCTGCATCTCTGTAACACTTTAAGTAAAATTCTTTTACTAAATGAGCACTCAAAGAACAAATGATCATTAGTTTCAGTTGCAGCTTTACAGAACAGACACAGCGGGTTTATAGAGCACCCCCACTGCAACATTCTCTCTTTTGTACTTAATCTATCATTAACTGCTAACCAGGTAATGAAGGAGCATCTGGGCACATTTTTCTTAGCCCATACTAATTCAAACCAATATACCTAATTTGAATCATCATCATTACTCAATCTAGCCAATGTTTTCTTGAAATAAAACTTCATCTTAACACTTTCACTCCACACTTTCACATCACAATTATCATTCAGTTTGATCTCATTCAAAAGAGGCAAGATTTTACCAATATTTGGAGGCAATCTCCACCTACTTCCTTCATAACAGCTATAAACTGTTTTATTGCTATTGATGTCAATCTTACTTAATTCAATTCCCAGTTTCTCTTGAACACTCTGACCATCAATCCACTTATCCCAAATTATAAATGTGTCTTTTCCATTATTATCTATGTGATGAATAAAAGTGTAAGCAAGTTTCCTGACCTTTAAAATTTTCTTCCATGTCCAAGTGTGGGCCTGTTTTTCTTCAAGAGTCCATATACACTTGTTTTTAGTGATATTACAAACCACCCACCTGCTCCATAATTTTTCTCTCTGAGCATACATCCTCCAAAATGTGAAGAGTAGACATACCAGATTTATATTGTCAATTCTCGGTATACTTAGTCCTCCACATCTTTTATTAATACAAACCTTGTCCCAAGATATTTTAGCTCCTCTAGCTCCTTCCACACTCCCTTTCCAAAGAAAGCTATTCATTAATTGATTAAGTTTATATATCACTTGTTTTGGTAGAAGAAAAACTCGGCACCAAAATAGTAGTTTACTTATTAGCACACATCTTATAAGCTCAACTCTACCTGAATATGAGAGTAGTTTTGAAGACCAATTGCTGATGCTACTATAGATTTTACTTACTAGTTTATTACCATCTTCCACACTTAGCTTCTTTGAGTTCAAAGGTACACCTAAGTACCTAACTGGTAAACTCCCAATTTTTATACCTAAAATGTCAGATATTTTCTCTTTTAACCTGTTATCAGTTCCACCATAGTATATTTCACTTTTGTGATAGTTAATCCTAAGGCCTGACATTCTAGAGAACAGTTCAAGCCCCTTCTTTACTTCACTAGCTGATCCAATATCTGCCTTCAAGAAGATTAATAAATCATCTGCAAAGATGATATGATTTAGCTTAAGTTCTTCACATTTTTGATGATATTTAAAAGTACTTTTTTCTCCCATTTTATTAAATAGCCCTGTAAAAATCTCCATGCATAAGGCAAAGAGATAAGGTGAGAGAGGATCACCTTGTCTCAATCCTCTCTTACCTCTAAAAAATCCACAAGCTTCACCATTAACACACACAGAGTATGTTGGAGTACACACACACACACATTTCAATCCACTTAATATATTGTTCAGGAAATTCAAATGCTCTTAAAATATTAAGTAAGAAACTCCAATTAACACTATCATAAGCTTTCTGGAGATCTAAGTTAATGGTACATTTAGGAGCTGAGTTTCTTTTCTCATATCCAAGCACCACTTCTTGAGCTACTAAAATATTATCACTGATGAATCTATTTCCCACATAAGTTGCTTGATTCATAGATATGATTGAATTCATAACTTTTTTAAGTCTTTTACATATAACTCTTGAGACAATCTTGTAAGTTATGTTTGTACAAGAGATTGGACGAAATTTTCTTACACATGAAGCATCTTTCTCTTTAGGAATTAAAATAATATTTGTTGTGTTGATTTGAGTTAATATCTTGCAGTTCATTAAACATTCTTTGACTGCTAGTGTAAAATCCTCTCCAATTATGCTCCAAGATGATTTATAGAAGGCAGCATTTAGTCCATCTGGTCCAGGACTTTTATTGTCCCCAATTGAGAACAGAGCTTCTTTAATCTCTATGTCTGTAACAGGTGTTATTAGCAGTTCCCTTTGTTCAGTTGATATACTTTTATTAATTAACTCTTTGATAGTCTCAACTGAACTTATCTCTTCATTCTCATCTTTTATTCCTAATAGATTTGTGTAAAACTTTACAAATTCATTCTTGATAGATTCAGGATTATCAATTATCTCCCCTTCATCATTAATAAGAATGGAGATATTATTTCTAGCAATCCTCCCCTTAACTATTTTATAGAAGTATGCAGTATTGCAATCCATATTGTTAACTGATACACATTTAGCTTTTTGTTTCACTATATTATGCTGTATTATAATAGCTTCTTCAAGCCTTTGATGAATAATTTTCTCCTCATTTAAAGTGTACGAGTCAATTTCACCTTGCATAATTTTCATTTGAATGTTGCTAAGTTGTTTCTTCATCTCCTCTATTTCAAAACTATTTCTTCTGAAAAATAAGTTATTAAATTTCTTTAAAGCACCGTTAACATTTTTCTGTTTCATGCACACCTTATACATCCCATTTCCATTAACATTTATGCTCCAAGCCTCTTTAACTGTGTCCATATATTTTTCATGATTGATCCACATGTTGAAGAACTTGAATTGACTTGGGAAGAATTTCTTTATGCCTCCAATGTTTAAATTTATAGGGCAATGATCAGATGTTGAGGGTGGATGTACACTAACACTAGATGACATAGAATCAAGCCATTTAGTATTAATGAACACTATATCAATCTTGCTAGCACGGATTTGATCACTAGTATTTTTGTTAGTCCACGTATAATAATGTCCTGCATAATTATGTTCATATAAGTTTGAATCATCAACACATTCAATGAACTCCAATGCTCCATTATCCAACTCAGTACAATTTAATCTATCTCTGACATTTAGAATCTCATTAAAATCTCCCATAAAACAGAGCTTTTCTTTCTCAAATTTGTGACTCCATTCAACCATATCTCTCCATAATAGTCTTCTACCTTCATAACTACTACTTGCGTAAACCATAGCAATAATTATTTTCTCATTATTTTCTTTGATTATCAGCTCAAATATCATAGCCTGAGAAGTCTGATCAACTAGATGAATATCAACAAACTTCTTATCCCATAACACCCAAATCTTACCACTATCATCCTTATTATAATTGTGCATCATTTCCCAATTATTGAACTGAGCACTTATTATTGAAGAGTAATTCCTGAATTTGACTTTTGTTTCGAAAAGTCCAACTACTCTTACTTTATTTCTGACAAGAAAATCTTTAACATCTTCTTGCCTAAGGAGGCTATTAAAGCCTCTCACATTTCAAGCTGTGATGATCATATGTTGGGAGGTTTTGGTATTTCCTCACCCCCTTCATTGTTGATAAACATTAGGATATCATGATCAATTTGACTTTCATCTCTGTTTTGCAACTTCTCAAAAGAGTTTCCTACTTTAATAGAGGTTGATTCACCATTTTTGTTTCCACTTCTGTTATTACTTCTAGCTACACTCCATTCATTCACAACTTTTTTTCCTTTATCAACTAATTTATCACTTAACTGTTTAGGAATCCACATCTTCTGAGAGTTTAAACATTTAGCATCAACATGACCTATTTTGTTACATTTCTTACAAACTATAGGCCTCCATTCATAGTCAACTTTAACCTCTTGAAGCTCCTCCATACCTATATCAACTAGCACATTATCAGGTAGCTCATCTTTAATATCAACTTCAACACATACTCTGGCATATCCAAGTCTAGTTTTAGACTCAGTAATGATATCCATCTGTATAGGTACCCCAACTCCTCTAGCAACATAACCAAGACCAGCTTGTGTCCATAAATTCATAGGCACATTTATCAGTTTTACCCAAATAGGTATTCTAGTTATGTTCAATTTATTCAATTGCATTCCTGGCTTCCAAGGGCAAAGTAGTAAAGGTTTTCCACTTATGTGCCAAATTTGTTCTAGAGCATTGTTGTAACTCTATTTATTTTCAAATTTAAATACAACACTACCTTTCAGATTCGATTTGATTTCAATTTTACCCAACTTACTCCATTGATACTTTACAAAGTTTGCTATCGCATAAAACGGAGGTGGATTATCAATGAATTGACCAATTAGGCAATTCTCCCACTGTTCAGCACCCTCTTCTAATACCTCAATCGGAGGTTTAATGATTTTCCTACCTTGTATTATGACTGGTTCATGGTGTTTAAGCTTCATAGAAGCGCATCCAAACAGTTTAGACCATGAGACACTCTTCGATTCAGTTTTATCTTTAGTTACAACTGAATCTGCAACTTTCATTTGTACATCTTCTTCACCATTTTTTGAATCATCTTTACTTTGCGTCTCCGATTTCTCTTCATCCTCCTCTTTATAAGATTCGGGTGTATTAAGTAGAGTAGAGCTCGGTGACAACATCTCTTTAGTGATATCTCTATATTTCGTCTTGACTTTAGCTTGTTTACTAGATCCATTGTTAATTTTGTTCGATTTAGCAGAGAACAACATTTTTGTCATTTTAAGAGTCAACAGGAAAATGAAAAAAAAGGAAAAGAAATGTGAAAAAGGAAAAAAACTAGATGAAGAAGAGGCGGATTGATGTAAGTGAAGATAGAAAGTGGAAAGAATGTTTGAATTTTTGGGAGAGAGAAAGAGAAACTTTTGTTAGATCCCAGAAATTTTTGGGATTAACAAAAGATTCAGATAAGGAAAAAGCAAAAAGTGGGGAAAAAAAGGAAAAGTGGATAAGATCTAAAAAAGAAAAGGTGGAATAAAATTTTAATGGATGAATGTATAGAAAGGATTTTTTTGTGAGTTGACTCTTATTTGACCTTCGCGCATAACATATTCTTTCTGATAAAGTAACAAAGATAATATCAACATAGTAGTAAAGTATAAGGTATAGTAAAATACGCAAGATATCATAATATGTGGCTATATGTGAGAAGTACCCTCATGCAAGAGGTACAAGAAGAGTAAAGTATATTTACCATATGATGGAGAGGATGGCCCCATTGCTGGAATAATCATGTCATTTCCTCGGCATATTGTGGGAATCCTTCTTCTTGCTCCCGCCTTGTTGCTCAAAATATTGAGTGATTAAATCGTTTTGCTATTTGAATTGTTGTGTGATGAATGTGGTGTCACGTTATTAAATGCTTCAACTAGATTTGTATTTATCAATGTGCCACCTTGTTTTTCCTATTCTTCATCTTCATCTTATTTTGATACTTTTTCCTAACCATCCTCAACTTTGCTCTTAACTTAATCTCTTATTCTTTTCATTTTTGGGAAAAAAAATTTACCTTTAAGAGTGATATACAATAGCACATCCTTCAACCCCAAAAATCCACACCACCACAAACCATATTTCCACCGATTGAGTTGTTGGAAAATATTATCCTACATTACTCATAAAAATATGAACCCAAAACAACTTATCCCAGTTTAGTAAATGTCAATATAATAATAATAACAAATAATAATTTATGTTCAAAAAACAGAAAAGTTAAAGTTTATACATGAAAGCCCGGTCCGCAATGTTTATAATTGAGGATAAGTTCCATTTAGGTTCGACTCTTTGAGAAGGCACCAAGTCAGATGATTTGGGCTCTATATTTTTTTTAAAAAGGCCCAAACTTTTACCAAAATAAAATATACAGCTGAAATGGCCCAAATGTTTTCTTGTAACTAACTGGGCCTATTAGTTTCTAGGGTTTACATGGCTATAAAATAGTCAAGAAATAACGGTATCTACTTGTCCTTTCTAAAGTTTGTCATTTTCTCAAACGGTGATAGTGTCAGCGGCGGATACTTGACCTGTCAAACCAGAGTGCATTTGAGAAGACTCGTCTGATCATTAGCGACCATAAATAAATTGATTCAATCAAATCAGGAAAGAAGAAATTTATCGTTCAGATTCTGATCTGGTAAGCATATCCAGTCTATATTAAAGTAATTTAAATGTTAGAATCTTTAACTAATTTCTAATGAGTCTTTAAAATGATTTCTTATGAGGCAGAACTGGAAGCTCTTGTGAGCTTCCAGGCATTGTAGTCTATGCAGCTACCGACAAAGTTATGTGGGTGGTGGGATGGGGGTTAGAGTGTGGGATGACTGACGATATCAGGAGAAAGGGGTTTGAAAGAAGGATAGGGTATAAGGTGTGGGGTGTTATGGATTTTAAGAATTTTTTTATATATTGATAATTAGCTTTAATTTTGTTTTGATAATTGTGTTTCAATTTTTTTTAATAATCAAGGTGTAAAATCTCTATTTTGAATATATTTTTATTAGAAAAATAATACTAAAATATTATCTTTTTATAATGTTTTTAGTGTTACAAGAATAAAATGTTAGATATATTCGGATAATATGACAAAAAAGTCAAACCCTATATAAAATATACCGTTGAATTGACCCAAATATTTTCTTTTAACTAACTGGGCCTATTACTTTCTAGCGTTTACCTTGGTTATAAAGTAGTCAATGAAATAACGGTATTTACTTGGATCGTCTCTGTCTGAAAAGTTTACCAATTACAGGAAAAGTTTTCTCTAAGCGTGATTCTGCAGCTGCTATAGTCTGTACCTTACTTGGATCGTCTCTGTCTGAAAAGACATATCCAAAATTTGTGAAGGATATATTTGGGGTGGTTGCTCTTCTTGGGACAGTAGAATCTAGTGATCTTAGCAGGTATGCTTTACTACAATTTATTTGTTTCATATATTATTTTAAGGTAAATGTTTTCACATACACTTGTGTGTCCCAGGATGTTAGCACAATATCTCGGTGAGGATCAGATGCTTGCAATTGTCTGCAAATCTCACTCTAGTGCTTATGCTTTTGAGAAGAAGAATCAATCAAATGATCGCAATGCATTCGATGAGTTAGCTTCAAGACTCGGATATTCTGTCAACGGGCACTATCTTGTTATATACCTTGAGGATACACGGTATTAAAGAATGTTTAAAAAACTCCCCTCCTATAATTGGTAAATTGCACCATTAGTTACTTTATTCTATCTTTCTTGCAGGCCATATAAAGGAAAGATAGGTAATGATCCACAGGGGAAGCTTTGTTTGCTGGATCCTATATCAAATGGAAAAGCCCCAGCAGGATATTTAGGGCATGCAGTTAACATGATCCAGCTTGACGAGAATCAGTTGCGATGGAGCACAGAGGATGGTCATGGTCTTCGAGAGACTTTGTTCTACCTTCTCTTTGGCAAGCTCCAGGTGTATAAGGATAGGGAATCCATGAACAGGGCAAGCTTATGTAACTTTATAAGAGATGGAGCTGTTTCCTTGGATGGAGGTATCATTAGAGGACATGGAATCGTGTCTGTTGGATCCCGGTATGTATACATCTGTCCTTTTTTGGTTCTTTCGCTAACGTTTATTGTGTCTTATTCGCGTCTCTTGTCTTCACAGGGAACCAACTATCCAGTTCCCTGTTGTTTCAACTGTCAGTCAGGTATGTTCTTCACCACATAAAGTGAGAAACTTGAAGTTGATAGAAGAGATGAATACGAAGCTGAAAGAGACAAACATGCGCTTGGACGAGGAGATGAAAGCACACCAGAAGACTAGGAGGAAACTCAGCAAGGCGACAGATAAGTATAAAAAGTTCTGTAAGGAGAAGGGACCTTCAATAGATAATCTGCGTGGCTTATATAGCTCTCAAATTGCTTATGATAAAACAAATTAACAATGTAAACATTTTTGGAGAACATTGTAATACTTTTGTGGAGTGTTTTCCCATAGATACAAGCACAAGTGAGCCGTGACAATTTACAGTTTCTAAATGTTGTTTTAGATATCAGAAGCATTACAATAACTTTCACCAACTAATATTTTTGTTTAGCACATAACAATTTTTTTTTTGTTTAGAACTCCCAGGCTCTCAAGGGCATCTCAGATATTTCATGGCTCAAAACTCCCTACTCCCAGGATTGTGGGGCTCCCTCCCTCCCTATTAAGAAGAAAATTAAAATATAAAGATGTATAGGATTATAAACGAGATACAAAATTTATGTGGTTTGATAATTTGTCTATGTTCGTAGAAATTCATGAAATTTTAGTATAATATAGAAAATCTTGGATATAAAAAAACAACACTTTTCTATGTTTTACGTGAATCATTCTTATATTTTATCACAAGTTTATCATTCACACTTACTTTATTAGTTTTCACACCTTAGATATATATCCACCCAACTCCTTGCGGTGGTGGAATATGATACAAGAATTGCACAATATGTTACTTCATATATAAGAAATATTACCTAATAAACAAGTTTCTCAATTTCGTAATATATCGTCCCTCACGTCATTATTAGGTTTGAGTTTCAAGGCAAAACCTAACAATGAATAAGAATCCTCTCCTAATATCTATTTTTGTCTAACCATCCCAACTTCTATTCTCTACCGTAAATATAGTCACATAAAATCACAACCGCTCAACTTTTTATTTTTATTTTCTTTATCATTTCTGTTTTTTGGTTATTACCTCCCTTCAATTAATCTCTCCAAATTTTTAGAATATATCTAGCCAAACTTCTTGTGGTGGTGGAGTATGATACACGAATTGCACAATATGTCGGTCTGGCTAACTGTCCCACCGGTCCGGTCCAGGCCGATTTTATCGGTCATTTTCCTTATTGGCTCGGTTCGGCTAATGGGCTTCCCCTTACCGGACCGGTTCCAGTTAGATTATGTTTTGCCTATAAGGTAAAATCAGACCGTAAGTATAAACCGTATAGTCCGGTTCTTACCGGTTCCTTAGCGATTTTGGACCGGTTTCTTAGTGATTTTGGACCGTTTTTAATAGGTTTTTTTTGTCAAAGGAGTTTTATAGGGTTCTAATTTAAATGTTCTTATCAATTTTATTTCTAATGACTTAATTTTTATAATACTACGACGAGTAAATTTTACCAAGCCTTGTACAATAATTAAATACCAAATTGTAATGTATAAAAATTACATAACTTATTACAATTAATTAATAAATAAATTAAAATTCACTAATAAATAAATTATTACAATTAATTATTAACGAATAAATAAATTATAAAGTATTACATTTATTCCATAGAACCGGGGGAAGGGGGTGTGACTTTGCCCATGGAATTTAGGCTGCCTAGTACATACCTTTCTATAGGTAGCGGTGAAATGCATACACAGAAAGGATCAAACGACCACGTAGTTCTTTAAAACCCCTTGGTAAAAGTGTTAGTACGATTTTACATTATACTCAGATGCTTGGGACCTCAAGAGACAATGCTCAAGAATGTGAAGTTAAACATATCAAGGATATTTGTAAGAAAAAGACTACATCAGATGAAAAAAGTAGTGCTCTAATTGCCCCAATAACCACAGAGGAGATCAAAGATGCCTTGTGGTCAATTGATGGTTCAAAGAGCCCAGACCCTGATGGTTTCTCCTCAGCTTTTTTCAAGAAAACTTGGCACATCATTGGAGAAGAAATTAGTAATGCTATTAAAAGCTCATTCAGGGACATGCAGATACTAAAAGAGATAAACTCAGCCAACATCACTTTGATCACAAAAGTTCATAATCCAAGCTCAACAAAAGATTACAGGCCAATAGCTGTTGTAATATATTATATAAATGCATCTCAAAATTTTTAGCCAATAGGCTGAAAGGGACTTAAACCAATTTGATCTCTCTCAACCAATCAGCTTTTGTACCCGGAAGACATATTGGTGAGAATATATTAATAGCAAAAGAATTAGTCAGAGGATATTCAAGGAATTCAATATCATCAAGATGTGCTTTAAAGCTGGATCTAATGAAGGCATATGACTCATCTGATTGGAATTTCATTCTGAAAACACTTGAAGCTTTCAACTACCCAGAGAAGTTTATTTCATGGATCAAGATGTGTCTTATTACCACATCATACTCTATTATGATAAATGGAGGCCCAATGGGTTTTTTCAAAGGAGCAAAAGGCCTTGGACAGGGAGACCCAATATCTCCATATTTGTTTGTGATATGTATGGAGGTTCTTTCTCAGATTTTACAACATATTGGCAGGATGAAAGATTTTCAATGACACCCAAAATGTAACAAGATAAAGATCAATCATCTCATGTTTGCGGATGATCTCTTTGTATTTTTTAAGCCGTCAAAACAACCTGCTTTACATATAAAGACTACCAGGCTTACAGATAAGTAATAGTAAAAGTAACATTTACTGTAGGGGTTGTTCAAATAATACAAGGATGGAAGTCAATAGTGTGCTACAGATACAAGAAGGATGCCTCCCAGTAAAATATTTGGGGGTACCACTTATCATTGGCACCTTGAGCCATAATGATTGTAAACCTCTGCTTGCAAAGATGACTAACAGAATTGATCAGTGGAGTATCAAACATTTATCATATGCTGGTAGATTACAAATGATCAAGGCTGTTTTGGGCACTATAGCAAGTTATAAGTGTAGTGATTTTACTTTACCTAAGAAAGTCATCAAAGAGCTTAAAATTCAAATGATGACATATTTGTGGAAAGGCAACAGTAAATATGATGGTGGGGCCAAAATCTCTTAAATAAAGTATGTAAACCTTTCTCTGAGGGTGGTCTGGATATAAAAGACATATTAGTTCAAACCAAGTAGCTAGTTTAAAGCTGCTTTGGAATTGTAGTATACCAAGAAATACACTGTCGTCTCAATGGGTTCAAACCAATATGCTTAAAGGTAAATCTATTTGGGAGATCCAAATACAACAAAACTCATCTTGGGGATGGAGAAAGATATTAAAGGCTAGGAATCTGGCTAAAGATGTTTTTTTCTATAAAATAGGTGATGGTAAAGATATAGCTCTTTGGTGGGACTATTGGTTACCAGACAAAAAGAGAGTAAATGAGATTCAAGAAAGCAACTTGGCATCTAGGTATTATACAAGTTGTAATGTCAGCAGATTTATTCATGAAAAAAGATAGAAATGGTCGCCTATGCTTGGATTTATGAACAAATACACAAATAATATTAATATCTCAGAAACCCGAGATAGGCTCATATGTTTGGTGACCAAAAAAAGTAGATTTATTACTAAAGAGGTCTATGAGCATCTGAGAGACAAAGGATCAGCCATCAACTGGGAAAAGCTAATCTGGAGATCAAAAAGTGTTCCGAAATTAAAATTTATGATGTGGTTAACAATATTAGATCGAATATCGACAAAACAAAGATTACTTACATAGGCTCTCAAGGGCATCTCAGATATTTCATGGCTCAAAACTCCCTACTCCCAGGATTGTGGGGCTCCCTCCCTCCCTATTAAGAAGAAAATTAAATTATAAAGATGTATAGGATTATAAACGAGATACAAAATTTATGTGGTTTGATAATTTGTCTATGTTCGTAGAAATTCATGAAATTTTAGTATAATATAGAAAATCTTGGATATAAAAAAACAACACTTTTCTATAATCATTCTTATATTTTATCACAAGTTTATCACTCACACTTCATTAGTTTTCACATCTTTTATATATATATATATATATATATATATATATATATATATATATATATATATATATATATATATATATATATATATATATATCTTGCCCAACTCCTTGCGGTGGTGGAATATGATACAAGAATTGCAATTTGCTAGCTCATATATAAGAAATATTACCTAAGAAACAAGTTTCTCAATTTCGTAATCTATCATCGCTCACGTCATTATTAGTTTGAGTTTCAAGGTAAAATCTAACAATGTATATGGATTTATGATAGAAAATAGTAGACTTTAGGAGTTAGTATAAAATCCATTTAGATTGCATGCAAACATAGGTGATTGATAGGTAGAATTAATTAACAATGCAAAAAAAGTAAACTTGTATTTAAGGAAAATGTTTGGTTTGTAGAACGTGATATCCGAATTAGCAGAGAACCCGCTTAGGTATGAACTAGAGGCAAACTATGTAATTAAGAAAATTATAGAGGCATTTCTTTGTTAGCCCTTTGAGACTTTTTAGCTTTCTATCTTTTAATATAATATTATCCGTCTTAGCCCCATTTTCAGCCTTTAAGCCTTTCTTTTTCCGCCATAATATGAACCCATAACCCTTTAGATTATTAGGCATTACCATATGACCCACACTTGAATCACAATCCTGAGACTTCCTGTCTTGAGATTGAGTTTGGGGTGGTGGGTTCATTATTGGGAGATTACATTGGGAGAGATTTTGTATGTGTTTGTATATATGCGCAATTGTTGATGATGTATTATTTGTAACCCTTTGCCGGGGTCTTTGAAATATATATATATGAGAGACATGACATTCACATCAAAATGATGGTCATGGGTATCTTGTACGAAAAAAAAATTGAAATGAAAAAGAAAATAAAGAAAAAATAAATAAATAAGGTAACCGGCAAAGTGGAAGTTTTAGAAAGCATCTTTAATGCTTATTGGGTAATTTTGGGGATGCTACATTAGTGCGTCAAATGGGTTGAGTGAGAACGATATTCGAGTGTAAACTCAAGCTCAAGGACAGTTTGTTGATGGTAAGTGAGGAGAGAGCCAAAAGCTCACTTCAAATTTACCAAATATACATTCCATACCGTCCCTAAGCCTACTTATAACCATAAAGTCCTCGTGATTCCTAGTTATATAGTGGATTTGTAATTCAGCTAATAGGGAGTATGCTAAGTGGAGCGTTCAAAATTAGAGAGGATCGATGAACACCCTGTAACCATCAATCTTGAGACAAGTACAAGCGTAACCTTCTAGCATTGTGAAGTTAATTTTGAATTGATAATTTGTGTTTGATTTTGCATGACATTTGTATGTGTATATTAATTCCTAGGATCATACTATATGAGATTTGTTTTAAGTTATGCTTTGGGTGTTACTCATTAGACTCTACCTTTTTGCGTATCACCTTGAACCCTTGTTTTTATTTTACTTTGTCGGGACGACTGGTGTCTCCCTAAATGTTCTAATTTTATTCCCTTGGGAGACATCATTTTTGGTATTTATTTGATTAATTTGATAGGCTTTTTGGCTAAATATGCAATAATCCGAATTTCCTCTTTTATTTTTAGTATTTTTTATTTATTAAACTTTTGAGCGTAATCTTGTGTATTTTAGTGAAAAGTTTGTAGGTTTTGAATATTAGCTAGGACACTACTGGAAATGCGGTGTTTACCCACGACAAATTAGCGACGACTCTTAATTCGTCGTTAAACAAGCGAAATTAGCGACGACTGAAAATTAGCGACAACTTTTTACTCTGTCGCTAATTAACGACAACGAATTTGTCGTTATATTTTAGTTAGTCGTCGCTAATTGTTTTTTATTTCTTATTGAATTTTTTTCATTGTCGATATATCGTCGCTATTTTAGCGACTATGTGTGTCGTCGCTATTTTGACGATTAACGACGACTAAATTAGGTTACCCACGACCCGTATTGTCGTCGCTAAACACCGATCCTATTTAATGCTGCAGCAGGTATTTTTCACCCACATAACACACAAAACACCCATAATAATCCTCCGATTTTCTCCCAAAAAATCAACAAAATTCCATTTTTTTTTTGCAATTCCTTCTCCACTTCATCTTGCATCATTCTTGGTTCAATAATCAAAGTGGGGCTCCATTAATATCATCTTTCATCAAAGAATTTAAGGTATAATTGCATGAAATTCAATTGTTTTTTTTTTTTTTGAATGCTAATTGTGTTTCATTCTTCCTATATGCTTTGATTAGGTGAATTAATACAACTCTCTTGGTAGGGAATTAACATCACTCTTCAATTTATCCATCCAATTCAAGGTATTTCCATTAAATTTCATGTTTTTTAAGCTTTGTATTTAATTGATTATATTAGCAAGTTGATATACCATATGATTAGGTTAATGAATTAAATATTTGTTGGTTGATTATGCATGTGTTGTGTGAATTTGTATTTTGTGCTCATATATTTTTACTTGTTTATTTAATTATTTGTTTTTTTTATATATTCATTCATTAATTTAATGGTTTGTAATATTTATTCATTTAATGGTTTGTAATTTTTATTCATTCAATGGTTTGTAATATTTATTCATTCAATGAGTTTGTAATTTTTTTTATTTTGTTTATTGTGTTGTAATTTTTATTCATTTTATTCATTAGGTTGTAATAATTATGTATTTTTTTTTTTTTTATTAATGTAGTCGCATAGTTTACTCAAATTGTTGTTAAGTGATGGCATCGAGTTCGGGCACAAGTATCGATAAGAGTTGGATCGAATCGACGAATGTGTTAGATGCTGAATATATTTTTGGGGTTTATAAATTTATCGATTTTGCTAAGAAAAGTAGAGGTTATACCGGTTACTTGTCTTGTCCGTGTAAGAAGTGTAATAATTTTTGCCGATTAAAAACCAATGATGTTATGGCCCACCTTCTAAGAGAGGGGTTTAACCATGATTATAAGGTTTGGACAAAACACGGTGAGGAAGAGATACAAACACATACACCCCCTGCAAGTAAAGATCCAGTTATAGTAAATGAAATCCAGCATGTTTATGACGATGTGAGACAGAGTTACGATGTTGGTGGACATCCGGGAGACACCGAGATGAGAGATGTACATATTCCAAGTCGAAGCAGTTTTGACACGTTGTTCGAAGAACTGGAGACAGGATTATTTCCTGGTTGTGAATCGATGGGTTCGTTGAATTTTATTGCCAAGCTAATGCACGTAAAAGTAAAGAACAAATGGACTAACACCTCATTCACCGAGCTACTGGAGCTGTTGGGTCGTATTTTGCCTAAACCTCACAATTTTCCCGAATCTTATGAAGCATGCAACAAGAAGTTGAAAAGTTTGGGTATGGGGTATGTTACCATCGACGTTTGTTTGAACGATTGTGTTATTTATTACAAAGAAAACAAAGACCTTGACAAGTGTCCAGTTTGTAACGAATCTAGATGGGACCCAAAGAAGGGTATCAAAGTACCGCATAAGAAGCTTCGATATTTTCCGATTGCTCCTAGATTACAGCGACTATTCGCTTCAAAGCACACCGCTGAAGACATGATTTGGCACCATACCGGTAACAGTGCAGATCCGGATGTGTTGCGTCATCCGGTTGATGGTGATAGTTGGAAGAGATTTGCAGCGCTACACCCTGAGTTTGCTAGTGAACCTCGTAACGTATATCTGGGTCTTGGAATCGATGGGTTTTGTCCTTTCTCTATGCAAAACAACTCGTATAGCATGTGGCCAGTCATATTAACCGTATATAACTTGCCCCCGTGGGTATGCATGAAGGAAACCACATTCCAGCTTTGTTTGTTGATTCCGGGACCCCGTTCACCCGGTAAGGACATGGATGTCTTTCTTCGTCCTGTTATAGATGAGTTGGAAGAGTTGTGGGATAAAGGGATCGTTACGTATGATGCCCACACGAAAGAAGAGTTTACGATGAAGGTTTGTTTGTTGTCTACCACTAATGATTTCCCCGCTAGGTCATACACTTCTGGATGGTCGGGTCAAGGTTACAAAGCTTGTCCCGAATGCATGGATCATACTCCGTCATTGAGTGTGAACAAAGGGATTGTTTACTTTGACCATAGACGTTGGTTACCTGCCGGACATCCATTTAGAAGCGAACGTGTTTTGTACAAGGAACCCGATGATAGGCGCCCACCGAAGAAATATAGTCCTGCAAGTATTCAGACACAGTTAGATGGGCTTCCAATTGTGTTTCCCGGTAAACACAAGGATTTTGGGGGAAAGATCGTGAAGCAAGATGTTAACCGGCGATTCAATTGGAAGAAAAAGAGTATTTTTTATCGTTTACCTTATTGGTCTGAAAACATGTTGAAACATAACATTGACGTTATGCATTGCGAGAAAAATGTGTGTGATGCTCTGCTCGGTACAGTTATAGGTCTTGATGGGAAAGTTAACAAAGATAACGTGAAAGCGAGACTGGATCTTGAGAAATTGAAGATTAGAAAAGAATTGTGGTTGACTGAGAAAAATGGTAAAAAAATATTGAAACGGGGAAAGTACACTCTAACACCGGAAAAGCGGACTATTTTTCTTGACTGGCTGAAGGCACAGAAGTTTCCCGACGGTTTTGCATCTAGTATGAGAAACAACGTTCAAAGTGATACGGGTAAGATTATCGGCATGAAATCTCACGACTGTCACATGATGATGCAATATCTTTTCGTGGCTAGTCTCCCCGGGCTTATTGAAGACAAAGCGATTAGTGATGTGTTTATTGGGTTAGCGAACGTGTTTAGAGTCGTTTGCAATAAAAATTTAAGCAGGAAACAGTTAGTATCGGGAAAGAAGAAGGTGGTTGAACTTATGTGTAGGCTAGAAATGATTTTACCTCCCGCGTTTTTTGATATAATGATCCACTTGGTGATACACTTATACGATGAAGCATTGCTTGGTGGCCCGGTCCAAATGCGGTGGATGTACCCATTCGAAAGGTATTTGAAAAAGTTGAAAGAGTATATCCGAAATCCGGCTAGACCAGAGGGTTCAATAGCCGAGGGGTACATTGCGGAAGAGACGTTGAATTTCATATCAAGGTATCTTAGTGAAGAAAAAACAAGGTTCAACGATCCAGGCAGATACAACGAAGCACCGCTGGTCCCAAAAGAGCTATCCGTTTTCAATTCCCAATGCACTCCAGTTGGCAAGATAGAGTATGTTTCTTTACCGTATAAGGAGAAGGAGCACATAAGTTGGTATATTCTGCATAACTGCGACGAACTCGAAACATACATGACGTAAGTAAATATTATTATCTTATATAAATATATATTATATAAATATATATTATATAAATATATATTTTTATATATATATATATTATATATAAAATATATTTATATATTTATATATATTATATATTTTTATATATAAATATATTTATATATATTATATATTATATATAAAAATATATATTTATATATATATAAAATATATTTATACATTTATATATATTATATATTTTTATATATAAATATATATATATATATTATATATTATATATAAAAATATATATTTATATATATTATATATTATATATTTATATATTTATATATATTATATATTATATATTTATATATATTATATATATTATATATTTATATTTATATATTTATATATATTATATATTATATATTTATATATTTATATATATTATATATTATATATTTATATTAGTTTATTTATACTCATTTACAATTATAGTGAACACAAATCAACACTTACGGGAACGAGTTGTGAAATAGATATTACGCATCGTCGAACATTTAAGGAATGGTTTTTGGAAAAGGTATGTAATTTTAGGCATTGGTTTATATCTTATATATTTATTATCAAAGTACTAACTATTATTGTTGTATATTAGATTCATGGAATGCATTCACGTGGAGATCCATTAGCTACCCCCGAGATGGTGTCCTTGGCAAACATGTCTTATGGTTCGGTGCATAAATATGATTCATGTGTAGTGAACGGTGTCAAGTGGGTAACTAAGTCCAAAGGAGAGAAAAGAGTGACGCAGGATTACGGAGTGTGTACCATTTACAATGAAGAACCCTATTATGGGGAATTAATCAAAATCTTGGAGGTTATGTACACTGGAGGGTGCTCGGTTGTGTTATTTGTCTGTAAGTGGTATAAAAAGTCTGGATCGAGGCAAGAACATGGGGTAACATTTATCAACACAACAAACTTTGAGTGGGCTGACGAACCATACATTTTAGCATCGCAGGCCAAGAAAGTGTTTTACATCGACGAGATTAGTTCAAAGAAATCAATGAAAGGGTGGAAAGCCGTTTGGGAAATAAACGATCGTCACGGATGGAGTCCTGAGTTATGGGGTTCGGAATCACTCCCTACTGGAAATGAGAGCATCAGCATACCATTGGATAGCACGGGGAACGAGAACATCAGCATGCCACTGGCATCCACCGAGGAGATCGAGATTGATCCTGCTCATTTTTTTATTGATTTGTCTTTTGATACGGTTATTGATGAGAATGAGGAAATTCATGATGACACCTTGGATGAATACGGTGATGAAGGAGAACCTATAGAGGTTGATAGCGATGATGAACCCATAGTTATTAGTGGATATGATAGTGATTAGGTTTTATTTTGGTTTATTTGTATTAACACATTTTGATGGTTTTTTAACACTTAACTTTGACTCTAAACACTCAACTTTGACCATAAACACTCAACTTTGACCATAAACACTCAACTTTGACCACAAACACTTAACTTTGACTCTAAACACTTAACTTTGACTCTAAACACTCAACTTTGACCATAAACACTCAACTTTGACCATAAACACTCAACTTTGACCACAAACACTTAACTTTGACCATAAACACTTAACTTTGACCATAAACACTTAACTTTGACCATAAACACTCAACTTTGACTATAAACACTTAACTTTGACTATAAACACTTAACTTTGACCATAAACACTTAACTTTGACTCTAAACACTTAACTTTGACTATAAACACTTAACTTTGACCACAAACACTTAACTTTGACTCTAAACACTTAACTTTGACTCTAAACACTCAACTTTGACCATAAACACTCAACTTTGACCACAAACACTTAACTTTGACCATAAACACTTAACTTTGACTATAACACTTGACTAAACACCCCGAACAACCAAGTTTGACCAATAACACTTGACTAAACACCCCGAACAACCAAGTTTGACCAATAACACTTGACTAAACACCCCGAACAACCAAGTTTGACCAATAACACTTGACTAAACACCCGAACACCCAATTAAGAATGTGAAAAGGAACCAAAAACAACACAAAAAAAATACAAGAAAGGGTAAGCATATTAAACCCCCAAATATTAAAAAAAAATGAAAATTTAAAAAAAAAAAAAAAAAAAAAAAAAAATAGCGACGACATTCAAATGGATTAGCGACGACGTTTAACCTTTGAATGTCGTTGCTAATTATTCGCGACGACATTCAAAGGGTTTGTCGTCGCTAATAAATAATTAAAAATTCTATTGGTCATCAAGGGCGGTCAACTTTCCCGCCCACTAAAATTAGCGACGACTATCCAAAATATTGCGACGACGTGTCGTCGCTAAGCTAAGACACGCAAGGGGCGTGTGTACGTGGCGCGCCACGTGTATCAAATTCGCGACAAAATCCCAAGATTAGCGACGACCCGTGTCGTCGCTAATCAATTTTTCTATAAAACCCTACACCGAGGCTCATTTCTGCCAAACACAAACACCCAAAACACTCCCAAAAGCTCCATATCCGCCATAGCCAAGCTATTCCGAGGTGAAACAACACCTAATCCAACGTCCAGGTAATGATTCTAGTCCAAATACACCTTCTAATCTCACCTTTTTTGATTTTTTTTTTTTTAATTTCTAATATTTTCTCTTGTGTTTTTTTTGTATGATTCCTTCTTCTTGGCATGGATTCATGGACGAAATCTACACCATTTCTACGTAACAGGTTCCAATTTCCGGATCAAACTTGCAATTTTTTTATTTTTAATTTTTTTTTTCTTGTAAAAATTCATGAATGTTTTTAGTTGTTTGATGAAATCCGAGAATTATGTGTATGTTTCTGGGTTGTTTGGTAATTTTTTGGTGTTAAATAACAACATGTAATTGGAATTTGATAAAAATTAGGGTTTTGGTATGATATTTGTAACTTTAATGTAATAGTTGGTGTGTTATTGATCTTTGATATAGGGACCTATCTGCAATATGTTTGATTTGTATGTTTAAGGTCTAAAATGCAGTTTTGTATGATTAAGGACTAAAATGCAATGTTATAAAAAAAGAGGACTAAAATGCAATTTTATAAAAAATGGACTTATTTTAAAAAAATTGGACTAAAATGCGAATTTTAAAAAAATTTGGACTTATTTGCAAATTTTAAAAAATTTGGACTTATATGCAAATTTTAAAAAAATAGGACTTATTTGCAAATTATAAAAGAAAATGGGACTAAAATGCAATTTTTAAAAAAATAGGACTTATTTGCAAATTTTAAAAGAAAATGGGACTAAAATGCAATTTTTAAAAAAATAGGACTTATTTGCAAATTTTAAAAAAATAGGACTTATTCGCAAATTTTAAAAAATTTGGACTTAAATGCAAATTTTAAAAAAATTTGGACTTAAATGTAAATTTTAAAAAAAATTGGACTTATTTGCAAATTTTAAAAAAATTTAGGACTTAAATGCAATTTTATGAAATTTTATAGATGGCTGCTGTCATGGGTAGGAGTCACGATGGAGATGGGATGGGTAACGATCCCCCGAGGGGTCCACCACGTTCGAATGCTGACTGTAACCAACCATCGGGTAATAAAAAATTCAATTAATGTTTATTTATCACTTAAAAAAATATGTAGTTACTAAATATTTTTCACTAAAACAGGTGAACGTAAAAAAAGGAGACCGAAAGCTGCCACCTCTATCCGGACAGCTCAGGAGACCCTGAAGAGAGTCGGCTGGCCCATTCCAGTTGACTTTTCTGTCATAGACGGCACCTGGAACTTCGTCGGCCCATATAGCAAACACGTGGGTCAGGTGGCTGGTAATGCTGTTCGAGATGCTGTTCCCCCGTGCTACAAAGAATGGAAAGAGGTCCCCGACCATAACAAAGGGGTAGTTTTGCAGCGACTTCATCAATTTTTTGATTTAGAGGAGTGGAGGAGGCGAAGCGATTGGGAAGAGATCACTAGGAGATTGACTGCGATGACATCCGGAGCCTACAGGCGATACAAGTCGGATTTGAAGAACGACTACTACTACACGGGTGAAATTCCACCAGATGTTGACCCGGTGATTTGGGAGGCGACGAAGAAGATGTGGGATGACTTGGCGAAACAGGTAGAAAAAAATAATTTATTAATTATTTTATACATTTTTTTTATTAATTTTATAACTACTTTTTTATTTGTAACAGAGTCAGGCTGATATAAACAAGAAGAATCGAGAGCAGCAGTCAGTTCCGAGCAAGGCGGGGTCAAGGAACTGGTCACAGACCCGGGAGGTGATTATTGAGGTATAAGTTTTAAAAATTAAAATATAATTTAGTATTTAATTTGATTTAATTGTTAACTAATTAAAATTTGTTATTGTATACTGTCCAGGGGAAGCTGAAGACGGTGACGAAAGAGCCGTTGACTTTTACGGATGACGAGACCCAAGAGGAGATGGAGCTTCCTCCCTTAAGCGGCTATTTCGACCACCTCTCCTATGATGCTGCTACAGATAGCTGGCGTGACCAGCGTTTGGAGAAAGCTAGTGTAAGTATTTTTTTTTAAATTGATTTAATTTAATTTATTATTTTAAATTTATTTTTTTATTAATCTAATTTATTTTTAAATTGAAATCTAATTACAGGGTGTTCTCCGGGAGAAGATGAAGAAGAAGGTTGTGCAGGCCGGAGCGGAGGGTACTGAAGTTAGCATCCAGGAGCAGATGGATGCCATGCTCGAGACAATAATGGAGGTCCTACACCCACCCAAGACTAAACATTGGGTGCCTACCATTGGTCCGGTCCGGAAACGAGCTAGGACTCCTACACAGCCGGACAGGGAGAACGATGAGCTGCTTAAGGCGGTTTTGGATGGGATGAACGAGCTTCGCGCGGCTCAAAATCTTCCACCGATACCGGATCCATCCTCCGCATCACCCGGGCCCACATCTTCTTCTAGTCGGCCGAGTCAACCCCCGAGCATGGCAGAGACTCTTTTCGAGGCATTAAACGGGATGAGAATCGCTAATGGAATGCAGCCGATCAGCAAACCCGGGCCCACTAGACGAGATGAAGAGAGAGAAGATGAGGAGAGAAGAGGAGATGGAGAAGATCCCAATTTGAATGATGATTAAGTTATTTTTTTTTTAATTTGGTTGGTTTGTATGTTTAAGACTTTATTTATTTCCGTATGTTTGACTTTGACTTTGACTTTGACTCGTTTGATGTTGACTTTATTTATTTCACGTTTACTATTTGAATGGAATTATCGTATTTTATATGTTTTATTGGATTTTTATTTATTTATAATTTTGTATTATATTTAAAATCAAAATAATAATAAAAACTAAAATTTAAATAATAAAGAAAAATTAAAAAGTAAAAAAAAATAAAAAAAATAAAAAAAACAAAAATAAAAAATAAAAAAATAAAAAACGAATAGCGACGACCCTTGTCGTCGCTAAACTATTAAATAAAATAAATAAAAATAAATAAATAATGATTTTCGATAAAATGTAAAAAAAAAAAAAAAAATAATAACAATTATTAGCGACGACATGTCCGTCGCCAACGTTTGTCGCTATTTAATTTAAAAAAAAAGAAGATTAAATTCGATAAAAAATTAAATGAAAACTAATTAATCAATTAGCGACGACAAGTCGTCGCTAACATGTCGTAGCGAATTCAATAAATCCGCGACGCCAATCCTCGTGGGTAAATTCCAAAGGAACTAGTCACGAAAACACTATTTGGCGTCGCTAATCACGAATTAGCGACGCGGGGATAGAGACGACAAGTTAGCGACGACATGTCGTCGCTAAACAAGATTAGCGACGAATTTTGATGGTTTCGCGACGACGCGTGTCGTCGCGAAACACCGCATTTCCAGTAGTGGGAGAGGAACACGAGAATAAAGTCAAAGATCGTGATATGGAGTCAAAGCTTGAAGATAAATCCCGAAAAGAATTTTATTTTGAAGCTGCAAATCTGGAAAACAGGCCAAAGATTGCTGATTTCGAGGCACTTACGAGTTGATTTAGCCGCTGACCTTTGAAGAGATTATGTTATCGAGTTACGGAAATTTAGCAAGTGATTTCAGGTCAATCGGAGTTATAACGAATCGGCTAGAGCTGTTTTAGTGGAGGTGGTGCAGCAGTTACGGGATTTGGGGTTGATTAGTGGACTTGGACTTTTTATTATTCACTTAATCCCTAATTAAAAGCCCATTCCGAATTTGAGCTTATAAAAGGAGCTTTTGACCTCATTATTTCTGACCTCTCATTTTATTCTTCAATTCAATTCATCCTTTGAAGAGAGTGTCCAGAGAAGAAGCAGAAACAAGGAAAAGAAGAAGTTTGGAGCTGGAAACTGTCTATATCTCCAATTCGCAGCCAAACCAATTCTGAAATTAGGTTTCTCTGTATTTTTATTTCTGTAAAACAATATGAGTCTTATTTCTTTTAAATTAGTTTTATTTTTAATTAATATGAGCTAATTTCTTTTAGTGCTTGAGAATGCTTTTATGGGTGAATCCCAATTCCATTGAATTTCATGTCCTGAATTTGGGTTCTTGTTAATTAAATCGAATTGGGTCTTTTACATTTTTCTTTAATTTGTGCTTATTTACTATTATTGACCTGATCAATTAATAATAGGGTTTAGTATCTAGGCTATTCCAATTAGTGGCGATTGGATCACCTTGACGGGGGGTTTAGTTACAGAAATAATTACAGAATCTAAAATATAAACTATGTGACTTTGACGAGCGTAGTAAATTTTATGGCCAATGAGGTAATTTAGCTGAATCATTCGAAAGTGGATCATATTTACCCTGACGGACTAGTGACACTCCAGAATAGCCTTGTAGTCCACCCTGACGGGGGTACAAGGATTATTGAATCTCGACTAATGTCAATTGACCAATTTGACCCTTAAACAAAATAGGTTATGAAATAGAATTCGGAGGATCCCTTGCGTTCTCAAGTGCTATCTTCTCATACTGCGTTTTACTCTTATTTACTTGCGTCTTAGTTTTTAATTGCATTTACCATTTAGTCTTTATTTACTTAGAAATAATATAAAAACCAAATCAATCATTATATCTTTATTTGCTTTCCTAATTGCAACCATTTACTATTTGATAAGCATTGTAGTTAACCAAACCGTCCCTGCGAACGATCCTAGAATCACTTATTACTACTTGGGACAACCGTACACTTGCGGTTGTGGTTCAATTACTTTTTGCATTTATTTTAGAACACACAAAGGACCACCAACGACAAAGGTTTGAGTTTGGGGTCTTGATATCTCCTTTTTTGTTCTAATTAGCCCTTAGGAGACATCGAATTAGGTGATTATTTGACTTATTTACTAGACTTTTAAGCTTATTTGGTTATATTACAATTTCTTCACTTGGATTTGGATTATTTGTGTTTTAGAGCTTTTATGCGTTAATTCGTTTATTTTTAGTGTAAAGTTCTTAGGTTTATTATTTGATGGAATATCAAGACAAGGAGAAGAAACGGGAATTAAAGTCATGGATTGAGCGTCGAAGTCAAAGGCGAGAATAATTGATTCGAAGAAGTAATTAGTGGGGAATGAAATCTAAAATTCTGTCACAAATCACTGTTTTTGAGCGTCTTAGCCACTGATTCAGCCTTGGAGCATAAAATAAGATCGATAGAGCTTGAAGCCAGGAAGATTTTCCAAGTTGAACGAAGTGATTCCGAGTCTGGACGCAAAAGTTACAACTGTTTTAGTAACAATTATACACCAGTTACGGGGTTTCATTAAAGGGACTGGGCTTTTATTCTAATTAACATAATCCTTCTTTTTAAAAGCCCGTTCCGTTTTTCTCACTATAAAAAGGCTTTTGACTTCAGTTTTTAGACACACAATTCACATTAGAGAAGAAGCAACGCTTGGGAGAAGTCATAGAAGCAAAAAGGAGAGAGAAAGCAGAAACTGGAGAAGTCATATCCAATCCGTCTCTGAGATCGAAATACCGTAACTTGGTGTCTCCTCGTGTGTTCTAAAATAACACACCTAAAAAAGGCAAGACACATACCGCAAGTGTACGGGTCGTCCAAGTAATATCCGGTAAACAAGATTTCGATCTCAGGGACGGATTGGATATGACTTTCGATGTTATGTAATAAGTGTGAATAATTGTTATAGGATGCGGAAAATAAATGCTATAAAGATTTGTTTTGGTTTTTGATTAAGGACTAAAATGCAAATAAAATAAGATACTAAATTAACTAATGCAAATAAATAAGACGCAAGTAAATAGAAATGAGTGGACACAAAGATTCAAAAGCAGTACTTGAGACGCAAAAATTTAAAAGTATTCTACCCAATTGGCTATAAGGTTAACTAAGCCCGACAGGGTCAACAATTTCTACCTTACGTCTATTATTTAGTTCCGTAATTAAACCCCCCGTCAAGGCAATCACTTTGACACTTAAGTGAATAGCTTAATTACTAATTCCTATATTTGATTCATGACTTCAAAGACAGTTTTTAAGTGCAAAATAGTAGTCAATACGAAATTACCCAATTCAATTTAAATTAATCAATCCCAAAATCAAAAACATAAATTCAATAAATTTGGGTTCAACCCATTAATGCGATTCTCAAGCACTTAAGGAATTTAGCTCATGCTAATGTTAAAAACTACTGAATTAAAATAAAAATTGTTCATAATGCATTATGGAAATAGAAAAACCTAATTATAGGATTGATATGACTGAATGTTGAAAGAAATAATTCTCCACTTTCAGCTTTCTCTCTCCTTTTTGCTTCTCTGACTTCTCCCAAGTGTTGCTTCTTTTCTAATGTGAATTGTGTCTTTAAAAACTGAAGTCTAAAGCCTTTTTATAGTTAAAAAAACGGATTGAGCTTTAAAAAAGAAGGATTAGGTTAATTAGAATAAAAGCTCAATCCCTTTAATGAAATCCCGTAACTGGTGTATAGTTGTTACTAAAACAACTTTAACTTTTGCGTCCGGACTCGGAATCACTTCGTTCAACTTGGAAAATCTTCCTGACTTCAAGCTCTAACGATCTTATTTTATGCTCCAAAGCTGAATCAGTGGCTAAGATGCTAAAAAAAAGTGCTTTGTGACAGCATTCCAGATTTCATTCCCCATTAATTACTTCTTCGAATCAATTATTCTCGCCTTTGACTTCAACGCTCAATCCAAGAATTTAATTCCTATTTCTTCTCCTTGTCTTGATACTCAATCAAATCATAAACCTAAGAACTTTACACTAAAAATAAACGAATTAACGTATAAAAGCTTTAAAACACAAATAATCCAAATCCAAGGGAAGAAATCGTAATATAGCCAAATAAGCTAAAAGTCTAGTAAATAAGTCAAATAATCACCTAATTAGATGTCTCCTAAGGGAATAATTAGAACAAATAGGGAGATATACGGGGATATAATTTCTTAAAACAACACATAATCGTCTAGTGTACGGTAGTGATCTTAACGGGTTTGCGTAACTAGATAATCAATAGGGTTAGATTTTCACCGCCGGTCTCTACGCAAGGTCACCTTACCCAAGTCTCTTTGTAGTGTTGAGGTTGCCTTCTAAGCTACCCTGACGAGAGTTAGAAGGATTATAGAATACCGACTACTTATATTAGCTCAACTTACCCTTTATAATTAGAATAAAGATTTAGTAAAATAGACTTACACTTGTAGTAAGTTATTATCTTTTGCATTCTTATTAAATTATTCAAGCAAAACAAATATTTATCTTATTTAGTTTCTATTCTCAACATCTAAATTTATCTACTCCCTGAAAACAAACTCTAACTTATTTACTATTACTTGCAAACGATTTGTGCACTTGTAGAGAGTTACTTGTGGAATTCCTAAGGTGTGTCTTCTTTTATTATTCATTTATTTATCACACGTTTGGGCCTACAATCCACAAAACTAGAAGAGATAGGGGGATGTGGTAGGGTAGAGACTATAAAAAATTGTACCTACAACTACAGGGTGGTTTTTGTAAGGAAATGGAGAGTTAGATATCTTTAGGAAGTGGGTGTGATGGTTGATAAGTGGTGAAGTAAGAGAGATTTTGTTAATCAATTGGGTGGAAAACAAAATTTATACGATATGTTGTTTAGCTGATGGGTACACTCTACATCTTCCTAATTAGCCATTAGCTTGTGGCATCAATCTGATAGGAATTGGCTAAAATATGTATCTTCTGAGAGGTCTCTGATTTACTGTAATTTCAATAAAAAAAATTTGTAAATACTCTTTTCCTTTAATTATTTATTTTTATCTTTAATTAGTAGTTATCACTAAAATTAATATTATTATGATCTTAATTTTTTTATAGTTTAGACAACTTTTGTGAATCCTAATTAATTGCCTTGAGATTATTAAATGGTTTTTGGAACTTTACTGTTTAACTGAATTTGGAATTTGCATTGATTATTATATTCTTGTTTGAAATATATTTTTCTTTGTGATGACCGCATATTAGAAATTTTATAGTTTATGAACTGCACGGTGAGGAGGGAGGTTAATAGGCAAACTTATATAATTATAGTATGAATGGATTGGAATCAAGAGATCATAAATATATGTATAACCAAACTAGGATTTAATTTTAACCACTCAAAAATTCATAGAATCATTCGAGGGAAGTTCCTAACTTTATAAAGTAGCCCTCAATTACTCGTGAGAGACTTAGGTGGAATTTAGAATCCCGATTAGTATTTTAATCTCAAATTCGTCCTTAATCAACATAATCCTAAGATGTGTTGATTCATTGAACTCAAGCAATCCAAGCTATACCATTTTGTAGGATACTACCACCACCTCTTTAATTTTTTCTATAATTTAATTTCATTGGAATATAACCACAACTTAAGAATTACAATCATCATAAAATTGTATTCTTATTTTGCACAACGATTCATCCAATCTTTCTTAAAATCATGATACTAATTTCTATTTCCCGTGGAGAACAATATAATCTTACACTGGTATTACTTGGAACTACTCGTACACTTGCGGATCGTAACAACTTAGGGTGCATAAATTAGCTCACTCGTGGAACTTGCCACTATCTAACTTTAGAGCTTCAATAATAAAAATGTATAAATTATGTAAGTTCTATGTTAGTTAAAAAAACATAGCATAATTCCATTTAATTCCTAAATAATTTTTTAAATAATTATAACTCAAGGATAAACAAGATGTTCCAAGCTTTTTCAATTTACCTTCTTCAAAGATGTCTTAAAATAAAGTAGTCTTCAGCGTAATGGCACCATCAGAATCGTTGTCTATGAAGTTTGAACATGAAACTTCGACGTAATATTTCAACAACCATCATCGTGTCTTCATCTCGAACCCAACACTTTCATCCATAACAATAATATTAACATCATGAATTACCACAACACAAACCTTATCACCTCTGAATAATGCTGTGAAAGAAAGGCAGAAGAAAATGGATTGCATGAGAGAGGCAACAAAAAAATTATCATGAGACGGATATTCTACATAGAGTAAGAAGCTGAATCATAAGCTTTATTCATTGGAAAACCATGAGAGCACTATTCATAGATGAAGCAGAGAAGATATGATCCACCAAATAGTGACCAAACCTTCACAAATCTTAAACTATCATCGGAAAGGGAACCTAGTTCGACACTTTCATCTCCAATGTAGAACAGCCCCTTCTTTGTTTCACAAATAGAGATATAGTTTTTTGGTCATGAAGAGAGCGCTTGAGAGAGAGGTAATCGATTAGGGATCTCAGGGTTATAATGGAGAGCCAAATTGAATTTTTAAATCTCTTACCTCTTATAAGAAATAAAAACTAAACCTAACCCTTGGGTTATTCATATCAAATTTTACTACCCTTTAGTAAACATTAGGTATGAATTTTGATCCTTTATAAGTAAAAACCCCTTTGAATTTTAGTAAGTTTGGATTGGAACTCCATAATTTTTAAACAGTTGAAACTTTTGACGGCCAACTTACTCCAATTCTCAAAAGTGAAAATCATTACATAGAAAATCCATGACTTTTGAAACCTTCCACGAATTTTCCCTAGAGGAATCTTACAAGCATATTACAAGTTGGATCATCATAAAATGGGGATTATTAGTATATTTATTGATGATAAGAGGAGATTGATCCGAACCCACAACTAGTGAAACAATAAGAGTAGAGTTTGGGAAGAAAGATAACCATCCATGTTTGCAAATGACCTCGTCAAGTTATTCTTTCACATGATGAGCCTTGCCCATGTGGTTAGAACAAATAAAGAAACAACCGTATGAGTCAGTTCAAAAATTCCAACACTGGAGATAAAGTCATTAAAGACATGCATACAATCATTATCTATTTCTCAAAGTCATTAAAGACATGCATACAATCATTATCTATTTCTCTTTAACCAAATTTTTTGAAAGAAAAGATGTTTCATTGAAATCCCCAACAATGACCAACATATAGCTACAACAACTATTCTATCACAAAATATTGTCGCATAATTATTTATCATCATTATAGTCATTAAGTGCATGCACAAAAAGTGAATACTAAAATAAAATGTTACGTTCACTTACACAAAACTTCAATAAAAACCTACTAGACGAGATAGCATCAACATTACAAGCATTTTTCTATATGAGGAGATTATTTCCAGTTCTACTTGAATGATTACATGAAACAATATGGAGAAAGCATTGAAGACAATTTCACATAATTTCCTGTATGAGCAGGGTTACTTAATGTCGTATACTTGTATTTAGACGTATTTATGCCTATCAGTCATACCTTGTATCATCAATAATGATATAATTATTATGTTTTGATATTTTTCCTTATTGAAAGAGGAAAATTTTGGATTTAAAATTTATTTGGGGTTGGTCATGGTAGTCGAATGTATTAGTAGAGCGATGATGGTCATATGTTCATGTAAATATTGTAATTATATAGTTGTATTTGTTTAATCATATTATTAGCTTACCAAATAATAGTAAAGAGAAAATATCAAAAATAGGTCATTACCTATGATTTAAATATATTATTAGGCCAAACTTGTCAAAAGTAACAATTTTAGGCCAAACGTATTAAAAAAATGACATTTGTAGGCCATTTTGCTAATTCCTTTAGATATTAAATAAATTTTAAGAGTAGTTTGGATATTTCAAATAAAATTTCTAATTTTTTATGTGGCCAAGTTGTTAGCCTCACCTTGTTTTTATTCCCGTTTTAATATTCGACAAATCATCTTTTAAACTAAGATTCATTTGGTATCACTTTAAAGATTTTCCAAAACCCCTCATTAGATTAGTTGTGTTTAAATCCTTGGACTTTAGCTTGAGATTCAAAAGAACAGTGCCGCGGTACACCGGACGAGACACGCGGTACACCGCATAGCCACGAACCAGAGACGCGGTGCACAGGATAGCCCGTCAGTAAGCTAATGAAAATGCACGGTACACCGGACCAAGGCGTGGTACACCGGACTGAGGCACGGACCAGGGACGCGGTGCATAGGATGGTCCGACCAGTAAGCTTGAAGTTTAGACGAACGTTTTCGCGGTGCACCGGACCATACCCGCGGTACACCGCAAGAAAGGGTTTTCTGCACTATTACTAGAGGACAAAGCTTATATCCGTTGGAGATAAAATAGATCCGTTAGATAGAAGTCTATTGACCGTTGGAAGATATTTTCAGCTATAAATTGGACCTCATTCAAGACACAACTCAAGCCTTCCATCTACCAATCTTAAGAGCAATTAATATTATCATTCAAGGAGGTTTCAAAGGAGCATTCAAGTCATATTCATTGTGAAGCTACATAGTTCATATCCACTCATTTAGGAGTTTAGTTACAAAGCTTTTATAAGCACCCCCAAACACTTTTTCCTTTCCTCTTAGTTCTTGTAATAGATTAAGAGAGTAGTGTGAGCATAGGTTTTATGCTTGGTTCCTTGTGTTGGTGATAACACAAGTGTATTTCCTTCAAAGGTTTTTGAAGTGGTTGTAAAGGGTTTGTAAACTCACCCGGTTAAGAGTTACGAAGATTAGTTGAGAATCTTGCAAATCCTAAGGAGGCTTCCTTAGGTAGTGGATGTAGGGAAACCGAACCACTATACATCGTTGTGTATCGTATTCTATCTCTACACTCTTTACATTTCCGCACTCTATATGCTTGATAAAATGCCTACATGAATAGTTTGATAATATTGTCTTTTAGGATTATCTAGTTCTTTACTATTTAGTTTGCTAAAACAATAGGATTCAAATTAGCTTTTAATTTTATTTACTTGAAATAAAATTAGCAGATTAATTTCTATTGTCCTATTCAACCCCCCTTCTAGGACGCATATAGACTATCACAAGTAAATATATATTTTATTTGAAATGTTCAAATTATCGTTTAAATCTACGAAACATCTAAAAGAATTAGTGAAATTATCTAAAAAAATGACACTTTGAATACGTTTGATCTAAATATTTTTGAATTGTTTAATCTAAAAATATTTTTAATCAATTTATAGTAGCCTAAAAATATAATTTAATCAATAATAATAAATTAGCTAAGTAAGTGAAGTTGAAGCAAAAATATAGTAAGATGGGTAAAATCAGGATCGTCCAAAACTCAAAAGAACCAAAACGGTTTTTTTGGGACTCAATTTCAAGAAGGTCTCAAATTTTTGTCTATGTTGTAATATATATGTCCAAAAAGTATCTATATTTAACATAGTGAAATCGTGTCAGGAAAGGAAACCCTATCCCATTTAGAACGCTCCCCTCTTACTTTCTTTTCCGCCGCATATTTTTTAAACTAAATCCGGCCGCTATCGCTGGTGCCATTGCTGGTGATGGCAACCTCCCTCTCCTCTCTTTTGTTTTCTTTCTCCTTCTTACCTATTTTCTTTTCCTTCCTTTTCCTTTTTCCCCTCCTTTCTGGTTTGTTACCCTCCGCCGCCGCCGATGATGTTTCCTTTTGTTCCACTTGTGACGACAGTTTCCCTTTCTTCTGCCATAACAACCCATACGATCTCAAGCCATTCTCTCGTCACTCAGGGGTGTCTGCCAGATCCGACCCGTTTTCAGGCCCATTTGTCTTAAAATCACCCACCAGACTCATCTCTTCCGGTCCTTTGGGTTTTTCCATGGACGACGCCTGCACACAATCTCATTTGGACGTTAAGTTTGAATTTTGGTTTTCATTGTTGGCAGTGTGGGTTTTAGGCAGGATGTTTGGGCTGGGTGGATCCAACCCATTCTGGATCGGGGGTTGGTCCAACTTTAGGTCTTTCTCTGTCGTTTCTTGTACAATACAGTTTGGGCCAAAATCGATGGTTCAAGAAACAATCTCGTTTGTTGCATGGTTGGAAATTTACCTTTTTATTGCGTTTGTACTACACTACTGTAATTTGTGCAGGTTAATTCGACTGGATGCTGGTGGCGATTCACCTTTGGTCTGGCGTTTCATTTCATTAGAATCTGCCAAGGTAAGTCTAGAGTGTTTTCCATTCACTCGAGGAGCTCCTTGTTTGGTTTTTTATTGTTTGAACCTGGATTCGATAGTCTGTTTGTCCTGGATGAGTTTAGGTTGTGCTCTTTTGGTTTCGTTGTTGGTTTGGTTCCCTCTTTCCATCTCTACCTCTTTCACCCTTTAAGGTGGTGCAATTACCACCCTTGTTGGTGGTGCAATCTCCTAAGTACGGTTGCTTACCTAGTTGTCTGTTTTTTTTTGCCGATTTGTCGATTGCTTGGTGTTTATTTCGTAGATCGATCCTTGGTTTATTTGGATGATCATAATGAGTTTTGGGAACCGTTGAGTTATAGAGATATTAGAGCACTCTCCTACTTGGCGTTAGTATGTGTTATCTTTCCAGTTTTCTGTCTTGTAATGTTTTATTTGTTTCCTGTTTGTTTTTTATCATGTTCATTGGTCAACCTTAGTATCTTTCTTTGTAATTTTCTTATTTATAACATTAACAACCTGAAAAAAAAAAGTGAAATCTTGTCCAAGAAAAAAAAAGAAAAAAAAAAGTGGAATCATGTGCATATTATGTTCATTTGGTTTCTTGTGGTTGTTTTTTTACTAAAAAAACTATCTTTTATATAGTTATATTTTATGAATATAATTTTAGCAAGTTTTTTTAAGTAAAAATTAATTATTATTTAACTTTATATATTGTATTTTTTTTATTTTTTTTTTTATATTAGAACCAGTGGGATTAGCTTACTGGCTAGAGCTTTGGTCATCCAATCTAGTGGTGTAGGTTTGAACCGAGTCAATGACTTTGAGTTCAAAGTGGCCCTCTTATGTAACAATTTTCTTAATATTAGTGTTTTTAAGTGAAAAATTAATTGTTTTTATGGTTTGTAAGATTTTTTGAAAAAAAAAAAATTATTAATTTCCTTTTATATTATATGTTTATAATTACATTGTATGTGCATAATTTTGAAAGACTTTTTCATTGAGATACTAATAGTCATTTTTTTATATTAGTGATCAAGTGAAAAATTCATTATTTTTAGGGTTTGTAAGATTTTTTGAGAAAATAATAATTATTTATTTCCTTTTATATTATATGTTTATAATTATATTGTATGTGCATAATTTTGAAAGACTTTTTCATTGAGATACTAATAGTCATAATAATAAAAGAGTAATGTTGGATATCATTACAAATTATATTATCTTTTTATCACCTATTAGATGGATTTTAAATGGACTAATTATATAATTTTTCTTTTTTCATTTATCACTTCCTCTTTTTTTCATGATTGGTCTACATAAAAGTCGATAAAAAATGATATGATTTGAAGTGTTATCCAGCATTACTCATAATAAAAATAAAAATAATTTATTACATTTCTATTTAAAAAAAAGATATATCTATTATTTTGGAAGGTTTTATCTATCCGCAATTCTTTTTTCTTATACTATGTATCTACAGTAATATATTTTAAAGCGCACTATTTCAAAAATAAATTGATACAATGTATTAAATCTCATTAATGTTAGATATTTATTAATTTAAAACATGACTAAAAAAAATATTTTAGAACCATTTATGGTATAAAAATTTAGATATTTATATTGCACCAAAATAAACTTTTTTTATTTTTTTTTTAATTTTAAACCAATCCTTGATAAAATGAAAAAAATTTAGATATTTGGTTTTACTTTGAAAATCAATTATATTTTATTTATATTATATTTGAATTTAGATACTCTTTTTATCGAATCTTATTTAGTCTTTATTTGTTTACTTTTTAAAAATGATTTATATTACTTTTCCTGGTCATAAAAAATTATCATCTATATCTAAAAATAATAATCTATAAAAAACTATCCATTTAAATAAATATTTTTGTTTTATTATGATTCCAGTTTCTATTTCTATTTATAAGGTATTATTAAAGTTTTTATTTACTCCCTCCGTCCCAAAAATAATGTCCACATTACTAAATATGGTGTCCCAAAAATAATTTCCACTTACCATTTTAAGACAACTTTTTCTACTTTTTTCCCTTATTACCCCTACTTTTCTTTTAATTTATAATTATTTGAATTATTATTTTATAACTTGATTGCATTTTCCTAGGCATAGAAATAGGTGTGCATTATCTTTAATGATGACATTTATTAGGGGCATTTTTGTACATGTAGGGTTCAATAATGATATTTCTTAATCTGTGTGAAAACGCTAAGTGGACATTATTTTTGGGACAGAGAGAGTAATGCCTATTAATAATAAGACACTGATGATATTTTTTTAATTACATGATAAATTAATTATTTCTTAATTCACGTGTACGTAGAGGGAAATATGATAACTTTTTATGGCCTAGAATAGAATTCTTCTTTTTATATCATCAAAGTATTATTTTTCATCTTATTTCAATTTTAACTCTAATAATAAAAGAATAAATTAATATATATTAAATAAAGATAAATTTATTAAAAGGAAATATTAAATGTTTTAATATTTGTGATTAAAAAGGTTATAGTGGTCAAATAAAGTTGTACAGACAATAACTAAAGTAAATAAAAATAAATATTCATTGACCTTAAAATGGTCCCCCATATAACATTGTCAGAAAGTCTCTCCATTGTCCAAGGTCCTCATAGTACAACATAGACATACTCCATAGTATGAATATGAAACGTCTCAAACATACATAGAGTAACACATACTGTAAGAATTTCTATATATTTGCACTCTCATGCAAATCAGCTGATCATACCATTATTCCTAGCTACTCACCAACGATTAATTCTTCACATCACATTTCTCAATCATTTTCCCTTCTTCAAACCCACACCACAAATGTAAGCTTTTTATTCCAATATTTTTCCTCTACACAGAAACACGAGTTATTGTGTGGTTTCTATGTTATACACATATAATATATGCATCAATTTACCAGCACCTTATATAGATACAACTATGTTTATACAAAATTAAAAGTTCTTTGTCTTTTTCTTCTGATATTTCTTTTTGGTTGGTAACGAGTCTAGTATTTGTTTACCAAGAGGGTATAGTACTGTATATTATTCTATTTCTGTATGTTACACATATGGATGTATTTGTTATATGAAAATAGAAGTAGCACCCTTTTGAGTACATTATACACGGCTACACTTTTCTGTATGAAAAGTGGAAACTTTTTCTTCATTTGGTTTTGTTATTAAGATAATATCAAGTCTTTCTGTTTTTTCTCCTGTGCTTCACATCAAGCTGTGTAAATCACTTATTGTTTCTGATGTATACCTACACCTTTGCTTTCTGAAAATATGTGCGTGTGCGTATGTGTATGTGTGTGCCATAGTATATATATATATATAGAGAGAGAGAGAGAGAGAGAGAGGGAGTATTACTTTTTACCTAATCTTTTGTGATTCTGTGGGCTAATATAACCTTGATTATGTGTTATCAATATCATTCATGTATTGTACTGTTGTTGTATGGCAGATGGATAGGTCAACACCACAAAGTAATCCAACAAAGAGGCCACTTCATGAAGAATGTAATTCTGCCTCCGAAGGGTCTAAAAAAAGGCGGGCACTTGTGCCAAATATCAAGAAGGAATCAGATTATGAAATTGGTATAAGAAAGAACTTTAATTTTTGTGTACTTTTGCCTAATGGTAAAAGTGTCGAGGTAAAAGTCAATGGAACTTGCAGCAGTGAAATTCCTTTGGTTGAATTTGTTAACGTGGTTAGACAAGAATATAAGAAGGTTCTGAGAGATGCAGAGTCTTCAAAGTTTCAAAGATCCATAAACTGGAGGAGCAATGATCTGCATTTTGTCGAGGATATAAATAATACAGAGATTCGAGACAAATTGGATCTCAAGATATTCAAGCAAAAGTGGAATAGACTCTTGCTTAAGGTTTGTTTATGTTTTTGTAATTAAAAATGTTGTCGTTTAGTAGTTTCCATTACATAAAAGGTCTTAGTTCTCGTTCTATATTTGATTTGTAACAGGATGGACTAGAGGAATCTAATACATTTGAGGTTTGTATATTTACATATTTTCTATATCATATCTTTGACAAATTTGCGCATTATACTAATACTTAGAGTGTTCCTAATTTGCTATGATAGAATATGTGGGATCTTACCCCACATACAGATTTATTAATGGAGCTACCTGCAGAATATACATTTGAAACAGCGCTTGCTGACTTGATTGTAAGTTTATATAATGCATTTAACAAATCCAATTTTGTGTCTGTCCTCTACTTTTTGATTGCTAATGCCATTGTTTTTCTCCCTCTTTTTGATAAAAGGATAATTCTTTGCAAGCTGTATGGTCTAATAAGCCAGATGAGAGATTCATAAGGTATCATTCAGATTATATTCTCTTGTCAAAGTATTTCGTCGTTCATATTATAAGATATGGTTTATGAAATTTAGATCAAGTTGCATTTGATTTGGTTATATTATATTCATGTTTAATAATATTTTTTTATATGACAACTTTAACTTGATTAATGTTTTTTTGTCTCTCTTTAGTGTGGAAATAAAGGAAGACAAAATAATAATTTTCGACACTGGCCCTGGAATGGATGGTAGTGATGAAAAATCATTAGCCAAGTGGTAAAACATACTCTTATATATATATATATATCCTAAACACTTTTAGTCATAAATTGTGTCTGTCTCATAATCTCATGCTATCAGGGGAAAGATGGGGGCATCTTTGCACAGATTATCAAGATCAAAAGGAATAGGAATCAACCCACCTTATTTAGTGGTATGTAAGGAAAATAATTATGTGATCATTTTAGTGGTTGTTAGATTAATTAATTTGTCACTGTTACATTTGCAGCCTGTCTTTGGAATGTTTGGTTATGGAGGTGCAATCGCATCAATGCATCTAGGAAGGTATTATTTATTTCTGAAAGCTTGTAATAAAACATGTTCAACTGCACATTTGGTAATTTTGTATCTTACGCCTGTTTTGACTCAGATCTGCTCTCGTTTCTTCGAAGACAAAAAGATCGAAAAGAGTGTATATGTTGCGTCTTGAGAGACATGCTTTACTTAGCTGTTCTAGTTCTGAAAATCGTTGGAGGGTGGGTAATTTAGTGTCCTGATAATTTTTTTTATGTATGTTCATGGATTTCTCATGTTTGTTTGTTTCTTTATTGCAATTTGCAGACAGAAGGTGGTCTTAGATACTCCTCAAGAGATGAAAAAAGAAAATCTTTTGGAAGTTTCACAAAGGTTACTTCACTTTTCTAAAATGAGGAGAGATTAACATACTTTTCAATTGCTGTACTTATTACCATCTCTAAATGGCTTGGCAGGTGGAAATCGTGGAGCCGAAGATCATGGGTCGGGATTTAAAGCAACTTCAATGCAAACTGAAGGATATATACTTTCCTTATATTCAGGTGAATTTTATCAGTATACTTGTCATATATATGAAATAAATTGTGATATTATTGTAATGCACAAAAAGGAACAATTAACATTCATCTTTCTTTCGACAGTGTGATGCAGGCAAAACAATCACGCCAATACAATTTGAGGTTCTATATTCTTCTTACTTTATTTTTCATATTAGCAGAAAATCTTATTCTTAGAGTTCAATTGTTTATCAAGATTGTACTTGTGATGCTATTTTGTAGGTCAATGGTATAAATTTGGCAAATATAGCGGGTGGTGAGGTAGCTACAACAAATTTGCATTCAAGCAATGGACCAGAGTTCACATTTCAACTACATTTCACCACCAATTTCACTTCGAGCAGCCAAGGTATAGTACAATCACGAGAATGATATGGAAATACTCCACCTCTTTAGCTATTCAAGTAATGCCTAATTATCTTGACTTTTAATATATAGGATCTAATGCACCAGAAGGAGCACATGCAAGAGTGAGGTGTGTTTATTTGCCAATTCAGCAGGTACTTTTTCATCATCTAATTCAAGATATATATCAATCATCCTCTCTTTTTAAACGTTTTTTCATGGTTCAATAATAGGACAAGGAGACAATTGATAAAATATTAGAGGAATTGGAAAGAATTGGAATAAACGAAGACTTCCAGAGTTTTAGTCATGTCTCTATTCGTAGATTAGGTCGCCTACTTCCAGATGCACGTTTGGTAAGCTACTTCGACACTCTTGTTTCTTATTCTTGGAATTTAAATTTGTCAAATAAATATCTGATATTGTTAACTTTTGGTCCAGCAATGGCTTCCTTTCATGGATCTTAGGCAGAGAAAGGTTGAAAAGGCTCAAATCTTAAAGAGATGCTGCTACAGGGTTAAATGCTTTATAGGTTGAACTTTTCAACCTTTAGTATATACTTATGAGGTAAATCATTAGAGTTGCTATTCTTTACATTTCCTTGTTTATATTGCAGAAACTGATGCTGGTTTCACTCCAACTCCATCAAAGGTACATGCATATCTTCTTTTTCTTATAGACTATATATAGCATTTACTCATCAAAACATACATACTCACTCACATATGTTATTGTCTGTGTAGACCGATTTAGCGCATCATCATCCATATACGACTGTATTAAGGAACTTCGGCAACAAGGTTCTTGAGAATGACAAAGGTATGCTATTTTTGGTTGTATTTTAGCTGGATCAAATTACTTTGAATCTCATACAAGTTTATCCTGTAGAAGTGGATGTTGAAATTTATATAGACGGAAAACCAGTCACCCTCCAGGTCTTGGATAAGAAATATCAAGCATGGATTCTTGAAATGCATAGTCTCTACGACAAGGAAATTGATTCTGGTGCAGATAATCCTACATTCATAATTAACCCTCTAAACAAGAAAGAACTTGGTGTATCTGACGATGGTAAAAGCCTAAAGTAATTGAATTTAATAGTTGCATTAAAAGTAAACTTAAGTGTTTTTTCTCTTTTAGTTTTGAGGGTTCATAAAGCTTTTCCGAGGAAAGGAATAGATTGGAAATCAGGACAGAAGATTAAGGTTTTGAAGGGAGCATGTCCCGGTTTTCATAAAACACATGTTTATGCTACATTAGAATTCATTATCCTCGAAGGATGTCAAGGGGATGCAGGTGGTGAGGCACGGATTATTTGCAGGTATGCCACTTTCTTAATCATTTATCCCTTCAAAGGTCGTAAATGAAGATTTATTAATTCTTCACAACACTATTTGAAATATAGGCCAATAAATGTCCCTGACGAGAAAGCTGCCCATATTTCTACCAATAATGGAATTCCGGCGATTGAACTTTGTAGCTCCATCTCTTTACCTTTTAGTGTGATCGACACTGAAAAGGTTTGACACTATCTTTATTATGTTTCAAGAATATTCGCTTCAAGTTTCAACCTTTTATTGAAATCTCACAAGCATGTGTCGTTTTTTTCAGTGTATTCCTGTCCGAGATAATGAGTGGAACAGCAAACTTGAACAGCTTCGTCATAAAGTTCCCTCGTCAATTGACTTACTGAGTTTTGAACAGTGCCAAGAAATAGAAGTTGGAGAGGTTAAATCTGAAATCTGTTCACTTGTTCAATTAAGAACTTGTATAAACCTTACTTTATTGAATTGCAGGCCTTGCCTGTAGACACAGTTTATGCCGGCCATGGATGTCCCAAAGAAATTGTTGCAATTATTCATCCTGCGTCATTTGATTCTACGAATGTTTCCAATAGTTTAGACCAGAAGTTTATTGTTAAAGAGAACTACGAAATGAAATTAGAAATCAAATTTGACGCCAATGATGGGAATTCAACTCGTATTTATTCTTCTGAAGTTGTGACTCCTTCATCCTGCAATAGATTCCAAGGTTTATATGTATTTTCACTGAAGGAGACACCTCGATTATTTGAAAAAACTGGTGTTTACACATTCTTGCTTTCTCTCGTAAGTTACTCTTACCAAACATTAATTTTATATTTCTTGATTGTACTCGAGGTTGACTTATCTATATATTTGTGTTGTTAGAAAGAGGTGACTTGTAGGAACTGTGAGAAAAAGGTACATGTCAAAGCATCATCTGAAGTTGGAAGCTGGAAACTCCTGAATAAGGAGCCAATTGAAAATGTTAGCGCAAGGTAAGGGTGATATAAAATGTTTTTTTTATATTAATTGTTTGATAGATCCTAATCATATATGTTTAAACTGTGTCCAGGGCTGGCTCATGCCTTCCACCTCTTAGGGTTGCATGTTATGATAGATACAGTAACAGAATTCCTTTCGAAAGTAATATTGAAGTTGTGATCGATTTTAGATCAGAAAAGGGTGCCATGATATATGCAGAGGATAAGAATGTAACTTTCAGCCAAGATAAATCAACCATGATTATTAAGGTATGTCTTATAGACAGCTACAGCTGGATATTAAAAATATACTTCTTTGCATCTTAACAAAAACAAGTGCTAACTCTAAATACTGTATGAACAGGATATACAAGTTAATGGTCGATATTTGGACAAGATTCGGCCAAAGTATGAAGTCACTTTACGAATTTTCCCTCAAGAAAATGAATTGGTTAATGTATCTGTTCCTTGTCAAGGTATTTCGCTTCCTATTATCTTCTCCTTCGTGTGATAAATAACCTTTACTAGAGTTTCTATAAAATTTTAGGAAAAATGTTTGAGTTTTTAATTATAATGTTCTTCCTTTTGTTAGTCTTTCCTGGCTTTTTGGATCATGTCACATGTCAATCTTCAAACATTGGGAAGCAGCTTTTCCCTGGGCAAACAATTAACGATATGGTGTTCGAGGTATGCATTATTTTCTCATAATCAAGCCAAAAAAGACAGTGAATCGTATCAAGTCTCCTATAGATTTGGAGTATAAAATATTACTTGATAAATTTGTTCAGGAAAATGATGCAGTTTTTTCGCTTTTTGCAGATGTTTGATGCTAATGGTAATCATTTAAGGAAAAATGAGAATGTAAAGTTTGATGTGGCTGGTTTCTGTTTTCAAGATAATAAAGGTCAAGTCCGAAAGGTTAGCAGTTCTGTGCTATTTCAGTTCTTGTTAAATTGACATATTTCTTTTCCAAATCTAATTAATAATCTATTAGCTAAATTATATAATAACAAGATTCTTAATTTGAGATGACATTTATCCGTAGTAAGCCTAATTCTTATTTACGCAGGTTGATGATCATGGGTGTCTCAACCTCGGTGGCAAATTAAAAGTTACAAAAGGATTTGGTGAAATATGTATGGAGTTGCATTTTAGTCCTTATTATTACATGTATAAATTATGCAATAAACTATAATTGTAATGTTTTTTCTTGTAGCGGTCCTTGCTGTTACCAATGGTGACAAAGTCATCCATGAAACCTTTTTTGATATTGGACATAGAGAGATACGAGCTGCCTTTGAGGTTAGTTCAATTATTTTCTCCCTTTCTAGAAACAAAACAATATAGATGTAACTTTGGGTTTTTCTTGATTTTTAGGTGCCTGTAGTGTGTTATGCTGGCTCACGATTGGAGGAACTAATGTTCGAAGTCATAGATTCAAATAAGGAAGTGGATGAAAAATTTAACGAAAAAGATGAATATGGAAATTTCCATTCTTTAAAGATAAAGTCAGACACATTTAATGTAGATGATTCAGTGCATTACACTTTTCGTAATGGTTGCTGTACAATTCGATCTATTCCTCTTCCTGAAAAGGAAGGAGTTTACTCTCTCGTAGCATTTCATTCTTCTCATCCAAAGCTTCAATTGAACATTGAGGTTGCATACATTTCCACACATTGTATATTCTTAACAAGTTTACTTAAATAACATTTATTTTTATACTATTTCACTTGTAGTTGCAAGTAGAACAAGCTGCAGATTTGTGGAATGAGAATATCAGAACACAAACTTCAGATGGAAATCTTTTGCTTCTCGAAGGCTCATCCTCTCTAATAACGCCTCAACGGAGATACGAGGAAGCCAATCCCCGAGATTCAGATGGAAAGACTTTGCTTCTCCAGAACTCATCTGCCAGCCAAGATGTCTTAGCCTTGATCTTGTCCACCATGGATGATCAAAAGGAGCTCGAGGATGCGATCTTCCAGTATGGTATGTCCATTGGAAAGCTTGAAGATAATGTGAAGATGCTTGAATATAAGAAGTCAAAACTAGAGAAGGAGGTCTCAGACTTGCAAGGTTTGCAACTCCACAGCCTTTCTTAATTTAGCATATCAAAGTTTGTAAATTTTTCTTCGGTTTTATGTTGCAGCTATTATAGTTCATGATGGTTGTGAAGGTATGGATAAGGAGGTAATAATAGGAACGATCATCTCTAAGCGCGATTCTGCAGCTGCTTTAGTCTGTACCTTACTTGGATCGTCTCTGTCTGAAAAGACATATCCAAAATTTGTGAAGGATATATTTGGGGTGGTTGCTCTTCTTGGGACAGTAGAATCTAGTGATCTTAGCAGGTATGCTTTACTACAATTCCTTTGTTTCAAATATTATTTTAAGGTAAATGTTTTCACATACACTTGTGTGTCCCAGGATGTTAGCACAATATCTCGGTGAGGATCAGATGCTTGCAATTGTCTGCAAATCTCACTCTAGTGCTTATGCTTTTGAGAAGAAGAATCAATCAAATGATCGCAATGCATTCGATGAGTTAGCTTCAAGACTCGGATATTCTGTCAACGGGCACTATCTTGTTATATACCTTGAGGATACACGGTATTAAAGAATGTTTAAAAAACTCCCCTCCTATAATTGGTAAATTGCACCATTAGTTACTTTATTCTATCTTTCTTGCAGGCCATATAAAGGAAAGATAGGTAATGATCCACAGGGGAAGCTTTGTTTGCTGGATCCTATATCAAATGGAAAAGCCCCAGCAGGATATTTAGGGCATGCAGTTAACATGATCCAGCTTGACGAGAATCAGTTGCGATGGAGCACAGAGGATGGTCATGGTCTTCGAGAGACTTTGTTCTACCTTCTCTTTGGCAAGCTCCAGGTGTATAAGGATAGGGAATCCATGAACAGGGCAAGCTTATGTAACTTTATAAGAGATGGAGCTGTTTCCTTGGATGGAGGTATCATTAGAGGACATGGAATCGTGTCTGTTGGATCCCGGTATGTATACATCTGTCCTTTTTTGGTTCTTTCGCTAACGTTTATTGTGTCTTATTCGCGTCTCTTGTCTTCACAGGGAACCAACTATCCAGTTCCCTGTTGTTTCAACTGTCAGTCAGGTATGTTCATCACCACATAAAGTGAGAAACTTGAAGTTGATAGAAGAGATGAATACGAAGCTGAAAGAGACAAACATGCGCTTAGACGATGAGATGAAAGCACACCAGAAGACTAGGAGGAAACTCAGCAAGGCGACAGATAAGTATAAAAAGTTCTGTAAGGAGAAGGGACCTTCAATAGATAATCTGCGTGGCTTATATAGCTCTCAAATTGCTTATGATAAAACAAATTAACAATGTAAACATTTTTGGAGAACATTGTAATACTTTTGTGGAGTGTTTTCCCATAGATACAAGCACAAGTGAGCCGTGACAATTTACAGTTACTAAATGTTGTTTTAGATATCAGAAGCATTACAATAACTTTCACCAACTAATATTTTTGTTTAGCACATAACAATTTTTTTTTTGTTTAGAACTCCCAGGCTCCCAAGGGCATCTCAGATATTTCATGGCTCAAAACTCCCTACTCCCAGGATTGTGGGGCTCCCTCCCTCCCTATTAAGAAGAAAATTAAAATATAAAGATGTATAGGATTATAAACGAGATACAAAATTTATGTGGTTTGATAATTTGTCTATGTTCGTAGAAATTCATGAAATTTTAGTATAATATAGAAAATCTTGGATATAAAAAAACAACACTTTTCTAAGTTTTACGTGAATCATTCTTATATTTTATCACACTTACTTTATTAGTTTTCACACCTTAGATATATATCCACCCAACTCCTTGCGGTGGTGGAATATGATACAAGAATTGCACAATATGTTACTTCATATATAAGAAATATTACCTAATAAACAAGTTTCTCAATTACGTAATATATCGTCCCTCACGTCATTATTAGGTTTGAGTTTCAAGGCAAAACCTAACAATGAATAAGAATCCTCTCCTAATATCTATTTTTGTCTAACCATCCCAACTTCTATTCTCTACCGTAAATATAGTCACATAAAATCACAACCGCTCAACTTTTTATTTTTATTTTCTTTATCATTTCTGTTTTTTGGTTATTACCTCCCTTCAATTAATCTCTCCAAATTTTTAGAATATATCTAGCCAAACTTCTTGTGGTGGTGGAGTATGATACACGAATTGCACAATATGTCGGTCTGGCTAACTGTCCCACCGGTCCGGTCCAGGCCGATTTTTATCGGTCATTTTCCTTATTGGCTCGGTTCGGGCTAATGGGCTTCCCCTTACCGGACCGGTTCCAGTTAGATTATGTTTTGCCTATAAGGTAAAATCGGACCGTAAGTATAAACCGTATAGTCCGGTTCTTACCGGTTCCTTAGCGATTTTGGACCGGTTTCTTAGTGATTTTGGACCGTTTTTAATAGGTTTTTTTTGTCAAAGGAGTTTTATAGGGTTCTAATTTAAATGTTCTTATCAATTTTATTTCTAATGACTTAATTTTTATAATACTACGACGAGTAAATTTTACCTAGCCTTGTACAATAATTAAATACCAAATTGTAATGTATAAAAATTACATAACTTAATACAGTTAACTAATAAATAAATTAAAATATACTAATAAATAAATTATTATAATTAATTATTAACGAATGAATAAATTATAAAGTATTACATTTATTCCATAGAACCGGGGGAAGGGGGTGTGACTTTGCCTATGGAATTTAGGCTGCCTACATACCTTTCTATAGGTAGCGGTGAAATGCATACACAGAAAGGATCAAACGACCACGTAGTTCTTTAAAACCCCTTGGTAAAAGTGTTAGTACGATTTTACATTATACTCAGATGCTTGGGACCTCAAGAGACAATGCTCAAGAATGTGAAGTTAAACATATCAAGGATATTTGTAAGAACAAGACTATATCAGATGAAAAAAGTAGTGCTCTAATTGCCCCAATAACCACAGAGGAGATCAAAGATGCCTTGTGGTCAATTGATGGTTCAAAGAGCCCAGACCCTGATGGTTTCTCCTCAGCTTTTTTCAAGAAAACTTGGCACATCATTGGAGAAGAAATTAGTAATGCTATTAAAAGCTCATTCAGGGACATGCAGATACTAAAAGAGATAAACTCAGCCAACATCACTTTGATCACAAAAGTTCATAATCCAAGCTCAACAAAAGATTACAGACCAATAGCTGTTGTAATATATTATATAAATGCATCTCAAAAATTTTAGCCAATAGGCTAAAAGGGACTTTAACCAATTTGATCTCTCTCAACCAATCAGCTTTTGTATCTGGAAGACATATTGGTGAGAATATATTAATAGCAAAAGAATTAGTCAGAGGATATTCAAGGAATTCAATATCATCAAGGTGTGCTTTAAAGCTGGATCTAATGAAGGCATATGACTCATCTGATTGGAATTTCATTCTGAAAACACTTGAAGCTTTCAACTACCCAGAGAAGTTTATTTCATGGATCAAGATGTGTCATATTACCACATCATACTCTATTATGATAAATGGAAGCCCAATGGGTTTTTTCAAAGGAGCAAAAGGCCTTGGACAGGGAGACCCAATATCTCCATATTTGTTTGTGATATATATGGAGGTTCTTTCTCAGATTTTACAACATATTGGTAGGATGAAAGATTTTCAATGGCACCCATAACAAGATAAAGATCAATCATCTCATGTTTGCGGATGATCTCTTTGTATTTTTTAAGCCGTCAAAACAACCTGCTTTACATATAAAGACTACCAGGCTTACAGATAAGTGATAGTAAAAGTAACATTTACTGTAGGGGTTATTCAAATAATACAAGGATGGAAGTCAATAGTGTGCTACAGATACAAGAAGGATGCCTCCCAGTAAAATATTTGGGGGTACCACTTATCACTGGCACCTTTAGCCATAATGACTGTAAACCTCTCCTTGCAAAGATGACTAACAGAATTGATCATTGGAGTATCAAACATTTATCATATGCTGGTAGATTACAAATGATCAAGGCTGTTTTGGGCACCATAGCAAGTTATTAGTGTAGTGATTTTACTTTACCTAAGAAAGACATCAAAGAGCTTAAAATTCAAATGATGACATATTTGTGGAAAGGCAACAGTAAATATGATGGTGGGGCCAAAATCTCTTGGGATAAAGTATGTAAACCTTTCTCTGAGGGTGGTCTGGATATAAAATACATTTTAGTTCAAACCAAGTAGCTAGTTTAAAGCTGCTTTGGAATTGTAGTATACCAAGAAATACACTGTGGTCTCAATGGGTTCATACCAATATGCTTAAAGGTAAATCTATTTGGGAGATCCAAATACAACAAAACTCATCTTGGGGATGGAGAAAGATATTAAAGGCTAGGAATCTGGCTAAAGATGTCTTTTTTCTATAAAATAGGTGATGGTAAAGATATAGCTCTTTGGTGGGACTATTGGTTACCAGACAAAAAGAGAGTAAATGAGATTCAAGAAAGAAACTTGGCATCTAGGTATTATACAAGTTGTAATGTCAGCAGATTTATTCATGAAAAAAGATAGAAATGGTCGCCTATGCTTGGATTTATGAACAAATACACAAAAAATATTAATATCTCAGAAACCCGAGATAGGCTCATATGTTTGGTGACCAAAAAAGGTAGATTTATTACTAAAGAGGTCTATGAGCATCTGAGAGACAAAGGATCAGCCATCAACTAGGAAAAGCTTATCTGGAGATCAAAAAGTGTTCCGAAATTAAAATTTATGATGTGGTTAACAATATTAGATCGAATATCGACAAAACAAAGATTACTTACATAGGGAATTTAGATAAATCCATTATGTGAGTTCTGTAAGATAGCAAGTGAGTAAGATAGCAAGTGAGGATAGAGACCACTTGTACTGAAGCTGTTCATTTACTAAAAGAATATGGAAGAGTGCGCAAACTATCCCGGAACCCATGTAACCAAAAAAAAAATGGAAGAGATGTATACAGCGAGCTAATATTAAACGATAGATACTTCGTGGCAGGAAGTTATCAATTGGTACCTGACGAACACAATGAGTAACACACTGAAGAATGAAATAGTATTATGTTAGCGGTTGCAGTTTATTATATATGGATTGAGCGATCAGATCTTCCAAAACCAAGTGGCTGATGAAGATACTAATTTTCGTGAAATTTCAAGTGCAGTGGTGGATAATTTCAGAAAGATTAAATATTTTGATGAAGAAGAGATTAAAGAAGCTACCTTGCGATGGAGAGAGTAATTTGGGATTTAGGGTTCCGATGAGGAATGTGTGAGGTGATTGCAATAGTAGGGATTGAGTCTGTGTTTTTTCTATTCATTTAGGAATTAAAATGTAATGGGCCATAACGTATGCGGGTTATGGACTCAATAGTGGTATTTTAAAATGTGATTGGGCCGTAGTAATGTTTGGGCCTGCTCAAATGATGTAATTTTTATGATGATCTAATATATAATAGTTTGCTTGCTGACCAAAAAAAACTTGAAAGAGTTGAGTTTAAAAGATAGTTCTCACCATTCGTCTTCATCGAGTTTGTATGATGATGAAGGAGTTGAACCTTCACTTGAACTAGAAAGGTTGAAACTTATGTCTTCATTGTCGGATAAAGTGTCTAGCTGATCTTGTGTTTGAACGTCCGCTTTTACCAAATCTTGTAATTGGACCACCCGTTCCAACGTGGTCCCAATCATACTCGTCCGTTGATCGTGAAGTTGTTTCTTACTTTTGCTGAAAGCATATTTGGATGGAACAGATGAAGCTGGAATCGTTAGCAAGTAATGTGCCATGTGTGACAAGATGGGCCCGCTAGCATACTTTCTCCAATACTCAATAATATCATAATTATCGACATGTGGTTCATGATTATATTTGAGATAGTAATCAAATTCATTCCAATTTCCTTGGGTTGTATCATCATTTTCGAGTATAATGAGGGACTAAAAATAAATTACGTAAAGTTTTGTAGTACAAAGTCGTACAAATGCTAATTTATAAGTATCTTTGCCCGACTTCACAAATTTTCAGTTTTATCATCTTTAGGGGCCAAATCAACAATTACTTACTACTCAAGGAACTTTTATGCAATTTTAAGTGCCAATCCATCAATTTTCGAGCATTACAGGGCTTATTATGCAATTTTTATCATAATTCAGATTTTAAAGGGACTATAAAGCAATTACGTAAGGTTTCATAGGTAAAAACTCATACAAATGCTAATTTGTAAGGTCCTATGCCTAAAACTTCACGAATTTGCAATTTTATAATCTTTAGGGGCCAAATCGACTATTTTATATTACTCAAGGGACTTTTATACAATTTTAAGTGCCAATCCATCAATTGTTGAGCATTACAAGGAATATTATGCAATTTTTTTAATCATAATTCAGATTTTGGATCTGGACTAAACTTAGCGGCTTGGATTTCTGGAGTGCGGATTCCTAGTGGTTTCACTCTGAATGAGATGGGAAGATCAAGTATCCTTGGGCTTGCCATCTGTAAAATCTGTAAAACAAAAACTAAAAGAAAAAGCGTAAAACGAAACTAACTGAAATAAAATCACTAAATAAATGCATAAGGACTAACGATGTAGTCCCCGGCAGCGGCGCCAAAAACTTGGTGTCGCCTAGGGCGTGATAAAATAATAGAATAAATAAGTGCAAATAAACACCCTAGGCTAGCACGGTTCTGCAAGTATATAGGACTTATGCAAGTTTTTCTGATAAATAAGATTCGTTCCTCAGAGACTACGAATGTTAGCGAGAACTTATGCAAATTATCAAGTGCAGATAAGAAAGCTAGATCAGATTAATACGCATGAAAATAAAAGACTAAAGAGATTTTAATTTGATTTTTAGAAATAGAAAATTAGACTAGTAAATTAAAGACAGAAAATTAAATAAGCAAAGAACAGATAGTATGAGAGTTTAGCTCGAGAAATTAGCAAGTAATCCCCACTAGTCTTGTTTATTCTAACATGTAAGGGTGAATCATGTAGTATTCCAATAATCAGGATTCTAAATTCCTACCTACACCCGGAGAGCGAATAGGTAGGCTACGTCACAACCACGAGGAAGTTTAAAATAGGGTTATCCTACGCTACTAGGTTCCTAAGCAAATAATTCCTTCAATTGGTGATATGGTGATTAAAACAAACCCTAATGGCTATCTAGTTAGGCTGGAGTTGTCAGGACAAAATCCTTATTCTAGATGTTATGTGGTGTTTCAATAGTTAAACATCCCTTCCGAGCGACCATCTAACTACTATTAAGGTAATCCTATACTCGTGCACTAGCAAGAAAAACAGTCAATGAATCAAAACACATAAACAGAGAATAAAGAAATAAAAGAAATAAAAGAAATAATTACAAATTTAAAGGTTGAAGAAGACATGATATGGTTTTCAGCTCCTTCCAGACTTCTCTTCTTGTGTTGTAAGCTTCCTCTTGGCTTAAGGTTTCCCAAGAATGTGTTTCTTCTGATTAAAGGGTGTATTTATAGGGTATCGGAAACCCTAAAACGTTTTCTCGGAGTGGAAGACAAGTAACTTGGACTCTAGCCCAACTCATATTTGTAACCCTAAAATATAGAAAAGGTAAGATTCTGATGTTGTTTTGTTTTGGACGTAACTCCTTCAAAACTTATCCGTTTGACGCGTTCCAATAGTCGAAACAGACTGTCTCGGAAAGCTCTATAACTTTGATTCAGACCATTCTTCCAAATTCCTAGCCAATCTTGAGTTATGATCACTTTTATGTTCATGACGGCTGGAAATCAGATTTATTTGGCAACTTTATCTTTTCCTTTTTCATATTTCTTTCCTTTATCTCTAACTTCCATGTTTATCTTCTTTCCCTTATCTCTTAGAATTGACTTGGCATCTAATTAATTACCATATATCTTTAAAGCTTCACAATTAACAACCAATTAAACCCAATATGTTCTAAAAATAATAAATAATTAAATCAAGACACGAAATAGGAAAGTGTACTAAATCATGAGAAAATCGACCTATAACCTAATAAATGCACCTAAAATGATGTCTCCAACTAAGATTAAATCATCACAAATGGGGAGACATCAATGACGTTCGTAGTCAACCCTAACAATATTTGGCACATATTGTTTTTCTTTTGCTAAAATTGATCAACTTGTCGATGTCATAACATTCTATTAGTTCTTTACTTGTATGGACGCTTTGAAAGGTTAAAATCAGATATGATTGACTCCCTAGGATGAATATAATATTTCCTTCATCACCAATCAAGTATTGAATTGAAGAATGTCTAGGCCATTCACTCTAGGAGTGTAAACCACATATTTGGAAATCGAATAGGTCAAAATATAGACATGTATGTTGAAAACAACTCATCAAAAGACATATGTTCTAAGTATCTTTTAGAAGATTTTACCAAGGCTTTAAATGTCATGATAAAGGTTGGTATCTGACTTAATCTAGAAAAGTGAGACTTTGGAGTAACCTCGTGGAATTTTCTAGGCTCCATGGCCAGACACTGAGGAATATAAAGAGTTTTTTTTTTATTTGTAACTTATTTTAAAAAAATAATTATAAAAAAAACTTATTTAAAAAAATAATTGCAAAACTAATATATAGGCGCTTTTTGGAAAAGCGCCTTTATCAATTATTCAGCCCATTAGCTTAATGGGCCATTAATTAACATAAGTTTGAGGCGCTCCTTTAAGGAGCGCCTTTATCTGTAAAAAGAAAAAAATGGCTGGCCAACGATCACAATTAAAATTACTAGAATTCTCCATTTTTTATTACTTATAAGATACATGTTATTGTGCTGTTTTTTCTAATCAGCCTAGTATCATTAATGTGTTGTTTTTTCTAATCAGTCTAGTATTATTAATGTAAATAAAGGTATATCCACTGTAGGAGTGGTTTATAGAAACGCTATCAATAATAAAAAGGAAAGCCATGACAAAACAAGGAAGAATTATAAATTTGCTCTTAATTATGATGGTTTGAGTCCAATCTGTTTTTCGGCGCGTTGCCTGCAATTTTGGATGGATTCAGTCAAATTCAAAGGTCTACTCAAGTAAATAAGTGGAAGGTACATAAATACCAGTATTTTCCTTTACACACCTTGTTTCATTAAAAATTGTTCTCAAAAGTATTTGGACTATGAAAAAAAAGTATATAATAGCCATGAAACTGTACCAATATTTGGAGTTATAATACTTATTATAATTAAAAAGGTTTAATACAAGACTACAGTGAAAGCTACTATCTCAATAGTTATTTTTTAATTAACAAAAAGATCGTTGTCCAGCCATTATTTTTTATTTATAAGTAAAGGCGCTCTTTTGAGAAGCGCCTTATACTTAAGTTAATTATTGGGCTATTAAGTTAATGGGCTGAGTAAATAATAGAGACGCTCTTCGGGAAAGCGCCTATAAATTAGTTTTGCAATTAATTTTTTAAATAAGTTTTTCCTGCAATTTTTTTTTTTCAAATAAGTTACAAATAAAAAAAACTCGAATATAAACTAATCCATACAAGGTTCATGCCATCCTCTACACGGTACATCAACGTACGATCAGAAAAGTGTAGTCCTTAGTCAATCGAGTAGTTTCCCTTACCTGGTTCATGTAAGTACGTCTCTATTCAAAATCCGTAAAAAACAAAGGACTTCACCTGGTCCCCTCAAGGGCATGTCATTTTTCAGGTCCTAAAAGAGTATCTCTCCTTGGTACCTACTTTATCAAATCTGTCAAACGAGTAGTGATGGGTATAAGGAGAATTACACACCCTAGGATTTTTTATCCCACAAGATATCAAGGTCGTTCAAGCAGTATACATATATTGGAAAGCCTAGAATGGTCCTACATAGACTAGATAAAAATATATGCTCTAGTTTAAGAGTAAATCTAAAGCATGTGATAGACGTAATATATAAAATGGTTGATACTTAAAGGATAACTAAGATCACAACTAATAAGAATGTTTGGTTCATCCTTTTGGCTTTATGATTAATTACATGTGCAAAAGTTTTACGTAGTTTTAAATTTTTGTATAGGTAATTGAAAATTGTTAATTAAATACATCTACCAATCCTACTAACGAGCTCTTAAAGAACCTTACCAAGCTGTTCATGAGCTTAATGAGTCGAGATTATAAATGTTTGAGTTCGTCTTGTTTAGTACATAAGCACGAATTCAAAGCTTGACCTTGGCTTGTTTAATTAATGAGTCAAAGTCAAACAAACTCAAACCGGTCCTTTGGTGAGAGTATTGTCTCATTTGTAGACCTACCCACAACTAAAAAAATTGAGTTGATGACCATCAAAAGACAAAACACTAAACCGGGATGTACTATAAATTAAAATTTGTGGATAATAGGTTGGGGTCGACAATTCTACGACCTATTATTTCACCAAAATAAAAATGGGTAACCATGGTTCTGCCCAACAATAAAAGACAAGGATCGAGATTTCATGCACTATCAAAGATAAACCGAAATTGTCCCCAACCACTACAACAGGTCGCTGATCTACCGACGACACGTGTCGTAGGTAAACAACCGCGTTTCGTCGGTAAAAGAGTTTACCGACGACCACTCGTCGGTAAACTGTCGTCCCTAGTAATTGGTCGGTAAATCCACGCTTGCCGACGGCGACTTTGGGCTCTCGTCTGTAAACCAACTTTTTTTACCGACGAGTACTCCCCGTCGGCAAATTTTAGCTTACCGACGACTACTATTTGAGTCGCCGGTAACTTTTATCATTTTACCGACGACCGAGGTCGTCGGTATCTCTATAAATTACCGACGACTTGGTCGTCGATATAATATTAATTAATAATTCAATTTTTTTTTGCACGCCTTTTTTTTTTAATTTAAATTATTACCGACGACATTCTTCACATGAATATTGTCGGTAAACATTATTTTTTTATTATTTTTCTGAATGTTTACCGACGACATTCATGTGAAGAATGTCGTCGGTATTTAATTTTTTTTTTAATTTTTTTTAAATTTAATTAGTGGGTTGTTGGCTCCACCTCTTATCTCCTTCTACGACATGTTGTTGAAAGGATTTCAGCGCCCCTCTCTAGAGTTGAAGCAGAACGCGCCATCACCTACCTTATTTTGGGCGGGCAAGCAGAAATAGGATTTTTTGGCTGGGGCAGAGCAATGAGCGTTCTGCAAACTCGTTTTTGCACCTGCTTGCTAGTGAGCTATCGTTCTGCAGGATCAACAATGGATGAAGTTCGACGCAGAGAATCACGGCCGGATGCTATATTTTTTCCGGGGTCTCGTTCATGCGGCGATTCAATTTAACCCTTTCCTCCTCTTTCTTTTCTTTTCTATAGATTCTAATTCTAACAACACCGGTTCGAGAGATTCTTGGGGGCGGTCGTCCGTCGTCGTAAAGTAGTCGGTCCCGCCGCTTTGTGGATTGAAAAGCTATCTCAAAGACTCTCTTAGTGGCCATTTCTCTACGCAATGCTCCCCGCCGGTTGTTGGAACGACGCGAGCCGGGCCGGGTAGTCTGTGGCTTCCGAAACCAGCTGGCGAAGCGATAGGTACAAGAACGGATGAGAGATGAAAGCCAAAGGTGAGTCTCGTAAGTGGACGTATCGAACCGAAATATTTGGTTTTTTTGATTTTTTTAAATTTAATATACTAATACATGAGAATAACTAGAAACCATGACTTATATTCATAAAATATAAATAAACCCGGGTAGTCAAACCCCGGGCAATAAAGTCAAACCCCGAGAATAAAGTCAAACTCCCGGAGTTAAAAGTCAAAATATTACATAATCATAATAAAAGTCATAATAAATATAAACGTAATAAAATAAAAGTCTTAACACATAACAAATCAATTACGGGCCGGATAAATCTTCTTCATCTTCATCATCTTCATCATCTTCATCTTCATCTGAGACCGGAGGGAGACCATTTTTGGCTCGAGATTCGTTGAGGCCTTTGAGCATCTTAGTAATAAAATCATCGGACTTAGACGAGGCGCTCGATGGAGTAGCTTCATCCGCCATCAAAGGTAATCCTTGCAGTGCGCGGAGCTCGTTCATACCCTCGAATATCCGCTGGATTTTTACCGCGTTTTTCTATGCGGTCTTGTCCGGAACAGACGTCTTCGGATCCCTTTTTTTCTTGAAGACGACTCCAATTGACGGGATCCAGTGTCTACTCTTAGCCGGTTTCATCACCTCCTGTACCGTCTCCTTCAACGCTCCTATCTGCTCCTCCACTAGAACATCTTCCGCCGATTGGGATCTCGACTCGATAACCCGATCTTTAAGCTTCCCACTATAAACTCCCTGTAATAAAATTTCAAATAAATAATTAATAAAACTAACAAAAAAATAAATTTAAAGTTAAATAATTAATTTTAAACAATAAAAAGAAAAATAGAATACTTACACTAGCCTGCTCCCATCTATCGTCCACCCAGCTGCCCTTCGCCCCGTCATAGCCCAAGTACTCGAAATATCCGCCCAATCGGTGGAAGTGGGACCTCCTCTTGGGTCTGCTCGTCAATAAAGCTCAGGGGATCATTCGTAGTAACCTTCAACTTACCCTATAAAATATACATAAAAAAATTATAATTATTAAAAAATTATAATTATTAAAAAATTAAATTAAATAACTAATAAATTTTATTTTTACTTTAAGAAATTATACCTCGATAATCTCGTGTCGGGTCTGTGTTTGGTTCCTAGAACCTGACTTGTTCGGCTTCTTTTGGTTCTGCCTATTCTTTTTATTAATCTCCGCCTGAGCCTGTTACAATTCAAATTAAAAAAATAATTAAAAACTAATTTAATAATAAAATAATTAAATTATAATTTTACCTTCTTGTTCGGGTCATTCAGCATATCAAGGGTCAGCTTCCAATCCTCGGGAAGCACCTCCGGAGGACACTCGTCCGTATCGTAGTAGTCAGCCTTAAGGTCATGCTTCCACCGCATGTAGGCAGCGGCCTGAGACGACGGTAGCTTCCCGCTGATAAAGTTCCAATCCTCGCAGGCCCTCCACTCCTCGAGGTTGAAAAACTCCTCGAGTTTTTCGATAATCGTGGTTTTTAGTCCCCTCGGGACATCGCTCCACTGTCTGTAGTACGGAGGGACTGTGTCTTGGACCGCGGACCCCACTACTTGGGCCACGTGCTTCCCATACTCACCGTATGGGTTCCACGTGTCATCTAAGATGCAGAAGTCGACTGGTAGGGGCCCACCCAATTTCTCTTTAGCATCGTGGGCTGTTTTCAGGGACGAAATCGTTCGGGGTCTCCTTTTTCTCCTAACTGTTTAATAAAATTGTATTAATTAAATTACTAATTTATATTAATTGAATTTTATATAGTAATTTATATTACCGGGCAGCTGGTTACAGTCATTTAGGTTTGGGGGTTGATTCCGTTCGGATCTTCATCGTTACCATCACCCCGATGGTAATTAGGCATCACATCGGCCATCTATGATTTAAATAAAATTAATAAATTAGTTTTTTTAAAGACTATATAGTATAAATTGCATTTTAGTCCCTTTTTTATTAAAAAATAAAAAAATGCCTTAAAAATTAGAAAAATAATATTTTTTAAAAAGTTTTTAAAATTGCTGGAATTGTTGCTTACTCTGCTACTTAGCCTCAATTAGTTGACCTTCACCAAGCACTCGAGCAATACAATAGTCAGAAGACCGTGTATGTTAGGCTAAGTCCAAGTGAACCCCAATTCTAGCTAAAAGCTAGAATTGGGGGTTGAAAACCCACATTTTATACTCCAAGAGATATTGTAGAAGATGGAGTCCCAATTGTAATGACAACACATTTTTCTTATCTTAGCTACATGTGGGTATCTCTACAATATTTGCTACAATTATTTTTCTTTTTCTTTTCAATTTGTTTTAATTAAAAGCTTTAATTGTAATTTTTTTTTATTCTTTTTGGCTTGAAAGTTGTAGTTGTAATTTTTTTTGCAACTAGAAATCTTTAAATCATTATTATTATTAGTTTTTATTTATTTTAAATATTTTATATAAAAATAAATGATAAAAGCATTGGAAAAATAATAAGATTTATAAAAAAAATTCTTTATCATACATGAAAAGAAAATATATTTACTTTTGAAAAAATTGTATTTAAAAAAACAAAGAAATTGAAATAAAGAAAAATAATTGCTAAAAGTTATAATTATTTTAAAAAATAATTATAATTAGTAGTAAATTATGTATTAATATTTAAAGTATTTTTTAATATTTTATTACAAGTTAAGAAATAAATATATGAATTAAAAAATTTAATAACAATTTTAAAAATTAATAAAGGAATTATAAAAAATATATTAAAATAAAGATATAATAGAATTTTTAAAATTAGGTTGACAGAATTGGGAAGCTGTTGGAGCAGCCATAGATTAGAGAGTTGTTATTTGATAGAAATAAGGTATTTGACCCCCAATTTTGGCGAAAAATGTATTGAGCTGTTGGACTTAAGAAGAATAAGTTGGTAAGTCAAGCTAACTACCTACGTAGATCCACCTATGACCATGCAGAGCTCATGGAGTGGTTGAGTCTCGTCCTTATCAATTAGATAAACGGCCAGGCGATGTAGATTATGAAGAATGACAAAAAAAAAAAAAAGATGTAGATTATGAAGGATTGGAATCAGGGCCGGTCCTGACATTTTGGGGGCCTAGGGCAAACTTTTAAAAATAGGCCCCTAAAAAATTATAAGTTATATAAAATAAAATAAAAAATTCAAAATATAATAAAAAAATAATCAAATAAATTTTAAAGAAAAAAAATATCTAGGTCTTTTTTAAGTTAACAAGTAATACTAAAATAAAAAAAAGGTAACTTAATTAAATATTTTAGTAACTAAAAATATGTAATATTTTTTAATTCAGGTGGACTAAAACTGGGCCTTTGTAATAAAAAAATCCTTGTACTTCAAAAAGGGGCCTAAAATTATATGAGTTGGGGAAGAACCCAAAGCTATAAGTAAAGCTGGCCTTTTTAATAAAAAAAATTATGTTTTAGAAGGGGCCCTAAAATTATATGAGTTGGGGAGGGCCCAAGGCCATGGCCTCCTTAGCCTCTCCCCAGGACCGGCCCTGATTGGAATCGATAGTAAAGATACAAACTCAACCAGAAGATGATAACGGCCACTTTGCTGATATTTTTCACTTGGTTGGGACCAGATAGAGATATTGTTTTTTTTATTACATCGGAGACCCAAGAGGTCGTGTTACAAAACAAAACAAACATACTAGTCTATTACATCTTTAAGCAACTCGGGATTATATAATACCCTTGGCGTCTTATACCCCATACGATCTTTGGTGAGGAGTTTCCATATGCCATCCGGAGGGTCCTCCAGTAGCTCAAAGTCACGATAGAGATATTGTTGATCAAGATATAATAGGATAAGAGATACACTCCAACAAGAGTTTTAGTCCAGATAGAACTCAGCTATAAGTAGATATTTTGCTTATAAATGTACGTGATCATATCACAATGCATGTATCTCATTTTTTTTCTTATCTCTATCCTTTAACAATGCATGTATCTCATTTTTCTTATATCCATCCTCTCACTATCTATCACACATGATATATATTTTTTGCTCTCATTGGTTCCTACATCACCGGGGACCTATTACATGTTCCTTGTAATGACTTGATATGAAAGTTACATTGGCAAAACATCTCCCTTTTGACCCTTAGTCTTATTTTGAAGGTACTAGAGTAGCCATCCATGCCGACCACCATTGACCAAGAATCAATCCTTCTATTCGAGCTATTTTCTCATTCTATTTACGAAGTCTAATATCGTAAACAAAGAAGGTATCTCGTAGAAAAACCCTCTATCAAATTAGTGATATTTATGGAAACTATACAGGGTTTCATCCAAAACTCAATGAGAAACACCACATAGAAAATCATTAAAAAATAGCCAATTAGGAGGTTAGCAACTCCATCCAAAGGGTCAACTGCTAGAAGCACAAAAACTAGGGGGTCAACACAAAAGAGACGTGTATATTAGTTAGTGACAAGGGCCAACGCTGATAAGCCTTTATTTCTTGGACATAAGAGGGTGGACTATCTTTTTTGCTAATATTAGAAGCACTTTGTCCATGAATGTGTTGGTCGATATCGAAAGTGCAACAAAAATCTTGTTCATACAGACATACACGCAGCTCATCCTGGACCCAAAAAGAGTACAAACTTAACTAGCCATTATCAGTGGATTTACGGGACAATAATACAATCCACCCAGCTGCATTAGTCTACTAATAAACATTGATTTGGTATGTTCGATAAAAATATGCTCACTAATTTCATAATAGTTGACTATGATTCGCCTTATCCCTCTATTCTCAGGAGAGGTACACTAGATAAGTTACAAATTATATTTCAAGAGATTATTTAAATATAAAAATCAGCATCAATGGAAACCTAGTTATCATTTGAGGGCATCCAATTCCCTTAGAGGAAAACCAACCCAAGTCCAACCCCAGAACCGAAATCTTTCTATTATAAACAATTAACGGAGAAACTTAATCTAAGCCTATCCCTATAAAGAATCTCCTTGAGGTACCTATTTGGATCACCTAAACAAAAATTACGTGTTAAAGATATTGAGCATGTAATACTCATATATAATATATAAGATAACCCCTCCTGACAGCTTAAGCTTTTGGGAGAATTGGTTGTCTAACATGGTATCAGAGCCTAGATCCATAAGAGGTCGGTGGTTCGAGTCTTGTCGTCGTCACCCAATTTAAAAAATTCACGTAGCAAAAGACTAGACATGCAAAAAATGACATGAATCTAGCTTGCACGTGAGGCGGCGTATTGAGCATGTAATACTCATATATAATATATAAGATAACCCCTCCTGACAGCTTAAGCTTTTGGGAGAATTGGTTGTCTAACAAAAGAGACCTTACCTGTCAATAGAAAGACGATAAGCTAGAATAACAGTGACAAATTAATGTCTCCTCATTTGTGATAGATTTATATTAGGATGAGACATCATTTTTATTCCTTGATGTCTCCTCATTTGTGATAGATTTATATTAGGATGAGACATCATTTTTAGTGATTTAGGAAGTCTTTGAGTCGATTTTCTTGAGAAATGCTACACTTTCCTATTTTGAGTCTTGATTTAGTAAAATAATATTTTTAGAGCATATTGGGTTTAATTATTTATTTAGTGTGAAGCTTTAAAGATAATTATGGAGATTAATTAGAGTCCAAGTCAAAGACTACAACTTATGGAAAGAGATAAGCATGGTAATTGGAGATAAGGAAACAAAAGCTAAAAATATGGAAAAGGAAAAGCTGCCTTAATCCTGAATTTCTGCACCTACAACCAGAAATCAGCTTATATCTTAAGAACGGTGTGGAATTTGGAGAAACGGTCAAGAGCAAAGTCGAAGATCTTTCCGAGACGATGAATTTGGTGTACTCATACGCGTCAAACGGATGAGTATTGAAGCTGCTAGGACCAAAAGAAAAACGGGCCTGATTGCATGTTTTTAGGGTTACGAATTTGAGTTGGGCTTGGAGTCCACTACTTACTTCTCCTTCAAGAAAACGAATTAGGGCTTCCAAGACACCTATAAATACACCCTAATATCATTGTAAACATGTCCTTGCTCAATTGCAAAGTATAGGCTTAGTCTTTACTTATATTTTCTTAGTTTTAAACAATAGCTTAGTCCTTTAGATAGATATTCATCCTTAGAATCAAGCTATTCATCCAAGAAGCAAGTTGACCTATAGAAGAAGACAAGAAGAAGAAGATTGGAGACTGACAACCCCTCTTCTACATCTCACCTTCTCTATATTTAGAGTAATTAGCTATAGATCTATGCTCAACCATATTTCTAAGCTTTTATTCTGTAAGTTTACTTTTAATTGTTGGATTATTATTTTGTCTTTAATTACTATTTGTTTATTCTAATTGGTTAAGCTTGGTGTATATTGTATTATGTGTTTTGACTTATTCCCCTAGATCTGATCAATCTTAGGATTAATCTTAGTTATTGACAACACCACATAATCGTTTAGTGTAACTAGATAGCCATTAAGGTTTGATTTAATCACCAATCATTACTTAGGAATCCCTAGTAGTGGAGAGGTTGCTCCTACGCCTAAGGAAAGGCTACGGAGAATTTAGAATCCTGGTTAATATATAATGCTTAATGTGACAGGTTACAATAACAATTGAGTATTAGACCTGGTAATCCTAATCTATTTGACTTACTTTCATATTTAGTTATTTGTTTTGTTTATTTGTTTATTTATTTATTTGCGTTAGATAGTTATTTATCTTTTCATATTTTATTCTAAACATCTAAATTCATCTACGCTTGTTAAATATAAGTAGATCTAACGGATACAATCCCTGCGAACGAACTTGACTTATCATTAAAACTTGCATACGATCTGTGATACTTGCAGTGAGTTCTGTGGTTCTCAAGGGTGTGTGACTCTTTATTATTATCTTTATTTATCTATTATTTTATCACACCTTTGCCCCCACCAAGTTTTTGGCGCCGCTGCCGGGGATTTATCTTTAAGTTAAATCTATTTGGTGTTTATTTAGTGTAGAAGTTTTTATTTGTTTTCAGTTTTACGCGTTTTCTTTTTAGTCTCTTCTCAGGTTTATTAGGTATGGAGAATTATTACGCACCAAATATGCATGGGCCCGAAGTCAAAAATTTTATCAAGAAGGTTCGAGCTATCAATTACAAGCTCCACCACAACCCATGCATCATCCACAAAATGAAGCTATGACAGAAATGATGGATAGATTATTGATTCTGGTTCAAAATTTTACGCAGCTCAACAATAAAACATCCAAGGAGCTAGTTGAAAAAGTGGAAACCCTGGAGACACAAGTCAGTCAAGTGACCAAAGCTTCTCTAAAATTCCAACAAGAGTTTCACCGTTAATCGGAAGTATCATAGAAGAACAGGTTCGACAAGCTCTTCCGTCTCATCAAGTTTTTGAAAGTATAAGTTATTTGGAAAACATGGAAGAGCAACACGCGGCAAAGATAGATGCTAATACAACCTTAATACGTTCTATGCACCAAAAATATCAAGCAATGGAGCAAAGATTAACGGAACTCACTACGATCAATCAACAGTTACAACAAGAATTACATAAGAAACTGGGTTATAGCAATGTTGGGTTTGAAATTTCAACCGTAGAAGAACCAACCAAGCTTAGCTTAGAAGAAGTAATTGTTAAAGATCAAATTACGAAGGAGGTTGAACCAGAATTCAAGCATGTGGAAGAAGAAAAAGAAACCGATAAAGAAGAGACAACCGCACAAAAGGTGCAAAAAGAAGAAAGTAAGGTGGAACCACCACCTACACATCCGTTACTATCACCACTTCATCTACAAAGAATTACTTATCCTAGTGGTGATACTAAATCTGAAACGTCAAGCCCAGAAGAAATCAGTGTTCCTATACTCGACGTCCCATACATGCAAACTGGCCTAGGTAAACAAATTGATGATGATGCCACTGAAATCGATAGCGATGTTTGGTTCGATGTTGTTGAAGAGTTCAGCCTTCAAGAAGAGGAGGAAGTGGAATCACCACAAGTTCCACTTAATGAGCTAGAAGAACAAAGCACGATATGCATAGAGGACGTAATCGCATATAAAGAGCCTACACCACCACTAGTCTGCAAGGAAGATCTGTCTAAAAAGAGTGAAAGTGTAGAAGTTGAGATTGAGAATAGGGACCGTACTAAAGAAAGCTTGACAACCATTCCAAAGAAACTACCACAAAAGATGCAAGATCTTGGAGCTTTATATCTCCACATTAATATAGGTGGTAATTTCAAGGCCAAAGCGATGTGTGACTTGGGCTCAGGAAGGAATATCATGCCCAAGAGTTTGTTCGAGAAGTTAGGCATGGGAGATACCAAAAGAAAAGATATTGATTTGCTGCTCCTAGATAATTCAACGATAAAGCCATGGGGAGTCATTAAAGACGTGCTTGTCCAAGTAGGTACTTTAACTATACCTACAGATTTTGTTATCCTTGATAGCATTGCAGGTCAACATGTTCCATTGATACTTGGACGCCCATTCTTGGCGACAAGTCACAGTATAATTGATATGCATAGGGGAACCGTGACTTTCCAAGTGGGAAAAGAATCTAAAATATTCCACTTGGTGGATGAAAAGCATGAGGAAGCACGTATAGAAGCCCCGACACTCCGAGTTGTGACAAAAGAAATTAAAAAGAAAGTCCACAGTCACCCGTGAAAAAGAGAATCAAAAGTGAGTTTGGGGTTGGTGACATGGTTGCATGGAAAGCCCCCAAACAAGAGAATAGACCACGGGGATTCAAGGATTCGTGGATGGGTCCGTTTGTAGTTACGAGAGTTATTTCGTCAAAACGGATTGAAATACAAGATAAGAAGGGTCACAAACTTCGGATAGTAGATGAGCATGACCTAACCCGTTATTGGGGAGGTTATGTACGCAAGCCTTAATCGAGGTAACACGTCTAACTTTAAAAGACGTAAAACAAAAGTGCTGTACGGGAGACAACCCATAGTTTTTTTAATATTCGTGTCTTTTACGTTTTTAGTTTAAGTTTATTTTAGTTGTATTTAGTTGATAATGCATATTTGAGGAAGGTATTAGTGTTTTTGGTGTGTAGGAATTGGAGAAATCGAGTTAAGGAACGCGAGGAAAATTTTTGGAGCAAAGGAATGCACCCCGCGGACTACCCCCACGGAAATAAAGATAAACACTGCTGGACCGTTTTGAGCATATCTTCTTCGTTATTGGTCGGTTTGAGTTCCATAAGATACCAAAAGAATCGTAACATAATTATCTTTGCACTTATGAAAGGAATTTACCAAAATCGGCCTATTTCTTGGGTAGAATAGCACATCTTTAGGCGTGTACTGCAGAATCCTAGATTAGGCAGCTTTTCCTTTTCCATCTTTTTAGCTTTTGTTTCCTTATCTCCAATTACCATGCAAATATCTTTCCATAAGTTGTAGTCTTTGACTTGGACTTTAATTAAGCTCTATAATTATCTTTAAAGCTACACACTAAATAAACAATTAAACCCAATATGCTCTAAAAATATTATTTTACTAAATCAAGACTCAAAATAGGAAAGTGCACTAAAACTCAAGAAAATCGACATTTATGACTTCTAAATCACTAAAAATGATGTATCATCTTAACATTAATCTATCACAAATGAGGAGACATCAAGACCCCCAACTCAAAGTTGTATCGTTCCGATACAATAAAGATAAAAACAAGGGCAGTCTATAAATACACACTTATAAAATTCTCAACACAATGGGAAAAAGCATAGCAGAATATATAGAATAAACCTAAAGCACATAACTCAGAAAATTTCATGCAATAATATTCATAAACTACATACATGTACACTTTTCATATCCACAGTCAACACGGCTTGAATTCAAGATCAGATTAGTTTCGCAATGTAAGAAGGATTGGGACTTTACTCAGTTCCCCAAGAGAGCTATAGATTGTTCATCGATTTTCACTAGTATTCAAAGATCCACTTAACTACTCTCTAATGGCTCAATCACTTCTCAATTACATAGCAAAGAATCAAAAGGTCTTTAAGGTTGTAATTTAGGCTTAGGGACGGTATGATAGTATATTTGGATAATTTGGAGTGAGCTTTTGGCTCTCTGCTCACTAGCCATCAACGAATCGCCCTAGAGCTTGAGTTACTCTCATACAACGTTTCTCACTCAACCCAATGAATTCCTTGATGCACAATTTAGCATCCCTAATAACCCAATTAAAGCTTAAGATGTTCACATAAAAATCCACTTTGCCGGTCCGAATATATATTTTCTTTTCTTTTCAATTCAATTTCTCTAGTGGTGGTCCTTTGTGTGTTCTAAAAATAAATGCAAAAGTAATCGAACCACAACCGCAAGTGTACGGTTGTCCCAAGTAGTAATAAGTGATTCTAGGATCGTTCGCAGGGACGGTTTGGTTAACTACAATGCTTATCAAATAATGAATGGTTGCACTTATGAAAGCAAATAAAGATATAATGATTGATTTGGTTTTTTTTGTATTAATTCTAAGTACGGAAAGACTAAATATAAAATGCAAGTAAATAGTAAAACGCAAGTAAATAAGTGGAAAACGCAAGTATGAAAAGGTAGCACTTGAGAACGCAAGGGATCCTCCTAATTCTATTTCATAACCTATTCTGTTTAAGGGCTAAATCGGTCAATTACAATGGTCGGGATTCTAAATTCCTTATACCCCCGTTAGGGTGGACTATAAGGCTATCCTAGAGTGTCACTAGTCCCGTCAGGGTAAATATGATCCACTTTTAGATGTTTAAGTTAATTACCACATTGGCCCTAAAATTAGCTAAGTTCGTCAGAATCAATAGCTTCTATTTTAGATTAAATAAATATTTCCGTACCTAAACCCTCCGTCAGGATGATCCAATCGCCACTAATTGGAATAGCCTAGATACTAACACCTGTTCTTAGTTAGCTACTCCAAAAACAGTAAATAATCTCAATTTATTGAAAAGAGTAAAAGACCCAATTTAATTTAATTTAACAGAAACCCAAATTCAGAACATGAAATTCAATAGAATTGGGATTTACCCATAAAGCATTCTCAAGCACTATTATGAAATTAGCTCATACTAATTAAAAGGAAAACTAAATTAAAAGTAATTGAATGCATATTGTTTTACAGAAATGAAATACAGAGAAACCTAATTTCGGAATTGGTTTGGCTGTGAATTGGAGAGTCTCCAGCTCCAAGCTTCTTCTTCTCTGGACACTCTCTTCAAAGGATGAATTGAATTGAAGAATAAAATGAGAGGTACTGAATAATGAGGTCTAAAAGCCTATTTATAATGATAAAATCGGATTAGGGCTTTTACTTAAGGTTTAAGTGAAAATTAGAAAAGCTCAAGTCCACTAATTAAACCCAAATCCCGTAACTGCTGCACCACCTCCACTAAAACAGCTCTAGCTGATTCGTTATAACTCCGATTGACCTCAAATCACTTGCTAAATTTCCGTAACTCCATAAGGAATATAATCTCTTCAAAGGTCAGCGGCTAAATCAACTCGTAAGTGCCTCGAAATCAGCAATCTTTGGCCTGGAAAACAGATTTGCAGCTCTAAAAACAAATTCTTTCGGGATTTATCTTCAAGCTTTGACTTCATTACACGATCTTTGACTTTAATCTTTTATTCCTCTCCTAGCTAGTATTCAAAACCTACAAGCTTTTCACTAAAAACAACCCATATTACGCGCAAAAGCTTAATAAATCAAAAATACTAAAATCTAAAGAGGAAAATTGAATTATTGCATATTAGCACCAAAAGTCTATCTAAATAATCAAATAAACACAAAAAATGATGTCTCCCAAAGGTATAAAATTAGAACATTTAGGGAGACATCATCTAGCTATGACTCTCTTTTAATGTTGAGATGTCACGCTAATTTCACATATATATATATTTTTTCTTTTAATGCCCTTGTTGGCAATTTTAGTTCGTAGCTTCTTTTTCATTCACTATTACCCCGGCAAAGGGTTACAATAAAAATCTTTGAAACATCATCAATATAAAGCACAAAGCACAATTAATAAGCTCAAAATCCCAACCCAATAACAATTCCCATAATGGTGGACCCACCAACCCAAACTCAAGCTCTAAAACAACTGTCTATGCATCGCGATTCGAGTGCGGGTCATATGGAAAAGTCCTATAATCTAAAGGATATGGCTTATAACGTGTTTCAATAAAAGGCTTTAGAAAGGCTAGAAGGGGCTGAGAATGATATAGCATATAAATTCAAAAATCACAAGGTGAGAAGGTATAAAAAGGCTTCAAGGGCTTCAAATATGAAAGAACCGCCTTAATCACTTTATACACTATGTAATTTCGTTATTTTCTTACCATTAGCACTTTCATCAAATGGTTTTGTCAACTAGCTTGGATCTCACGGCCTACACGCTTCTCAAGGTTCCCTGAGATCGAACATACTTTCTATCGCATTGCTCACTAATCTTTTCTTTACAATCAACGTGTGTTTTCCTGCAAATACTCAAAGCATACAAATACATAGCTCATAAACATATTACTTACTATCATTAATCTACTGAGCTTATGCTTTCAAGCTATTAAACACACTCTACGTCTAATTCCCATGTATCAAAAATTTTAATTTCTACCTAAAAACAGAAAAATGGAGATGAGAGACAACGAATCCCCACACCCCCAACTCAAAAATGAGCCGTGTCCCCACGACTCGAAAAAGACTCGAAAAACAGAAATTAAAATTAGCAGATAGACATATTTACAGAAATGGTAAGGAAGAAAGAGAACATACTCTCGAGGCTATTGCCTCGCATCATTGATATCCAAGGTTGGAATTGCTGGACCTTTCGTTAATTGCTCGAGGAGTTTCATGATGTGCACTTGATTAGAGTTGATTTGTGCCACATCATTGACTAAGGAAGTTTGAGCTGCTTCGAATTTCGTTAAACGCTCCTCCATCTTCTCTTGCCAACTTTTCTCCTTTCCTTCTTTCGAGACTTGCGTAGAACCTGCTCTCCGAAAGATATCCTTGATCCAAGCATTATCAATATAACTCGCTTTAAACTCGAGTTTCTCTCCTTCACCTAATGCTACATTCGCTTCTCGCACAAGACACGTGATCATAGTAGGAAATTTAACATTATAAACCGATTTAGGAGAGACCGAAAATCGTATCACCTCCTCATAGATCAACTGTGCCACATCAACTTCTTCTCCTCTCAAAATATAGTCCAAAAGTAGAGCGTACTTCATAGTCACATCCAAAGTTCGTGTGTTTCCAAATATATTAGGGACAAGTAAATTGTGCCAAATTCTTGCATCCGCTTGAAGATATTTGTAAGGCCAAGGTGCCTTCAATTCTCCCTTATGTGATTGCACTTTCTCTTTGTCTAATACATTCTCAAAAAGTAATTCCTCATCAAAGATTTTTCGCTTAGCAACCGCTTCTTCAATTTGCAAAACCTTTCAATTTCTTAAACTTGAAGTGGTTTCTAATCTCCTCAACTGTGAAAGGAACTAGCTTTCCTCTAATCAGAACACAACCTTTACTATCTCGGCTAAAGAGGCCTAAATAGAATTCCAAAACTAACTCATGACATAATTCAGAACGTCTTACCATGAACGTAGACCAACCCAGTTTCTCACCAAGCTCTAAGAATCTTGCGTATTCTCCTGTACCAACTTCTTCCTTGAATACTTTCTCATAAGCAAAAGGTAGTTCTTTTAACTGTTTCTCTGCAGAAGCCTTCAGGGCCCTTGAAGTATCCTCTTTATCTTTGGGTGCAGGACCTTGTTGAGGTTGTGTTTTCTCCTTTGCATAAAAGTAAAGCTTTTTACCATTACAATCAAACAAAGGTATCCCACTCTTCTCAACTTTATCTTTACCCTATGATTTAGAACTAGCACCTTTGTCAATTGATTTCTTCTTGTTTAAATCCAATCCCTTGTTGCTCTTCACCTCCCTCTTGTTAGCTAAAATTGTTGTTCTATTAGTCATCTTCAATTAACCCCCAACTCAAAGCTTTAGCAACCCTTGAAATTTGAACTTGTGAAATAATGGTTGAACAAGCTTGATTTGGCTTAGGATAGGTGAATTGATGATGAATCTCTATGTGGGTGAGGTGGATTTGTAATGGGTTGGCTTGGATTTAAGAAATTTTAGGATGAATTTTGAAAATTTGGCTCTTTGATTCTTCAATTTGAATGGATTTGGTGAAGATTGGGTGTTTGATTCTCTCTTGTAATGATGTGGAGAGAAGGTTTGATGTGTTTTTCTTGTTGATTGGGTAGTGTTTTGGTGATTGGTGAAGGTTTTGATGAGCTTCAATGGAGTTAGGAGAGTTTTGGAGAAGAGAAAGAGGCTTAAGGTTTAGTAAATTCGGATTAATGAGCTCAATACCTCTTTTATAACTTGAAACCCTTTCTTTTCTCTCTCTGGCGGCTCGTGCAGACCATGGTGTGGACCATGGGTGTACCGCGGGGTACACCGCGACATCTGATGGTCGAATTTTTTTTACCCACTGGATAATACCCGTGGTACAACCCCGTGGCACGTGTTTTTGCTCTGCGGACCATGGCGCGGTACACCGCAGGGTATCCGCGCCTTCTGATGTGTTCTCCGTCAAAATACCCGTGGACCTACCCCGTGCCACGTGTTTGTGACCTGCGGACCATGGTGCGGTGCAGGGGGTAGTCCGCGGTCAATTTTTTCTTCGGTTCTGGATCAAACCCGTGGCTCCACCCGTGGTAAGGGTTTTGACCCTGCGGTGCATACCTGCGGACGCGGGGGTAGTCCGCGGGGGTCATTCTTCCGCTCCGAAAAATTTTCTTCGCGTCCCTAACTCGATTTCTCCAATTCCTACACACCAAAAACACTAATACCTTTCTCAAATATGCATTATCAACTAAAAACAACTAAATTAAACCTAAATTAAACGTAAAAAAACCTAAAAACTAAAAAAACTACGGTTTGTCTCCCGTACATCACTTTTGTTTAACGTCTTTCAAAGTTAGACGTGTTACCTCTGTCAAGATTTGCGAATATAGCCTCCCCAACAACGAGTAAGGCTATGAACGTCAACTACTCTGCGCTTGACCCCAGTTTTGGGGCGAATTTCTATCACCTTGGCTGAAACAACCTTAGTGACAATGAATGGTCCCATCCACGAGTCTTTGAAACTTCGTGGCCTATTCTCTCGTTTGTGAGCTTTCCATAGAACTTCATGGCCAACCCCAAACTCAATGTTTGGCTCAGTGTCCACAGGCTTTAAGTGGATCTTCTCAGGAGGGACTTTGTGATGTGAAAGGCTGTGGATGACAGGAACGGTGGCATCTAACTTCCTTGGTTTCTTACCCAAGACATAGAAGGTCTCAGATACATTCTTTGCATGAAGGGTGATTGTCCCTTCTTGGAAGTTGATCACACTTTGACTTGTGGCCATGAAAGGCCGTCCAAGTATGATTGGAACCTGCTTATCTGCATCAAACTCAAGAATAAAAAAGTCAGTATGGATGGCGATATTACCTGCACGGACTAAGACGTCCTCCACTGTTCCCCATGTCTTTTTAACTGAGTTGTCAGTGAACTGCAACTTCACTGGAGTTTTCTCTGATTTCTGAAGTCCAAGTCTCTCGAACACGGACTTAGGCATAAGATTCACACCAGAACCCACATCGTACATTGCTTTCACCTTGGGCATACCATGTAATTGAATAGGAAGGTTGAAACTGATATACTATATGCGTCCTAGAAGGGGGGTTGAATAGGACAATCGAAATTAATCGGCTAATTTTATTTCAAGCAAATAAAATTAAAAGCTAATTTGAATCCTATTGTTTTAGCAAACTAAATAGTATAAAACTAGATAATCCTAAAAGACAACATTATCAATCTATTCAAGTAGGCATTTTATCAAGCATATAGAGTGCGGAAATGTAAAGAGGGTAGAGATAGAATACGATACACAACGATGTATAGTGGTTCGGTTTCCCTACATCCACTACCTAAGGAAGCCTCCTTAGGATTTGCAAGATTCTCAACTAATCTTCGTAACTCTTAACCGGGTGAGATACAAACCCTTACAACCACTTCAAAAACCCTTTGAAGGAAATACACTTGTGTTATCACCAACACAAGGAACCAAGCATAAACCTATGCTCACACTACTCTCTTAATCTATTACAAGAACTAAGAGGAAAAGGGGAAAAGTGTTTAGGGGTGCTTATAAAAGCTTTGTAACTAAACTCCTCAATGAGTAAATAAGAACTAAGTAGCTTCACAATAAATATGACTTGAATGCTTCTTTGAAACCTCCTTGAATGATAGAATTAATTGCTCTTAAGATTGGTAGATGGAAGGCTTGAGTTGTGTCTTGAATGAGCTTCATTTTATAGCTGAAAATATGGTCCAACGGTCACAAGGCTTCTTTCTAACGGATCTATTTTAACTCCAACGGATATAAGCTTTGTCCTCTTGTAATGTTGCAGGAAACCCTTTCTTGCGGTGTACCGCGGGAATGGTTCGGTGCACCGCACAGATTCTTGATGCTTACTGACGGGCTATCCTGTGCACCGCGCCTCTGGTCCGTGCCTTGGTCCGGTGTACCGCGCTTTGGTCCGGTGTACCGTGCAGATTTAAGAGCTTACTGACGGGCTATCCAATGCACCGCGCTTCTGGTCCGTGGTTCTGCGGTGTACCGCATGGTTTGTCCGGTGTACCGCGGAGCTGCTCTTTTGAATTTTAAGCTAAAGTCTAAGGAAAAGAACACAACTAATCTAGTGAGGGGTTTTGGAAAATATTTAAAGTGATACCAAAATGAATTTTAGTTTAAATGATGATTTGTCGAATATTAAAACGGGAATAAAAACAAGGTGAGGCTAACAATCTCCCCCTTTTTGATGTTTGACAAATCATAAACTTTTGAATATGCCTAAGATTTAGTTTTGATCAAAAACTCCCCCTCAACCTAGTTACTAGAGTTTTTATAAAAACTCCCCCTCACAAAATGCATTTGAAAAAGTTTAACTAAAATTTCTCCCCCTTTGTCAACAACAAAAAGAACTAATGATACGATTTTTGAAAAATATAAGGGGTCAAAAATACATTTTGAGTAAAACAAGGACTAAGGAAGTAAATGGATAACAATGTAGAAGCTTCAAGGATCCTATCACATCAAGAAAATATTAGCAACAAGAGAATATACACAAAAAGCACAAAATAAAAAATGCAAGAAGAGAGGGTTAGAGAATTTGCATGCCAATCTCACACCGAATTTTCTCAAAAAGATCTTGGGGTAAAGGTTTAGTAAAGATATCGGCTAGTTGATTTTCCGAAGTGACAAATTCAAGTACAATATCCCCTTTTTGAGTGTGATCACGGATAAAATGATGGCGGATTTCGATGTGTTTTGTTCTAGAGTGTTGAATAGGATTTTTGGTAAGATTGATAGCACTAGTGTTATCACAACGAATGGGAACACGATCATACTCTAGGCCAAAATCTAGTAAGGTTTGTTTCATCCAAATAATTTGAGTCACACAATTTCCGGCCGCAACATATTCGGCTTCGGCCGTGGATAAAGCAACACTATTTTGTTTTCTACTAGACCAAGAAACAAGGGATTGACCTAAGAATTGACAACTACCACTAGTACTCTTCCTATCAAGTCTACAACCGGCATAATCGGCATCCGAATAACCTATTAGCTCAAAAGAGGTAAATCTAGGGTACCAAAGTCCTAGACTAAGGGTTCCTTTCAAATACCTAAAAATACGCTTAACGGCACTAAGGTGGGATTCTTTAGGAGAGGATTGAAATCTAGCACAAAGACACACGGGGAACATAATATCGGGTCTAGAAGCGGTTAAATAAAGTAAGCTACCAATCATACCTCGATATACTTTCTCATCAACATTTTTACCATCTTCATCTTTGTCTAATTTTGTGGATGTGCTCATTGGAGTTCCAATTTCCTTTGCATCTTCAAGTCCAAATTTTTTGATCAATTCTTTTGTATATTTGGCTTGATTGACAAAGATGCCATCCTTCATTTGCTTGATTTGAAGTCCAAGAAAGTAATTCAATTCTCCCATCATGCTCATCTCAAATTCCTTATGCATGCTTTTAGAAAAATTCTCACAAAGATTTTCATTAGTAGCACCAAATATAATATCATCCACATAAATTTGAACAAGAAGGATATCTTTTGAAGACCTTTTTATAAATAAAGTGGAGTCAATATTTCCTCTTTTAAAACCATCATCTAATAAAAATTTGCTTAATCGTTCATACCAAGCACGAGGTGCTTGTTTTAAACCATATAAAGCTTTTGAGAGTTTAAAAACATGGTTTGGAAATTTTGGATCCTCAAAACCCGGTGGTTGTTTAACAAAGACTTCCTCGTCTATAAAACCATTTAAAAAAGCACTTTTGACATCCATTTGGTAAAGTTTAAAATTCATATAACAAACAAAAGCAAGTCGCATACGAATAGATTCAAGTCTAGCTACCGGAGCAAAAGTTTCATCGAAATCAATACCTTCTTCTTGATTGTACCCTTGAGCAACTAACCTTGCTTTATTTCTAGTAATGATGTCGGTGTCATCAAGCTTGTTGCGAAATATCCACTTAGTGCCAATAATAGTGGGGCCAATTGGTTTTTCCATTAATGTCCAAACTTTGCTACACTCAAATTGATTTAATTCCTCATGCATAGCGTTAATGCAATGATCATCTAACAAAGCTTCTTTAATATTCTTGGGCTCAATTTGAGATAAGAATGCTTGATGAGCACAAAGAGCAATAATACGGGAGCGAGTGGTAACACCTTCTTTTGGATCACCTAGAATTAATTCACTTGGGTGATCTTTGATATGTTTCCAACACTTTGGTAAATCCGTACTAGCTTCATTTAATACTTGATCATTTTCCTTAAGAGGTTCTTCATGAGATTTTAATTCTTGAGTAGGAGATTCTAAGGGTTGATCTAGTGGAGTATCTTCATCAACATCTACCACTTTCTTGATACAAAACGGATTAGTCTCATCAAAGTCAACATGCATAGATTCCTCAATAGTACGAGTACGTTTGTTGAAAATGCGATAGGCTTTTCCTTTAGTGGAATAACCAAGAAAAATGCCTTCATCCGATTTAGCATCAAATTTTCCCAAATAGTCCCTAGTGTTTAGGATAAAACATTTGCACCCAAAAACACAAAAATAAGCAATAGTTGGTGGTCTACCATTCCAAAGCTCATAAGGGGTTTTCTTAATAATGGGTCTAATAAGAACTCTATTTAACACATAACAAGCCGTATGAACGGCTTCACCCCAAAAGTATGTAGGCAAGCTATGTTCTTTTAGCATTGTTCTAGCCATTTCTTGTAGAGTTCGGTTTTTCCTTTCCACTACCCCATTTTGTTGGGGAGTTCTAGGGGCCGAAAAATTATGCTCAATCCCAAATTCATCACAAAAATGCACAAAAGGAGAATTCACATATTCACTACCATTATCACTACGAATGCATGTAATAGAGTAGCCTTTCTCATTTTGCACCTTTCTACAAAGTTTTGCAAATTCATTGAAGGCATCACTTTTTAAAGCAAGGAACATCACCCATGTATATCTAGTGAAATCATCAACAACAACAAAGACATATCTAGAACCCCCTAGACTAGTGACATCAACGGGACCAAAAAGATCCATATGCAATAATTGAAGTGGCCTAACGGTGATGACCTTATTTATGGATTTAAAAGATGAACGATGTTGTTTACCAAGTTGACATGCATCACATAATTTATCTTTATCAAATTTATGAATAGGCAAACCAACAACAAGATTTTTTCTAGATAATTTTGAAATCAAATCCATGCTAGCATGCCCTAAACGTCTATGCCAAAGCCAACTATCATTTACCACGGATAAGCATTTAATATGTTTAGACATAAGACTTTCAAGATCAACAACAAAAACATTATCCGATCTTTTTGCAATAAACATAGTATCTAACTCATCATTTTTAAAAACAACACATCTAGATGCTTCAAATTTAACACTAAAACCAACATCACAAAGTTGACTAATACTAAGCAAGTTAAAAGAGAGACCCTCAACAAGTAACACATTAGAGATGAGTAAAGAATTCATGTTACCAATGTTACCTTTACCCAAAACGCGTTTCTTAGTGTTATCGGCAAAAGTAACTCTATCACCTTTTGTTTTATATAAACGAGTAAATAATGAAGGATTCCCGGTCATGTGTCTTGAGCATCCACTATCAAGGAGCCATATATTTTGCTTCTTGATGCTCAATCCCTACAATCAAAAATAAATTAAGCTTTAGGTACCCAATTAGGTTTGGGTCCATGAGGGTTAGTGGATTTTCTTTTTAAGACCCATATAGGCCTTTTCCAAATTGGCACAAGAGATCCCAAATCCAATAATTTACGATAGTAACAATGAGATGCATCATGACCAAGTTTTTCACAATAAGTGCAAGTGATAGAAGATTTTGAAGAGGATGGAATTTCATTTGAAATTTTTGATTTTACAAAAACATTTTTCAAAGGTTTTTGGTGAGTGAATGGATCATATCCAACACCACTTTTTTCACAAGCCATTCTTTGAGAACCTAAAATCAAATCCAAGTTTTCTTGCCCACTAGTGAATTTTAAAATAATGGCATTTTGATCAACAATCTTTTTCTCTAACAAAGCTTTTTCTTCCAAAAGATTTTTCTCAATAAGATGAAGTTTTTCATTATCATCTATACATTCATCACAAAGATTTTGACAATCTTCCAAAGCTTTCAAAACCTCTTTAGTTCTATTTTTCTCAAATTCTAAATCTTTTGTTAAAACCTTATTTGTTTCAATAGAATTTAAAAAATCATTGTAAAGAGAATCAAATGCCTCATGAATATCTTGTTCACTAGCATCATCATTAGTTAAAGAGAGTTTAGATTTAGGAGTTACCTCTTCATGATTTGCCATAAAGGCAAAGTGAGTTGAGCCGGTATTATCATCCGAAGACGCATCTTCATAATTTTCAAGTACTCCCATAAAAGCAACAAGATTGACGTTTTCGTTATCACTTTCTTCTTCATCCGAATTTTGAGTATCCCAAGTGATATTAGCATGCATTGCTCTCTTAGGTTTCTCCTTTTGAAGAAGAGGACAATAGGTTTTGATGTGACCAACTTTCTTGCAATGATAGCAAGTGGGTTCATCTTGTTTGATAGCTCTATCATTCTTCTTGTACGGTGAGGAAGAACTTCCTTTCTTAGCAAAGCGTTTGTATCTCATGAATTTTTTCATATCTCTTGCTAACATAGCCACTCCTTCATCTTCACTAGTTTTTTCTTCATGTGAGTTATCTTCTTCACTTTCCTTCCTTTCTTTTCGTTCTTTCAACTTGGAACTCATGGCATGGAAGGCAATAGATTTCTTAATCTTCTTCTCCTCATCATCTCTTATCTTTTCTTCTTCAAGCACAAGCTCTTCCGTCATGAGGTTGCAAATGAGTTCATGAACCGTCATTTTTGAAAGATCTTTAGTGTCTCTTATAGAGTTGATTTTTGATTTGTATTTCCTTGGAAGAGCAAATAAGATTTTTCGGCATTGTTCTTTGTTGGTGTACTCTTGACCAAGAGTCTTCAAGGTGTTGACAATGTTAGAAAATCTTTGATGCATGGCATTTAAGGCTTCATCGGGCTCCATACGAAATAGCTCATACTTAGTGATAAAGAGACCAATCTTAGTTTCTTTGATATCTTCCGTTCCTTGATATGATAGCTCCAAGAGTTGCCACATTTCATGAGCGGAATTGCATTCACTAACTCTAGCGTATTCCGTGACACTTAATCCATTAATGAGGATGTTCATAGCTTTGTTGTTTTTGGTGAGTTTCGCTATGTCTTGATCATTATAATCATCTTCATTTTTTACCTCCGTAGTACTACCCGTAACATAAGGAATATAAGGACCCTTCTTGATAGCAAGCCACAAAAAGTAATCAATTCCTTTGACGTGAATCTCCATTTTCTTTTTCCACCCAAAGTAGTCTTTTCCTACAAAAAGCGGAGGTCTAGTAGAACATGAACCTTCCGGTTGATTAGAATCCATATCGTATTAACTCTAGAAACGATTAAGTACAATAGAGCTAGGCTCTGATACCAATTGATATACTATATGCGTCCTAGAAGGGGGGTTGAATAGGACAATAGAAATTAATCGGCTAATTTTATTTCAAGCAAATAAAATTAAAAGCTAATTTGAATCCTATTGTTTTAGCAAACTAAATAGTATAAAACTAGATAATCCTAAAAGACAACATTATCAATCTATTCAAGTAGGCATTTTATCAAGCATATAGAGTGCGGAAATGTAAAGAGTGTAGAGATAGAATACGATACACAACGATGTATAGTGGTTCGGTTTCCCTACATCCACTACCTAAGGAAGCCTCCTTAGGATTTGCAAGATTCTCAACTAATCTTCGTAACTCTTAACCGGGTGAGATACAGACCCTTACAACCACTTCAAAAACCCTTTGAAGGAAATACACTTGTGTTATCACCAACACAAGGAACCAAGCATAAACCTATGCTCACACTACTCTCTTAATCTATTACAAGAACTAAGAGGAAAAGGGGAAAAGTGTTTTGGGGTGCTTATAAAAGCTTTGTAACTAAACTCCTCAATGAGTAGATAAGAACTAAGTAGCTTCATAATAAATATGACTTGAATGCTTCTTTGAAACCTCCTTGAATGATAGAATTAATTGCTCTTAAGATTGGTAGATGGAAGGCTTGAGTTGTGTCTTGAATGAGCTTCATTTTATAGCTGAAAATATGGTCCAACGGTCACAAGGCTTCTTTCTAACGGATCTATTTTAACTCCAACGGATATAAGCTTTGTCCTCTTGTAATGTTGCAGGAAACCCTTTCTTGCGGTGTACCGCGGGAATGGTCCGGTGCACCGCACAGATTCTTGATGCTTACTGACGGGCTATCCTGTGCACCGCGCCTCTGGTCCGTGCCTTGGTCCGGTGTACCGCGCTTTGGTCCGGTGTACCGTGCAGATTTAAGAGCTTACTGATGGGCTATCCAATGCACCGCGCTTCTGGTCCGTGGTTCTGCGGTGTACCGCATGGTTTGTCCGGTGTACCGCGGAGCTGCTCTTTTGAATTTTAAGCTAAAGTCTAAGGAAAAGAACACAACTAATCTAGTGAGGGGTTTTGGAAAATATTTAAAGTGATACCAAAATGAATTTTAGTTTAAATGATGATTTGTCGAATATTAAAACGGGAATAAAAACAAGGTGAGGCTAACAGAAACTTCCCGGTTCTTTAAGCTTTGTTGGTAGTTCTCTTTCACTTCTACTTGAAACCCTCAAGTTCTCTCTTGGGATCTCTACACTCGCCTCTTTTTCAGGAATAACTTGCGTAAAAACTTGTTGCGGTGTAAGTCCTCTCTTCGCAATCTCAAGCATTTAAGCGTTGATATTTTTAGGTTGATACGCCTCTACAAATGTCTTGAGTACAGTGTCATCCTTAGGATTTGTATCAGGAATAGTTGATGACACTGGTTGAACAATAGGTGGCGATTCCACCTTCTCTTCTTCTTTCTCTTCTTGCACAGCAGGTGCAACTTCATCTTTCGATTCCTCCTTTGAGGCTTCTTCCTCTTTCTCTTTAGCCAGCTCAGCTGCGTAATCTACCACCGATCGAATTTCCTCTTGCATCTTCCTCAGTAGCTGTATGAATTCGGCTTTCTCTTGATCGTCCTCCACATAAACTTCAGAAGAGTCAGATTCCACGGGGCTAGACTTGGTTGGTTCTTCTTCGGTACTCGGAACTTCCACGGCACTAACGGCAGCATGCGGTACTTCCTCTTTTGCTTCTTCAATTTCAAGGCAAATTGCCTTGCAAGCTTCGAACCCAACATTGTTTTCACCTCCTTCGATTGCCTTTACTTCCTTTTGCTCTACCAAATTTGTTAAAACTTCGTTTAATTGTTTTACTTGAGTACCTAACATTTGAAGTATGGCATCGTGTCCTCGGACCTTCTCGTCCTGAGCGTTTATAGTTGTGGTTATACGGTCTAGAGCTTGTGCTATTTGTTGATTATCCATAGATCCTTCTTGAGGATACTGAGGTAAAGCTTTCTGATCTAGTGAATCGGTATAGGCATCTTGCGCAGGTTGTTGTGGGGGAGCAGGTCTATTTTGATGTTGATTTTGGTACTGACCTCTCTGTTAGAAAGAGTTGTTCTGGGGGCGCGGTTGATAATGACCAGGATTGGCGGCCCCTTGTGGATTTGAATACTGCATACCCGGATGGTTTCGGTTACCCCATTGATAACCTCCGCGGTTGGATATAAAGTAAACAGATTGCGGATTTGATTCGCACTCTTCCCATGTATGGTTGTTAACCCCACATTGTTGGCAACCTTGTGCTTCTTGTACTACGTTTGTAGCAGCTAAATTCTTCTCCATCGCTATTTTTAGCTCTTTGATTTGATTTTCTAATGCGGATATCTGAGCTGAGATTGCAGTTTCTGCATCTAAACGAAGCGTTCCTCTGGTTTTTGCCCGCATTGAAGGCCAACTTCTTTCCTGTTCCATATTATTTTCCAAAACCTCGGAAGCTTCATTGTGATTCATGGACACAAAATTACCCTTTCCAATGTTATCCACCTTCTCTCTACCTTTATCATTAAGACCTTCATAGAACATAGCAAGTTGTAGAGCAGGTGTATAACCATGGAGCGGACATCTAGTTAATTTTTGTTGAAACCTTGTCCATGCTTCTCCCACTGTTTCTCCATTTTCTTGGCAAAATCTTGCAAGCTCGGCTTGATCTTTGAGTCTCATGCTTTTCGGATAAAAACGGTTAAAGAACGCAGCTTGAAGTTCTCTCCAAGAATGAATGGTTCCATGTGGTTGTCTCTCTAGCCAATCGCTAGCTCTTCCGGTCAAGAAAAACGAAAACATATGACAATACAGTTGCTCGCGTGTAATGCCAGGAGTAATGTAGGCATCACAAATCTGCATGAACTTCTGAATCGCTTTTACCGAATCTTGTATTGTTGTACCAGTATAGAGTCCAAAACTTTGGAATTGACTGAGCATACCCGGATCGGGTCTAAATTTGATATTCGGAATCTCAGGAGGGAGGTAACCGATGGGTTGAACATGGAATGGTACATTAAGGCCAGGAAGGTCTTGTTCAACTCGGTTCTGTTGATTATTAAGGTTGTTCTGCCCATTACCTCCTCCTGCTGGTAATTGTACACCAGGTGGTGGATCTTGTTGTTGGATCCCTGGTTGATTATTCTGCACTCCACCAAGGGGTGGTCCAAGTGGTGGATCTTGGGCTGCCATCACTCTTCTCAAGGCTCTTTCCTCACGAACTCGTTTCTTGTAAGGTCTGAAGCTCCTCTCAGGCTCCGATAAAGGAGGCCAAGAATTAAACAATGTGAATCCTGAAAAAGACTAAAGCAAACCACAAGCGTAAATCTGGAAAAATAAAAAGTAAAAACTGAAAAGTAAAAAGTAATTAAAAACTACTACTCGAAATAAATAACCCACACGCTAACGAGACACAAGTCCCCGGCAGCGGCACCAAAAACTTGGTGGTGCCTAGGGTGTGATAAAAATAAGATTAAAATAAGTCAAGAAACTACGCACTCTCACCCTAGACAGGCACAGTACTGCAAGTATTACATGACGTATGCAAGTTTTAATGATAAGTAGAGTTCGTTCTCAGGGACTTAAGTGTGTTAATCGTGTGAGTAGGAATAACGAGTAAAAGTAATTAATTAGAAGACAGTAAATTAAAGGGAACAGATTTCGAAATTCTAAATTAAAATAAGAAAATAAAAGACAGTATAAGATAAGAAATATGAGATGATAAGTATAGCTTAGGTTTTGCTAGTATGCACTAATCCTTCTAATTCTATCTATGAATCTAGTTAATAAGGGAGAATATTAGCTCTTGGTATACTTAGTCAGGATTCTAAATTCCCATACCTTAGACCTTGAGAGCGACTAAGGGGGCTACGGCACAACCAAGAAGTGATTTCAAATAGGGTTATCAAACGCTACTAAGGCCCTAAGCAAATACTGCAATCATTGGTGATATGGTGGTTAAAACAAACCCTAATCACTATCTAGTTAGAATCATGTTTTGTCAGAACTAATATCGACACTAGACATTATGTGGTGGTTCAATAGTTAAACACCCTGTCAAGGAGACCATCTAACTACTATTAAAACAATCCTAAAGTGATCAGTTCTAGGAAAGACATTAAATCAAAACACATAAACAAATATTAAGTAAGAAGCTAATATCAGATTATAACATATAATTCCCAAAGAAACTTAGATAGAAGAATTAGAATTCATAGATTATACATATGCAAAACCCAAGCTATGGGGAGTTTAGTTCATACCTGATGGAAATAAACTAAAAGAAATTACAAAAGACATCATCTTGCTCTCTACAATAAACTGGAAGAATAAAACCTTAAGAACTAATTACTATGAGGCAAGTATGATTTACAAGTGATATAAGGGTGTATTTATAGGTGTTTAGAAGACCTAATTCATTTTCTTGAGGAAGAGGTAAGGTATTGGACTTCTAGCCCAACTTAAATTCGTATGGAAATAAAGATAAACACTGCTAGACCGTTTTGAGCATATATTCTTCGTTATTGGTCGGTTTGAGCTCCATAAGATACCAAAAGAATCGTAACATAATTATCTTTGCACCTATGAAAGGAATTTACCAAAATCGGCCTATTTCTTGGGTAGAATAGCACATCTTTAGGCGTGTACTGCAGAATCCTAGATTAGGCAGCTTTTCCTTTTCCATCTTTTTAGCTTTTGTTTCCTTATCTCCAATTACCATGCAAATCTCTTTCCATAAGTTGTAGTCTTTGACTTGGACTCTAATTAAGCTCCATAATTATCTTTAAAGCTACACACTAAATAAACAATTAAACCCAATATGCTCTAAAAATATTATTTTACTAAATCAAGACTCAAAATAGGAAAGTGCACTAAAACTCAAGAAAATCGACATTTATGACTTCTAAATCACTAAAAATGATGTCTCATCTTAACATTAATCTATCACAAATGAGGAGACATCACATATACTAAACGTTATGTGGTGTTTCAATAGTTAAACACCCCTTCTGGGCGACCATCTAACTAGTATTAAGTTAATCCTATACGTTGCGCACCGCAAAGAAAACAAACAATAAATCAAAGCACATAAATGAGAGAATTAAACATGGATTCAAATTAAATACGATGGTATCCCAAATTTGATAGATTTAAATCAAGAACTAGGGTTCATACATATATACTAATCTCAAGCTAAAAATATTTTAGTTCATACTAGAAAAAGAAATGAAAATAATTACAAATTTGAAGGCTTGTGAAGACATGGTATGGTGTTCAGCTCCTTCCAGACTTCTCTTCTCTTGTTGTAATCTTTCTCTTGGCTGTTTGCCAATGATGTATGTATTCTAATTAAAGGGTGTATTTATAGGTTATAGGAAACCCTAAAACTTTTTCTTGGAGTGGAAGACAAGTAACTTGGACTCCTAGCCCAACTCAAATTCGTAACCCTAAAATATTGAAAAGGTAAGATTTTGGTGCTATTTTGTTTTGGCCGTAACTCCTTCAATACTTATCCGTTAGACATGTTACATATGTCGAAATCGATCGTATCGGAATGCTCTATAACTTTGATTCAGACCATTCTTCCAAATTCCTAACCAATCTTGAGTTTTCACTTTTATGTTCGTAGCTGCTGGAATTCAGATTTATATGGCAACTTTATCTTTTCCTTTTTCATATTTCTTTCCTTTATCTCCAATTTCCATGTTTATCTTCTTTCCCTTATCTCTTAGAATTGAATTGGCATCTAATTAATTACCATATATATTTAAAGCTTCACAATTAACAAACAATTAAACCCAATATGCTCTAAAAATAATAAATAATTAAATCAAGACACGAAATAGGAAAGTGTACTAAATCATGAAAAAATCGACCTATATCCTAATAAATACACCTAAAATGATGTCTCCAAGTTAGATTAATTAATCACAAACAGGGAGACATCAAGACCCCAACTCAAAGTTGTATCGTCCCGATACAATAAAAATAAAGAACAGTAGGGTAGTCAAATAATTAAACAGAGAAGAAGAAGTAGTAGGAGTAGAAGAATAAAACACAATGAATGACCCTAGAGCAAAATATCTAAAAAGTCTCATGTAGTAATTCTAAAGAAATAATGCACACGTATGCTTAATATACACATAATCAACAATCCATAAATTCAAGTCCATATTAGCTTCGTAATGCCAGGAGAGGTCTCAACTTAGTTCATGTTAATAGCTATAGGTTGTTCATAGGTCCTAGTATAGTATCCAATGGTCCACTCACCTACAACCTAATAGCTCAATTGTTTCTCCATCAAGTAGCTAGAAATCCTAAGGCCATTATGGTTATAACTTCGTTTAGGGACGATGTGGTATATTTGGATAATAAAAAGTGAGCTTTTGGCTCTCTCCTCACATTCCATCAACGAATCGCCCTAAAGCTTGAGTTTTCACTCGAAGATGTTCTCACTCAACCCAATTTTGATGCTTTTAATGTGCATCCCCAATTAATCCCAAATAAAACCTTTTCATGATGATATACAAATTCCATTTTGCCGGTCCAAATATATATATTCTTTTCATATCAATTTTTTCCCTTATGTATAGCTATGACTCTCTTTGTTATGTTGAGATATCACACTATTTTTTATCATATATATATATATATATATATATATATATATATATATATATATATATATATATATATGTGTGTGTGTGTGTGTGTGTGTGTGTGTGTGTGTGTGTGTTTTCTTTTCAATTCATGCTTTTTAGCTTTTTTCATTTACTCTTTTCCCGGCAAAGGGTTACAATAATAACTTTTTCATCATCAATAATATCACAATTACAATTTCTCAAACCCAATGTTCCCAAATGATGAAACCCACCACCCCAAACTCAAGCTCTAAAAACGACTTGCCTCATGTTTTGCGATTTGAGTGCGGGTCATATGGATAAGTCTTATAACCAAAGGGTATGGTTTATAATGTGGTTAAATAAAAGGATTTAGAAAGGCTCAGAGGGGCTAAGACGGATAAATAACAATAATCAAATAAAAGGGTGAGAAAGCTAAAAGGCTTCAATTGGCTTCAATATGAAAGAACTGCCTTATTCACTTTTCTAACTACCGGATTTTGTTACTTTTTCACTACTAGTTCATAGACAAGCGGGTTTTCAACTAATTTCAAACCTCACGTTCTACACACCAAATAACCTTCCCTAAGTTTCAACTTGACTTCTTAGCATTGCTCATTAACTTTTTTATCTTTTATTTCCTGTTTTCATACATGCATGTTGGCATATAGCCTCCCTTAATAGGTTGTTTTAATATGACAAATCCTCTTATGATTAGTGTGCTAATTACTCTTGTTATATACATCCTAACTTGCACTATTATTCATCAAAAACACTTTTCATATCATTCTTATTATATCTCTTACATATGCTTTTATTCATATCTTTATATACTTTGAGATATAGCCTTAATGATCAACTGCAATGTTTATAAGAATGATGTTATCTACAACTTTCGTGAAGAAGATTTATTGATCCGAGCATCAAAGCATAGGTCAATTCTATCAAAGATGTTTGGTGCGGTACACCGGACCTATGGCGCGGTACACCGGACCAAGAATGCGGACCAGGGCACGGTGCATGGCTAGTCCGGTCAGAAAGATAGAAAATCTAACCGTTGAGGTGCGGTACACCGCACGATACTTGCGGTACACCGCAAGGAAGGTTTTTCTGCACAAAGTTTATGTCATAAGAAATATATCCGTTGGGAGATTAATAGATCCGTTGGACTCAAGCCTTATGACCGTTGGAAGCTATTTTCTGCTATAAATTGAAGCTCTTTGAAGGCTACAACTACACCAACTAATTACAAACATTAAGGAGCTTAATTGTTATCATTCAAGAAGGTGTCAAGAGCTATACATTGTCAAAATCAATCTTAGTGAGCTTATTAGTCCTATCCAACTCATTCAAGGAGTTAATCAAATAAGCCACAAGGTTCTATCTACTCAAGAGGAGTTTACATGCTTATAGTTATATCTACTCTTTAGGAGATTATCTAGCAAAGTAGTTTCACCCCTTAAACACTTTGTATCCATCCTCTTAAGTCTAGGTCTTGTAATAGATAGATTAAGAGAGAATTCAAGTATAGGGAGTATACTTGGTGTCCTTGTGTTGTGATTACACAAGTGTTTGTCCTTCGTGTTATCGAAGAGGTTGTAAGGGTTATTGTGTTCTCGACCCGGTTAAGAGAGACACGGGAGCTTAGTGAAAAGCTTGAAATCCTAAAAAGGCTTCCTTAGGTAGTGGATGTAGGGAAACCGAACCACTATAAATCGTGTGTATCTTTCTATCCCTACTCTATTTACTTTCCGCACTTTATATGTTTGATAATATGCTAGTATGAATATTGTGATCTCGTTTATCTAGTTTATCTAACATATAGTCTTCTAGAGTGGTAAGAGATTAGATTGTCGATTTACTTGTTAAACTTATATATCGAACCTCTAACTTATCCTTTGCATGTATCCTATAAGTGTTTTATATATTAAGTTGACTTAGAAGTTTTCTCTTAAACTTATAATTGTCCAAAAGATTTTTAATTAGGCATTAATCTTATTAGTAATCCTATTCACCCCCCCCCCCCTCTAGGACTTTCAATTGGTATCAGAGCCTAACTCTACGTGAATAGCTTAATCGTTAGTAGAGTAAACGATATGGAATTTAATCTTTTGGAAAAGTCGTCTTCTACCCGACCTCCACTTTTTGTAGGAACTTACTATTTTGCTTGGAGAACAAAAATGGAGGAATTTATCAAAGCCGAAGATCCCGATCAATGGAGAATCGTTATGGAAGGTCCATTCGTTCCATATAAAGAGGAGTTAAATGAAGCGGGAGTTCTTAAGCTAAATCAAGAAGAAAAAGATTATGATGAACTCACCGTTGAGGATAAGGCTAAGCTCACTCAAAATGCAAAACCGATGTACACTCTAATTTGTGGAATTTCCGAAGAAGTTTTCTCACAAATGTTAGATTGTAAATCCGCAAAAGAGCTTTGGGATCGTTTGGAGTTTCTATATGGAATTGTCGAAAATGATGAAGAAAAAGAAATCTTAATCCATGATGAATCTCATGACAATCCTAAACCAAACCATGAGGTAGCCATCTATCCTAACTCTTTATCTCTTCCTTATAATTATGATGATATTAGGCAAATTTCATCCCTTCTCAAAATTCTTGATTCTCAAATCCATTTGAATAACCTTATGTTAAAAAAGGCTAAAGTTGAGCAAAAGAATTGTTTTAAATGTTGTATCACTTTAGATGATATTCTAGGTAATACTAAAAACCCTTGTTTTGAAAACATTTTTTCTTCAAATAAAAGTCAACATCCTATGAAGAAAAATATAGAAGGTTTTAAAAAATTGGATGAAACTTTTTCCCTCGCTCTTAAAACTTTAGAAAATCATCCCTTTTCAAATGTCACTCCTTTTGATCCAAATGGTCTTTTTAAAGAAAAATTGTATTTGAGTGATAATTTGGATATTGAAAAGAATGAGGAAAATTCGTATTCAAAACCCTCACATAATAGTTCTATTCGAAAAAGAAGTTCTTGAAATTATTATGGTAAACCCGGTCATCATACTTCTACGTGCCATTACCATGAACAACTTGAAAGCGGATCTTTGATACCCTCGTGGGAAAAGCCAATATGGACGTGACAAATGCTAACAACATTTCCGGATCCATTCCACCTCGGATACCATAGTAATATTCATTGAAGTTGTTGAGCGTCAAGAAAATGGAATTATATGCAAAAAGATGCTCAAACCTCGTAAAAGGAAAATACGGTTAATTCTTTCCTTTCTTCTTTTTTATTTTTATGTGTTATTATGTGTTTATGTGCTTTATCCTCTATGTGCTAATATCTTGTGTATCTTGACCTTTTCATGCTTAAATTTTGCTTTGTTTTTACATTGGGTCTTTTTGTACTTTTAGAAAATATAGGGGTATTTGTGAAATAAACTGTTTTATGTGTTTTCGGGATTTCCTTGTTGTTTCTTTTCAAAACAAAAATTTTCTTATAAGTTTTATACCATTCCGAATCTTTTGGGGAAGTTTCGAATGTGTTTCGGGTGTTTTTAAAAGAACCAAAAAATTCCTTCTTAGTGTCTAAGTCGAACGTTTTTGCGGTGCACCGGACCACTCCGCGGTACACCGCGATCCAGGGTTTCAGCCTTTTTATTTTTCCTTTATTTTTCGCCCAATTTATTTCTGCAGTGCGGTACACCGCACGGTTCCCGCGGTACACCGCGAGTTAGGTTTTTGTCCGCGTTTTAAACCCGTCAGTCTCCTTTTCCTCTTCATTCCACCATTAAAACAAAAACCCCTCCCCACTGCTGCGATTTCCGGCGACTTCTACACCCTTTTTCCGCCGCCTAGTGCTCTATCTTCTCCACCAAATCAATCCTTTCTCTCTCTCTCTCTCTCTCTCCTTCATTTCCCACCTCATTTCACCATGAGAGAAAAGAAATCTGCTCCAAGGAAGAAAGCCACCACCGGAGCCTCCTCCAGCCGCCGCCGTGCACCATCTCCGGCGAGGTCACCAACACCACCTCCACTCCGGCCATTCGATCCTCTCCTGGGCAGAACCATAAGTGCTTCAGCTTTTCCCTCGGGTGATAATTCTCTTTTTGAACTCCTTTCCTTCCAAGGTTGTGAAAATATCTTTCAATTTTCGGGTAGTCAATTAGCTAGTGGGTTGATTGAAGAATTTTAATCTAATTTTGAATATGATTGTGCTAATAATTCGATAAAATCGATAGTTTCGGGTACTCCTTTACGATTAAAGTTAAATGTTTTGTGTGCTCGATATAATATTCCTTCGGATGGGTTTAGTGGCTTTTGGTCTAGTGGTTGGGATGGTTCTAGTCTTGATGTGGTAGCTCAAAACGAGGTTATTGAATTCGTTAATGGTAGAATGCTTATTCGTGATGGAAATTGGAATTTACGTAACTTTGATCCGGAGTTCATAGTGGCTCACAAATTTCTTACTTCGGCCGTGATTCCAAAGGATAAACATGATGCTAAATTAATTCCTTACGAAGCTTATCTCCTATTTTTGATCTTTGCTAAACAACCGATTAACATTATTGCGATAATGTTCAAATGGATGAACCATGCTAGAGCTTCGAGGGATAAAGTCCCATACGGTATTTTTCTAACTAAAACCTTTGAGGCAAGTGGAATTTCTTTAGGAGGAACGAATGTGAAACCAATAGATAGAGCTTGGTGTTTTGATTATAACACAATTAAGAGAATGAAATTTGCTATCTATAATAACACCTATGTTTCGCATTCACATATTAATCGTATTTCGGATGCTTCAATTCGTAATCGTATCTTACAAGCTAAAGAAGGAACTTTCGGTCCGGAGCTTAACTCACTTGAACTATTGGATAACCCGGCCCAACAAAATCCTATCCCTAATGAGCCTACTCAAAGCCAACCCATTCATGAGGATCCTCCTAATCCATCTCGTTTTGAAAGCACAATAACTCGTTTTATGGATTATATGGGTAGAAAATTCGAGGCTTTGGAAGAGAAATTAGAAAGGAAATTTGGGGTGTTAGAAGAGAAATTGGGAATTCTTGCTAGTGAGTTAACTTGCGTAAAAAATGATGTCTCGTGCATCAAAGATGATGTGTCTCATTCTCGCCACCGTTCTAGAAGCCGCTCTCCCCGTGAAAATCGTTAATTGGTCGTGGTTGGGTGTTTTTAAATCTTCATTTTATCCTTCTTGGTGTTTATGTGTTTTTATTGTGGTTGTTTTGGACTAAGTATGTGGTGTTTATGCTTTAATTGTTTTTGGGTCCGTGTTTTGGACATTTAGGATATTATTGCTACTTGGTTTTATTTGGATAATGGTTTAGGATGCTTGGATAATTGGTTTAGTATGTTTTGTTTTTATCTTAAATGTTAGATGCTAAATTTTTATGCTTGGGATATTATTTAAATGTGTTGCTAACTTTTTCTTTGATGATATAGGTACTATTGCATCTATAATCCTTGATCTTATTCTATATTGCTCTTTAGTCCCTATAGTTTGTTCTATTTGTCTTAGTTCTTAAAATAGTTGAAAATTGCATTTAGGTCCCTAAAAGATTTTTCAAATTGCTTTTGAGTTCCTAAAACTTTTTGAAAAATATTTTTTGTTCACCTATATCTTTTCAAAAAATTACATTTTACCCCTAAACTTCTTAAAAATGAATTCAAATATTTTTTTAGGGAGAAATTGTAGATCAAACTTTTACAAAATTGAAACAAACTCTATGCATTGTGTAAGGGGGAGTTTTTGTTAAATCATATTTAAAAACTCAAATGCTTAGGCTAATCATTTATCTCATATATTGCAACTAATCGTTTGTGTCATTAGAAAGCATATGAAATGAAAATCTATCGATCAAGGAGTTGGTAAAAAGTCTCCATCTCTTAGCTCTTACAATTATCTATCTTTGTGCATCTCTTTCTAAAATTGTTTTTATCCCTAAACTCTTGCACACTCTTAGTATCGTTGTTTAAAATCTATTCACTTGAGTTTTAGCTCTTCTATTTTTAGTTGTTTTTATTACCCCGTCTTTTTGATGAAGACAAAGGGGGAGAAATATGTGCACTAAAACTTTCAAAAATTGCACTTTTTAAATCTCACAAATGCATCTCAAATCTTATATGCTTATTGTGAGGGGGAGCTTAATTTCATTAGTGCTTAAACTTTCATATCATTCCTAAGGTGTTTTAGTGAAGGATTTGTCATCATCAAAAAGGGGGAGATTGTTGGCATATAGCCTCCCTTAATAGGTTGTTTTAATATGACAAATCCTCTTATGATTAGTGTGCTAATTACTCTTGTTATATACATCCTAACTTGCACTATTATTCATCAAAAACACTTTTCATATCATTCTTATTATATCTCTTACATATGCTTTTATTCATATCTTTATATACTTTGAAATACAGCCTTAATGATCAACTGCAATGTTTATAAGAATGATGTTATCTACAACTTTCGTGAAGAAGATTTATTGATCCGAGCATCAAAGCATAGGTCAATTCTATCAAAGATGTTTGGTGCGGTACACCGGACCTATGGCGCGGTACACCGGACCAAGAATGCGGACCAGGGCACGGTGCATGGCTAGTCCGGTCAGAAAGATAGAAAATCTAACCGTTGAGGTGCGGTACACCGCACGATACTTGCGGTACACCGCACGATACTTGCGGTACACCGCAAGGAAGGTTTTTCTGCACAAAGTTTATGTCATAAGAAATATATCCGTTGGGAGATTAATAGATCCGTTGGACTCAAGCCTTATGACCGTTGGAAGCTATTTTCTGCTATAAATTGAAGCTCTTTGAAGGCTACAACTACACCAACTAATTACAAACATTAAGGAGCTTAATTGTTATCATTCAAGAAGGTGTCAAGAGCTATACATTGTCAAAATCAATCTTAGTGAGCTTATTAGTCCTATCCAACTCATTCAAGGAGTTAATCAAATAAGCCACAAGGTTTTATCTACTCAAGAGGAGTTTACATGCTTATAGTTATATCTACTCTTTAGGAGATTATCTAGCAAAGTAGTTTCACCCCTTAAACACTTTGTATCCATCCTCTTAAGTCTAGGTCTTGTAATATATAGATTAAGAGAGAATTCAAGTATAGGGAGTATACTTAGTGTCCTTGTGTTGTGATTACACAAGTGTTTGTCCTTCGTGTTATCGAAGAGGTTGTAAGGGTTATTGTGTTCTCGACCCGGTTAAGAGAGACACGGGAGCTTAGTGAAAAGCTTGAAATCCTAAGGAGGCTTCCTTAGGTAGTGGATGTAGGGAAACTGAACCACTATAAATCGTGTGTATCTTTCTATCCCTACTCTATTTACTTTCCGCACTTTATATGTTTGATAATATGCTAGTATGAATATTGTGATATCGTTTATCTAGTTTATCTAACATATAGTCTTCTAGAGTAGTAAGAGATTAGATTGTCGATTTACTTGTTAAACTTATATATCGAACCTCTAACTTATCCTTTGCATGATCCTATAAGTGTTTGATATATTAAGTTGACTTAGAAGTTTTCTCTTAAACTTATAATTGTCCAAAAGATTTTTAATTAGGCATTAATCTTATTAGTAATCCTATTCACCCCCTCTAGGACTTTCAATGCATACTAAACATATTTGTGCCATCGTTCAAAAACATGCTACTTACTATTATTAACTAATTCAATCACGCTCAATAGGTACATTCAACATATTCTATGTAAATTCAAACCAAATTTTTTTTAATTTTATGCAAAAACAAAAAGGAAGATGAGGACAACGAATCCCCACCCCCAACTCAAAGTGAGTCGTGTCCCCACGACTTGAAAAAGACTCAATAAATAAATAAAATTTAACATTAAACTAAACTACATGATGCTTACAAGCAATTAAGAAGCAGCATTAGAACTGGGTACCTGGCCATAAAGATCTAGCATGTCCTCCTCCTCCCTTGAAGAGTAATTATCAATATCCACGTTATCAGGTACTTCACCCAATACCTGATTAATCTTGTCAATTTCCTCCCAGAGTGTGGCAAATTCTTTTATTATATAATGGAACTCATCTTGTAATTTGATTGCCCATACTGGTGGCATGCATGAATTATTCTGATATGAAGAAGAAGAACCTTGATCTTGAATTGGTGTCATTTCTTTAGGCCTTGGTGGTACACTCATTCTAGCTGTTAATCTCTTTCTTAGTGGTTGTGTTGGTCCCTCTATCTTTGGTTTCTTTTCAACAAACTCATCAAGGTTGATGGTCTTTTTAATTGTAGCTCCATGCAAATTTTTGTTCTTCCCTAAGATTGAACACTTCCTCTTATAATCCATAGCATCTGTTCTGTTTGTCATCTCTGATTAACCCACAACTCAAGTTACACAAAGGATGGAATAAAGTTAAGAAAGTTTGGTGTGGCTTAAGTTTCTTGCTTGGATTTAATGATAGAAGAAAGTTTCTTGATTGTTCTTGGAAGAATTCTTGATAGCTTGATGATCTTGGTGGTGTTTTATGGTGTAGTGTGATGAATTTGATGAAGAATTTGTGTTTATGGAGGAAGGAGAAGAGGATTCTTGTTGTTGTTGTGTTTGTTATGGAGGTTTAATCAAGCTTCAAGGTCTATTTATAAGGTTTGGGTCTAAAAAATTCGTATTGGAGAGGTTAGGTTTAAATCTTGGTAAGGTAAGAAGTTGATATGGTAACAACTCTTCACAAACCGCCTCGGACCAGCTTATCGGTCGATTCGCCGGATTACCGGTGCTGACGGTTTTCTTTTTGTTGGTCTCGACATAAAACCTGTCTTGAAAAACCGTCCGTGCGCACTTGTCCAGATCTCCACCACCATTCGCGCCTGTCTAGATCTCCACCACCGTTCGCTTCTGTTTTGTTTTGTTCGAACAAGTTTTTTTTAAACGCGATTGGGTCCAGACTTGGTTGGATCCAGACCTGTTTGGGTCCAGTCCATTAGGGCCAGCCCTTTTCTTTGTTCCTTTTCTTTTAAAAACTTGGTCTAACCCTATTCTGTTGTATTTTATAAAAAAATAAAATTATTTTCTTTTTTTTGCTAGCGTCCAGCCCATAATGTTCTTTTTTTTTCAAAATTGTTAAACTTTTTTATATTGTAATTTGTTTGTGACCAGTCCATTAGAGCCAGCCCTTTGGGTGTAGACATTAGGGGCCAGTAGCATTTGTTGTTTTGATTTTTTAAAATCAAACCCTAATCTAGTTTGTTAATTTTACAGGTAAAAATTAAACACTAATGAAACACTAATTAAATACTATTGTGAAATTTCTAAAAGCTTGAGGAATCTGTATAAAACAATAAATACATATAAAATTATTCAAACACTTCACATAGGTACAACTCCTAGGGTATAACGTTGGACACATACAACACATTTGACATAGACTTATACAAAAAATGAGACTCGGAAACAACTCCACGGGTATTTGGACAATCAAATAGACAAAATCCGGTTAGGACATGGACAACTATAATTGCAATTATATAAAAAATCATTTTACTTAACTTAAAAGACTTAAAACCTAATATAAGTCTGTATCCATTGGTACAGATCCATCAGCTTAAAGAAAATAAGTAAAATAATAAAAAAATGAATTACTAAAAAAAAAATTGAAAATAGTATAGATAGAAAAAATCCAACCAAAAATTAAAACTAGGCTTTATAAAATAAGTTTTGGTAACTAAACTTTAAAAAATAAAAAATTTAGAATTTAAGCTATCCTCTTTCTGAACTACATGTGCTTACTCATGAGAATATGCAAAGGCCTCCAGATAATTACTTCATTCATTTTTTTATTGTTATTTACCAGATTGATTCGATAAAGGGCGGCCCAATTGTTAATCAAATTCGTCCCTTTCTTTGTGGACACCCCAACTACTCATCCCAAAAACTTTGTTCCTTAACGTCTTACAGAATTTTGGTATAGTAGTTATATAATTAGCACGAATTATGAAATTCTCTCTACATCTTCTCTCCACAAACAAACACAAACACTTAATTTAAAATCTCTTTTCCTACCTAAACATCTAAAATCATTACATTTTAGGTGTTACTTTCCTGTGATTTAGTCTTCCTTCAAACATTCATCATACACTAAATCTTTCTTTCCTCTTTCCCTTTCAATCTTCACTCTCTTTCCGACCCTTCCCTTCCAACAAAAAGCTTCTTGCTATGGAGTTTTATGCCCCTTCTCATCCCCTAGCAAAAGACAAAGCACTAATTATCTCACCGGATACAAAATCAGTATACAAAAATGCTAGAGAATTTAAAATCACTGCTAAACTTCTTGCTATGGAGAAAGTTAATCACATTTTTATCAAAAACCACATCAACAAGTATTAGGCATTAAATGAACAACTAGAAACAGAGAGATGCGCTGCAAATGTGTTCACCATCACTTTCAAAAATAAAGAAGACATTAGTAAAGTTTGGAAACAAAGGCCTTGGACTATCCAAGGTAAACACTTGGCTATCCAAAAATATGAAAGTCACAACAGAAATGAAGTCAATCACACAACTGTTTGGATCCAACTCACGGGAATCCCAGCTAATCTACTAACAAAACACTGTATTGGAAAAATGATGAGTTATTTCGGCGAAGTTCATCAAATTAACTTACCAGAAGAACTCGACATTGATGAGAAATCTACTACTAAAATCCAAGTAGATTGGAAACTATCAACACCTCTAATACCAGGGATCAAATACTGGGAAAATGAGGATTCAGCAGCTTGGATTAAATTCACCTATGAAGACATAGGTCAAGTTTGCTACGGATGTGGGCTTTTCGGCCATGAAGAAAACAACAAGACCTACCAATGCCAAAACCCTAAAGTTACCCCCAAATTGGGGGCCTGGATCAAAACTTCTACAAGAGGACCAACTCCTATGGTGTCTCAAAATATGAACAAAGGAAAGATTACCAACCAGAAAATCTCTTCGAGAATTGCACCCACCTTGAATCGAACATGGAATAACCCAATGGAAAGAGTTAACTCGGTCTCTGAGTTGAAATCAGCTAATGGGGTTAACTCGGATACCTGAAACCAACTCGCCAGCCAACTCACCACCACGGTTGTGGGTTCTACAGGTACTACGAACATTTTTAAATTTGGTACTATCTCGACAAAAAACAATGAAAGAGAAAAAGGACTTGTAATGGGAACGAAGAGAGAGAATCAAAGGAAAGGTAATGGGGCTGAATCTTCTCTGTCGTCTTCTTTGTCTCAATCTGATATCAAAAATAAAAATAAAGGAAAAGAAATCAACCCAAATCCGGTCTTGGATAAGGAACAGAATTTGGCCACGTTGGCTAAGTATTTTGTCAAAGATTTAAAAAACAGCCCAGCCCAAGAAAACCTTTTAACCTTTGTGACTTATATCAGCCCACCTAATTTTATTAAAAGCCCAAATTTCATACTACCCAAAACCCATACCCCTCAAAGCCCAAACACATCATCAGCCACTAATAACCCAAGTCAACACACCCAATCGACTAAAACACCTAACCCTAAATCCCCAATCAATCAAACCCTCTCTCAAAACCCGTCTTCACTCATCCCAACTCCGACCACCCCTAACCCCCAAATCAACGATGATTTCACCACACCAAACCACTCAATACCTCTCAACTTCACATCCTCCCTTTCGGATACCACCACTTTCAGAAACTGTGTGACTATTGAGGGTTCTCAATTAGCCATTATGAAGAAGAAATTCTTCGGAGAAATGTCAACTAGAACTCCGATCAAATCTAAAAGCACAAACATTAAGAAGAATCAACTTACTCACTCCAACGTTAAACGCCAAAAATCTCTTTGGGATGCAAGAAAAGGAGTTCAATCGGAAAAAGCGAATATAGAAGTGTTGGAATCGAAGACGGAATTAATGGAGGAAAAGGCTAGCACAAGTGGAGAAATAAGCAACTCGGGCCACGAGAAGGGTAATTCAGCCGAGGAAGAGGCTTGCGGGGTTGACCTTGATCAACCCCTTCACCATCAATGAGACACCTATCCTGGAACTGTCAGGGTATTGGCAACACCTTGACAGTCCAGGCCCTAGCCGATATGGTCAATAAATATCGGCCTCAGGTACTTTTTCTATCGGAAACTAAGAATTGTTATTTTACTGTTAAAAAACTTGAAAAAATTATTAATATGACACTCGTAGAGACTGTAGAACCTAAAGGTCTTAGTGGCGGTCTTGCTATCTTTAGTAAAACAATTATGAAATAAAAATCATTAGCAAATCAGTAAACCATATGCACTGTAAAATTAACAATGAAGGAATTGAGTACTACTCTACATTTGTTTATGGGGCACCCTTAGATAAAAACAAAGAAGAATGTCTTAAGTTATATGCTAGCTGTAAACCTATAAATGATGCCCCACGGTTGCTTATTGGTGATTTCAACAATATAAGGTACACCTCTGATAAAAAAGGAGGTAACTGCAAAATTAATAAATATATGAATATGTTCAATGGATTTATAAAACACCACAAACTTGATGAAATTGTCACAAGAGGCTGCAAATTCTCTTGGACAAACAAAAGAGATAACAATGAAATGATTAAATCTTTCATTGATAGAGGTCTCTGTAATAAAGTTTGGATTGATCTATACCCCTCAGCCTGGATTGCACTACTACCAGCTCTGGGGTCAGATCACTCTCCACAAGTACTCACCCTATATGAAAACCATATTAAGAAAGATAGAAGATTCTATTTTGAAAATAGTTGGGTGGAAGAATCTGAATGTCTAGATATTATTAAAAAAGTATGGAACATTAAGAAATGCCCCACTGGACTAATTAGAAATGCCTATACTCAAAAGCTTGAAAAGTGCAAAATTTTACTTACTAAATGGAGTAAATTGAAGTTTAACAACAACAAAAAAAATTATCAATAAACATATCAAAAATCTTGAAAGGATCTATTATGACCCCCTCACTAAAGATTGGACTGAATATAACAATATTATAAAAGTAGTGGAGGATTTATGGAAAAAGGAGGAAGATTATTGGGCCTCTAGGTCCAGGAATACTTGGCTTAAAAAAGGTGATAGAAACACTTCCTTTTTTCATGCCTCCACTAAAGAAAGAAGGAAAATAAACACCATTACTAGACTAAAAACTGATGAGGGTGTTTGGGTGGATAACTTCTCTGATATTACTAATGAAATAACTAGTTATTTCAACAACATCTTTAAAACAGTGGGTACTAGAAATTACTATCCCATCCTTGACATTATTGTTCCTACCATTACAGATAATATTAATAATAATCTCAACAAAAAACTCGAGATTTCTGAAATTGAAAGAGCCATTCATGAACTTGAGGCTAATAAAGCCCCTGGTCCTGATGGATTTCCAGGGTTTTCTTTAAAAAATACTGGCATATTATTAAATTGGATATCATTAGAGCTATAAACAATTTTCGGTATAATGGTGGGCCCCTAGATGATATTAATCAAACTTTCATCTCGCTTATACCTAAATTATCTAATCCTACCTCTATTAAACACTTTAGACCGATAAGTTGTTCTAACTTCATTTATAAAATAGTGGCTAAAATTCTCGTGAATAGAATGCAACCGGTTTTAAATGCTTTGATTGATGAAAATCAATCAGCATCTATACCTGGAAGGCATACTCAAGAGAATACGATGATTGCGCATGAATTGATACATTATATTAAAAACAAAAAAGATACAAAAAAATAATTTATGACCATTAAAACGGATATTCAAAAAGCGTATGAAAACGTGGAATGGGATTGCCTTGAGGATATCTTGCTCAGAATGGGTTTTGATATTAAATGGGTTAGCAAAATTATGAGGTGTGTTAAATCAGTCTCTTATTCAGTCTTGGTTAATGGGTACCCTATTGAAATTGACAAGCCCCAAAGGGGTTTGCGACAAGGGGACCCTTTGTCCCCTCTACTTTTTTGTATTACTACACAGTTACTATCATCACTTATTAAACAAAAAATGGATAATAATGACATGAAAGGTATAAAAATTGCCAAATCAAGTCCCCAAATATCCCATTTACTCTTTGCTGATGATAGCATATTTTTTATGAATGCTAACAATATGGAAATTGAAAGTTTTCGAGATGTTATTAACAAATACAGTTATGCCACAGGTATGAAGCTTAACCTTAATAAATGTGGTATCAAATTTAGCCCTAACACCCCTACTTTTTTACAAAATATTTTTGCCAAAAGACTAAATATGCCAATTACTAATAATCTAGGTAAATACCTTGGGTTACCCATAGAATGGAGTAGGTCTAAAGTCAAAGACCTTAACTTTCTTGTGGAAAAAACTTTACAAAAAACTGAGAATTGGAAGAATCTCTTTCTCTCAGCTGCAGGTAAAGAAATTCTTATAAAAGCTGTCCTACAAAGCTTACCCAACTACTTTATGACTTTTTTCCTCATTCCAAAAAATATTTGTGATCTCATTTCCTCACAAATCTCCAATTTTTGGTGGGGAGCTAATGGAAAAAATAAAGTACACTGGGAGAAATGGTATAATCTTACTAAAAGCAAATACTCAGGAGGGTTAAGGTTTAGGGATTTACACCTCATGAACCTAGCTCTCCTCGGAAAACAAGCTTGGAACATTCTTAATAAACAAGACTCTATGCTTTTTAAACTTCTTAAAAGTAAATACTTCCCCAATAACACTCTTCTTGAAGCTCAACTAGGAAACTCACCCTCATGGGGTTGGAGAAGTCTAGTGAGTGGTTTAGAGACTGTCAAAGATAATATTAAATGGAAATTAGGAAATGGAGCTACTATCAATATCCATAGTGATATTTGGAATCATGGTAGTTCACGTATCATTAAACCTAAGATAGGAAATGCCATATATGTTTCTGACCTTATGTATATAAACAGTAGACAGTGGGATATAAATAAGGTACATCAAGAATATGACCATGATATAGCTGAAAATATTCTCAATACTTTTATCCCCTACTCAGGTGGTAAAGATATCCCTATTTGGAATCTAGATCAGGATGGTCTTTATACTGTTAAAAAATGTTATCAAATCTTGAAAGAGAAACAAGACAAAAAAAATCAAAACAATAATAATATCAAACCTACAACATCTTACATCATCAGTACAGACATTTGGAAAATGATGTGGAATTTAAATATTTTACCCAAGATTAAAAATTTCATGTGGAGGGCATTAAAAAATCTCCTACCTACAAATGAGAACATCTATAAAAAAAGAGCTATTAAGACTCCCTTATGTGATTTGTGTCATTCAGAGGTGGAATCTACTGAACACCTCCTACTAAACTGTTCTTGGGCTAGGGCCTTATGGTTAGCCTCTGAATTCAATATTAAAACTTGCAACCAGAATTCATATAGATTGGATTCTTGGATGGCAAGTATTTGGGAAAATATGAAGAAACAAAAAGTGGAAAAGAATGATTATATGGAAAAAATATGTTTCCTTTTGTGGCATATATGGAAAACAAGAAATGATAGTAAATACAAATTTACTAAAATTGACCCGGTGATAACTCTTGAGAAAGCGAATAGAGAATGGAATAATTACAAAAATATTACACCTTATGATGTTAATACAAAACTGAAGGTTAAAAAAGTCAATGGAAAATGTGACACTATTACAAATGCGAATGAAATGGGCAAGAATAATATAACTAGTAATAAAATGAATCCAAAAAATGAATGGATTCCTCCTCCAAATTTTTTTTATTAAAATAAATGTTGATGCAGCTTTTGCTAACAACAAAGCCGCAATTGCTTGTGTAAACAGGGACAACAATGGCAAGATTTTGGACAGCAAAGCTTGGAATGTGAATGTGGAATCTCCTTTAGAAGCTGAAGCCCTTGGCATACTCAAAGTCTGCGTAATTGCTCGTGATTTGAAGGATAGTAGAGTGATTATTGAAGGTGACTGTCAAAGGATAATGCTTCCATTAGAGAGGAACACTTTTATTCATATTCCAAAAATTTGTAATATCATTAACAGTATTTATTTCATTTCGGAATTTTGAAATCCTATCTTTAATTGGACTAGTAGAGATAGAAATATGCTAGCTGATGGATTAGCCAAAAGAAAGCTACTTAGCAACTCTTTTGGTCCACAATCTTTTGTGAATCCTAGTACGCTAGTTAGAACTAGAAACTCTCAAGCCTCTCTTTCGGGAATTGGCTAATTTTGTAATCGGTTTTAGTAGCTTTTAATATATTATATTTGGAACAAAAAAAAAGTCATATAATTAGCACTGTAAAAAAAAGGTATATAATTGAATATGTGGCTCAGCTTTTTAACAATGATATGATGGGATGGAATATGGATCTACTCAGACAGCTCTTTCCCCCTAATCAGGTCAATGATATTTGCAAGATACCAGTAATTGTTAACAAAGAGGAAGATAAAATGATTTGGCCTTTTTCAAAGGATGGCGAATATAGCACAAAATCGGGATACCATAAATTAGTCGAATTGGAAGTTCAAAATGAAGCCCAAACATCTTCTCAAGGCATGAAGGAAAATAGTAATCTTTGGAACATTATATGGAAGTCAAACGTGATGAACAAAGTGAGATCATTTGGATGGAGAGTATGTAACGGAGCTATACCTACTAAACGCAATCTAAAAACCAGGAAAATTATTAAAGATGCGATGTGTGATTGGTGCGAGTTGGAAAAAGAAGATATTGAACACTTGTTCATAAAATGCCCTCTTAGCATGGCGGTGTGGACTAACTCAAGACTACAAATCATGATAGAGAAAGATAAAAAATATGATATTGGTGATTGGTTCATTAAGTTGAGGAAAAAATATAGTAAGAACGGATGGGATCAAAGCGAGTTTACTGCCTACTTTCTTCTCACTTTATGGAATATTTGGAAGGCAAAAATGAGAAGCTGGCATGAAAAAATTCCATGGGTAACCAAGGATGTTATAGCAAGAATTAACTCAGCAATGAATGACTTATTTAAATACAGAGATGCAAGGAGCAAAGACAATAATGAAGATTGCGAGTCGAGTAGTGGTATTGGCGAGGAAGATATTATAGAAAGCAATCCAATTCTGAAAGATGATGCGGAAATTATTTTCATGAGCGACGCATCCTTCAAAAAAGAATATGAACCAGCAGGATTAGCAGCTACGGCAATAAACAAAGAAGGTATTGTAGTCCAGAAGATTACCACTAGTCAACTAGTTAGAAGTCCTATTGAAGGTGAAGGATGGGCGGTTCTTCTTGCTATGAGAAGAGCTGCTAGCTGTAAATTCCGGAGTGTTTCGTTTTACTCCGATAACCTCGAACTAGTTCAAGGTATGAATAAGGATGATGGTCTTCGATGGCAATTGGTTCCTTTCATTGCCGAAATGAAGAGCTGGTTGAAGAGATTCCCTAATTGGAGAATTGATTACGTCAATCGGAAACTTAATAACGTGACTGATCTCGCAGCTAAATCGGCTAGACGGAATTTAGACACAAATAAATGGAGGAACGGGACCCTTAATGACTATTATGATTATCTTAAGTCTCTGTATAAACGATCATAATTTATTTGATTTCACCGACAAAAAAAAAAAAAAAAAAAAACGTCTATATTTTTTTTTTAAGCAAATACGTCTATATAGTAACTCCATTAATAGTTTCTTTGGCTAAAAATTTACTTCCAAATAAATTACCTTTTTTTCAGTTTATCAATTTTCTAAAATTTCTCATTAATTAAATATTTAATTTTCTCTTTTATAACTAATGATAGATTAGTCATTTTGAATTAACTTTTTCCTACTTTCTAAATTTTTTAAAACACGTTGATACACTATAATGAGTTTTGATAGAAATAAAATATAGTTAAAAGTAATATTACAAGGAGTAGGAATTATTTTACCATACTTGATATATCATAAAAATATAGTTTAAAAAGTATAAAATTAAGGGGCAACACCCAATTAATTACACGGGGAACGTAAGAATTCTTTATTAATTACAATTTCAACTTAATTCTTACTTAAGTACAAAAAATTGAAAAATTACAATAATACTCATAAGCCTATTAATTAATTATTTTAATTATATATTAAACTAATTCTAACATTTTTTTTATTTTTTTTTTGAACTTTTTTTTTCTAATTTTTTTTTGAATTCTTTTTTTTTCGAAATTTTTCCACGATTTTTTTAATGTGTTCCATAGATACACAATTCAGTGATTTGTGTGTTGCATGAATACATAGAACTGGAACAACCAAAATCAAGTTTTGTGTATTCTGAGAATACATAAATTCGAGTTTTATATGTTCCATGAATACACAAATTTGAGTTTTATGTGTTCCATGAATACACAAATATAATATTTGTGCATTTCAAGAATACACAATTCTGAGATTTGTGTGTTCCAGAAATACACAGAATTGGAAAAACCAAAATCAAGTTTTATGTATTCTAGAAATATATAAATTCGAGTTTTATGTGTTCCATGAATACACAAATTTGAGTTTTATGTGTTCCATGAATACACAAATCTAAGATTTGTGCGTTCCAAGAATACAAAAATCTTATATTTGTGTTTTCCAGGAATATACAGAATTGTAACTAACAAAATCAAGTTTTGTGTATTCCAGGAATACATAAATTTGAGTTTTATGTGCTCCATGAATACATAAGTTTGAGTTTTATGTGTTTCATGAATTCACAAATCTGAGATTTATGCGTTCCAAAAATAAACAGTTTTTGAGTTTTGTGTGTTTCACGAATACACAGAATTGGTACAAACAAAAACAAGTTTTGTGTATTCCAAGAATACATAAATTCGAGTTTTATGTGTTTCATGAATACACAAATTTAAGTTTTGTGTGTTCCATGAACACACAAATCTGATATTTGTGCGTTCTAAGAATACACAATTCTGAGATTTGTGTGTTTCAGGAATACAAAGAATTGGAATAAACAAAATCAAGTTTTGTGTGTTATGGAACACACAAAACCCTAAAACACAAACACAAAAAAATAACAAAAGAGTGTTGGACAAAAATATAATATATGAAGATAGTTAAAAACGAGTAAAAATAGGGTATATGCGATTAATAAAAAGAAAAAAATAACTTTGTTAAAGAAGAGAATCTATAGAAAAAGATGAATGGATGATAATGTATTCATATGTAAAAGATACATATATATATAGTACAAAGAAAATCTATAATCCCTATAATTAAGGAATATTTACATCCTAAATATATGCTACAATATTTTATAGTGATTCTAGCAAGATAATTATAGTAAACTGAATCATAATTGATTTGATTTTCTACTGAATTTTCCACACTCCCCCTCAAGCTTGGCTGTAGATGTTGATGAGGCCAAGCTTGCTCACAAGAATCTCGAATGATTGGTCAGGTAATCCTTTTGTGAGTATATCAGCTAGTTTTTTAGAAGTAGGTACATACTCAATGTGAATCATGCCGTTTTCAAGTTTTTCCTAGATAAAATTTTGATCTACTTCAACATGCCTAGTTTTATCATGATGGACAGGATTGTGAGCTATACTTATAGCTGATTTGTTATCGCAATACAGTTGTATAGGCTCCTCATATATGATTTTTAAATCATTCATTACTCTCCTTATCCAAATAACTTCACAAACTCCATGAGCCAATGCTCTATATTCAGCTTCCGCACTACTTCGTGCAACAACGAATTGTTTTTTACTTCTCCATGTCACCAAGTTTCCCATAATAAAGCACAGTAGCCAGATGTTGACCTTCTATAGTCGATAGAGCCTGCCCAATTTGCATCAGTAAAAACTCTAATCTTCCGATCATCTGTTTTAGCATAAAATAACCCTTTTCCAGGTGTTTGCTTCAAATACCTCAAAATTCTATACACAGCATTCAAATGACCTTGACACGGTGCATGCATATACCAACTTACTAAACTTGCAGCAAACGCTATGTTAGGTCTCGTATGTGAGAGATAAATAAGTTTTCTGACGAGACGTTGAGAACTTTCTTTATTGACGGGATTTCCTTCGAAGAATTTTTCTTGTTACCAAGTTCAATGGGAGTTTTACTTGGTTTACATCCTAGCATGCTAGTTTCTTCTCAGAGATCCAAATTGTATTTTCTTTGAGAAACAGAAATTCCTTTCTTACTTCTTGCAAATTCCATCCCCAAAAAATACTTTAAAGCTCCAAGATCTTTAACTTCAAATTCCTTCGCCATCATCTTTTTAATTCTTTCGATTTCTTCAATATTATTACTTGTAACGATGATATCATACACATATACAATTAAAATAGCTATTTTTTCACCTTCAGAATGTTTGACAAACATTGTATGATCTGTTTATCCTTGAATATATCCAAACTTCTTGATTACTTTTGAAAATTGATCAAACCAAGCGCGTGGAGATTGCTTTAAACCATAGCGTGACTTGTTGAGCCTACAAACAAATTGATTTTTCGGAATTTCTTCAAAACCTGGTGGTTGACTCATGTAAACCTACTCTTCAAGTTCACCATTAAGGAACGCATTTTTCACATCAATTTGATGTAATGACCAATCTGAATTTGCAGCCAATGAAAGTAATATTCTGATGGTATTGAGATTGGCAACATGAGCAAAAATTTCAGTATAGTCAATACCATGTGTTTGCTTGAACCTCTTGCCACCAACCTTGCCTTGTATCTTTCAACGGCACCATCAGCTTTATATTTAACCGTGAATACCCATTTACATCCGACTGTATTCATCCCCTTCGGCAATTATACTAAACTCCAAGTATTGTTCTTCTTAAGAGCATGCATCTCATCATATATAGAAGATTTCCATTCAGGAATTACTAACGCCTCTTCAATATATCTAGGAATCACGACACTAGAAAAATTTGAAGTAAAAACATGAAAGGTAGATGACAAATTTGAATAGGAGACGAACTTTGAAATAGGATGTTGAGTGCAACACCTAGCACCTTTTCTTAATGCTATATGAGCATCTAGATCAGATTTAGATTTTTCGTTACCTAACTCAATTGGATTATGAGTTCCCATCACCGACTCAACTTCTTGACCATGCGTAGAATTCATGATTTCTTTATTTCCTTGAACTATTTTCCTTCTAGAGTAAACATGTAACTCTGGTTGAATTGATTCTCCCCTGTTTCTGTTATTGATATATTGTTAGGTGCAGATGGAAGGCTTGATTCTAGGATCGGAATACTCTTAGGAATGAATATTGAATCAGATGTAACTTGAGTTGGACTCGAAAGATGAGGTTCTATGATATTTTTAGCTTTGATCAATGGAAAGTCGAGAGTGTCCCAAGTACAACAAGTTTCTTGATCCTTATTCTCTCCCTGAAACGAAGTTGTAGAGAAATAAGGTGTATCTTCGAAGAATGTAACATCGCACGATACATAGACTTTTTTTGTGCAAGGACAATAACATCGATAACCTTTTTGAGTAGGAGAATAGCCAATGAAAACTGGTTTGATTGCACGAGGATCAAGTTTATTTCTATGACGGCGATGAATGTGAACAAACGATGTACATCCAAATGTTCTTAAAGGAAGAGAGTTGGAAGAGGAGATGTGTGTGTAGTATTTAGTGAGAAGGGCGAATGGTGTTTCAAAATTGATTATGCGATTTGGTAGGCAATTGATAAGGTATGTGACTGTTAATATAGCATCTCCCCATAAGTATTTTGGGACATTCATGGTAATCATTAAGGCTCGAGCTACCTCAAGTAGGTGACGATTTTTTCTTTCAGACACTCCATTTTGTTGTGGAGTGTCAACACATGAGCTTTGATGGAGAATTCCATGTTTCAAGAGATATTCTCTAAGAGTAGAATTGATATCTTCTTTTCCATTATCCGTTCGAAGAGTTTTGATGTTTGCTTGGACTTGATTTTGAATCATTTTGTGGAAATTTTGAAAAATTTCAGAAGTTTCATATTTTTCTCGAAGTAAACAAACCCAAGTAATGCGTGTGTGGACATCAATGAATGTGATGAACCATTTTTTTCCATTACAAGTGGTAATTTTTTATGGTCCCCATATATCGCTATGAATTAACGAGAATGGAGTAGATGTTATGTATGGTTTAGTTGAAAAGGAAGTACGAGTGTGTTTGGCGAGTTGGCATATATCACATTGAAAAGAAATAGAATTTTCATTGACAAATAATGATGGGAACAAGCGTTTTAAATAAGAATAGGATGACCAAGTCTATAGTGCCATAACCTTATTTTTTTCAATACTAGAAACAGAATTTGAATTAATACCAACCACGAAAGCTTGTTTATACTTCAGAGAATTGTTTTCAACATAATAAAGACCATCATGAATTCTAGCACTGCCAATCGTCTTCCCCGATGATTAGTCCTAAAATTGACATGACAATGATAAGAAATTAGCAACACAATGATTATCTCGAGTAAGTTTACTAACAGAGATTAAGTTGCATTTTAGAGTAGGAACATGAAGAACTGGTTTAAGAACAAGATCGGGAGAAAGTATAATTGTGCCGATTCCGACAACAAAGGTTAATGATCCATCTGCAATTTTTACAGTGGTATGATTAAAATATGGAATATATGAATAAAAACTATTGAAACTACTTGTCATATATGCGGAGGCACCGGAGTTAATGATCCAAGGATCTTTTGAGGAAACAAAGGAATTTGGGGTTGTCTCAGATTTACCAGAACCTGATGAGGCGTTAGTATTGATGGATGACTGACTGAAAAGGCGATACAGATGTTCAACTTTCTCTTTGTTGAATGGGGAACCCGTGTCTTGGCTATGGTATGCACGTCCTTCAGTCATTTTTTGCGGTTGCTAATCGGTTGACCGAGACGACTACAATGATCACAGCAAGGCCGTTCACCTCATTTGTTCATGCGAGGATCATGGTTAATCTTCCCACAGGAGAAGTTTTTTGACACCAAATCTGATCCTTCTGATATCGTTGAGAGAATTGGTGGGTCATCGGTTAACATTACCTTGCGACGACCCTCTTCACGGCGTACCTCAGCAAATGCCTCACCCGTTGTAGGAAATGGATCTCGTGCCATCACTCAACCTCATATTTCATCAATATTCTTGTTTAGACCAGCAAGAAAATAAAAAACTTGTTCGTTTTCAAGCCTGCTTATATATTTGGCACTACATTTAGCACACGACAAATTGTCATTAATAAAGAGATCAAGTTCCTGCCAAAGATCTTGAAGATTAGAATAATATTGGGTGACTGAATTAGTGCCTTGTTTCATTTCTTTTAATTTCGAACGAAGTTCAAAAATTTGGGAAGCATTTCTGAGATCGGAGTAAATCTGGCGAGTTGCATCCCATATTTCTTTTGCTGTTTAAAAAAAAGATAACGACGACTGATTTTTGGTTCCATGGAGTTGATAAGACAAGCAAGAACGATAGAGTTCTCGGCTAACCATGTCTTATAGGTAGGGTCAGTCACATCAGGATTAGGGAGTTCTCCAGTGATGTAACCAAGTTTACCTTGACCACATATGACCATTTTTACGGATTGTGCCCACTGTAGGTAATTTTTTCCGTGTAATTTGTGGGCTGTAATGTGGAAGGATGAAATATTACTACTGGAAAAACTAGCGACAGGAGAAAATCGTTCGACTCGGGTTTCACTTCCACCATTAAGATTGGTGGGAGAAACTCGTTCGACTTGGGTTTCACTTTCACCATTAAGATTGGTAGTATCACCCATGAAGAAACTGACAATAATATTAATAAAATAATTTGAGGAGAAGCCCATAAACTTATAGCTCTGATACCATATAGAAAAAGATGAATGGATTATATTTTATTCATATGTAAAAGATCTATATAATAAAGCAGAATGAAACCTAACTCTCCCTATTTATCCTCAAACTTCCTTATCCATCTCATAATTTCCCATTTGTCTCATAATTCCCCTATTCTTCTCATTCTTTCATTTATTATATACACATACGCATGAAATATTAAATAATATGAAATACATTTAACCTTTGTATAAATAAATCTATATAATAAAGCAGAATGAAACCTAACTCTCCCTATTTATCCTCAAACTTCCCCATTCATCTCATAATTCCCCCATTTGTCTCATAATTCCCCTATTCTTCTCATTCTTTCATTTATTATATACACATACGCATGAAATATTAAATAATATGAAATACATTTAACCTTTGTATAAATAAAATTATAAGTATTCAAATTAACTTTCATATAAATAAAATTTATTCATTTTTATTTAAATTTACAAAATACTTAAAAATTCTTTAAAAAAATAACTTTACATAACAATATTTAAATAATTTTTTATTTCTTTTATTTTCTTTGTCAAAACATGTATAATTTTGAAAGATATCATTTCAACTTTATAAAAGTAAACTTTTCAAAACAAGAAATATATTGATTCATCCAATAAAAAATTATAGAATATTAAAAAGTCAAGATGGAATTCATAGGATAATATATATATATATATATGTGTGTGTGTGTGTGTGTGTGTGTGTGTGTATGTGTGTGTGTGTGTGTGTGTGTGTGTGTCATATAAAAATTTAAAATTAATAAACACTTAAAGGATAATTAATAATTAAAATAATCTAATAATTGACCATTAACATTCATTATTCATTATATCTCTATATCTATATAATAAAGTACTTTTTTAAACGGGTTAGACCCTCTACAAAAAAGACGAGCATGATCGTCTTTGGTCCCTTAATTAATTTCTTCACATTAATTGCATTAATTTTTTTCCTAATAAAAACTTAATTGTCCCTTATCCCACTCCATTAGACATCTAAAAGTTCCGTATTTGATCCACGCTGACCGCAAACCTCTAACCTTAACCTAAATTCGTAACCGTAACCTAAACCTTAACTTTAACCTTAACCTCAAAGTCAACCTCAACCTCAACCTTGAATTAAACTTAACATCAACCTCTAACTTAAATTTAACCTTAACGTTAACCTTAAACTTGACATTAACCTTCTCCTTAACCCTAGCCCTGACCCTAGCCCTCGACCTAGCCTTAGTCTTAGTGTTAGCCTTAGTCTTAGTCTTATCCTTAGCCTTGGCCTTACCCTTAGCCTTAGCCCTAGCCTTACCCTTAGTCTAATCCTTAGCCTTAGTCTTAGTCGTATCCTTAGCTTTAGCCTTAGCCTTAGACTTAACCTTAGCCTTAGCCTTAGCCTTAGCATTAAACTTATCCTAGCCTTAGTCGTAGCCTTAGTCTTAGCCTTAGCCTTAACCATAACCATAAACTTAACATTAACCTTAAACTTAACCCCTAACCCCTTAACCCCTTAACCCCTTAACCTTAACCTTAACCTTAACCCCAACCTCAACTTTTTAAATAATAACCAAAACCCTAACCTAACATTAACCTTAACCTTAACCTTAAACTTAAACTTAAACTTAAACTTAAACTTAAACTTAACCTTATTGTTAACGTTAACCTTACCCTCACCCTTACCCTTAACCTTAACAATAATATTAACCTCAACTTTAACCTTAAACTTAACCATAACCTTAGATATTACACCTTAAACCTAAACCTTAAACTTTAAACCATAAACCTAATCTTCGTCTTCACCTTCACCTTAACCTCAACCTTAACTTTAAACTTAAAGCTTAAAAATTTACATTAAAATTAACCTTAACCTTAAACCTTAAACCTTGAACCTTGAACCTCAAACCTTAACCTTTACCTTAACCTTAAACCTTAAACCTTAAATTTAACTTTCACCTTCACCTTCATCTTTACTTTTTTAACCTTTATCTTAACCTTAAAGTTAAAACTTAACTTTAACCTTAATTATAAAATTAATCTTAACTTGAACCATGAACCTTAATGATTAAACCTTAAACCTTAAACCTTAACCTTAAAAACCCCTTATTCTTCTCATAATTTACATATTCTTCTCATAATTAATTAATATAAAATAAAAGCATATATATACTTACGTTTTACCTCATATTTTACTCAAGTAAGTAACAAATTTATTTCCTTCAATCTCGGATTTTATAGTATTAAAAAAATAGTGTCGTTTTAATAATAAATATATCTAAATATAAACTCATATATGTAGCAAACATACGGATAAATTAAATTGAAAGATGATTACTCATGAAAGACACGTTTAAGCATTCTATTTTTAATAAAGTATGTGTCATTCTATACTCAACGTAGCTATATATGTTATATAATATCTATCATGTATAAATTAGAAAAACAATTTTTGCTATTAAAAGACCAAGTTTTGCATTTTATATTTGAATCATAAAAAAAATTAATACTTATTTAATTTTCAGTTTTACCTTAACCAAAATAAGATATCTATATAAAATAGGATACACCTAACTTTTAAATTTTTATCAATATTAAAATATGGCCAAATGAGCATCACAACTTAATTGTATATTTTCTTATTTATTTTTATTACAAGATCGTTTATATTATATGAACTAATAAAAAAAATTTAAAATTAATATTATATATCGGAATACTAACGTTTACCTTAAATTTATATAATAAAACCATTCCTTACAAAACTTCCCAAATTTCTCAACCTTAAAATTAACCTTAACCTTAACCTTACCTTACCCTTGACCAAAAGCTTGATTTTAACCCTTAACCCATAAACTTAAACCTTAACCTTAATATTAACCTTAACTCTTACCTTAACCTCAACCTCAACATCAACCTTAAACTTAACCTTAACCTTAACTTCAAATTTAACCATAGCCTTAGCCCTCACTAGGGATATCAATGGGGCGCGGGTTTGCGGGTACCCGCCCCACCTCACTTTAAATGGGGCGGGTTTTAAGGTACTAAATGGGGCTTGGGGCGGGTTGTGGGGATGGATTTTCAAAACCCGCACGAGACGGGGCAGGTTGTGGGGATAAGTATTCCCCACCCCGCAAACCCTCCCCGCATGTATATAATATATAATTAATATATTTCATTTATAATGTATAAATTAATTTCAATAATTATTCAAATCAAAGTGAAACTCAATGGGCAGAATTTGTTTAAAAATCAAAATACAAATGCAAATTCTGAAGAATAGAATATTTGAGAGTTTAAAAGTAATAAAATTTGTAGTAATAAAAAAAATTTGAACGATCAAATTGAAACCCGCGGGTAGAACCCACACCCCGCCGGGAATAAATGAGCGGGGCGGGGCGGGGTGTGGGGAAGAACAACGCGGGGGCGGGGCGGGGCGTGGGGCTTCTATTTTTTTGTGGGGCGGGGTGCGGGGATAGGTAAACCCGCCCCAAACCCGCCCCATTGACATCCCTAGCCTTCACTGTATCCTTAGTCGTAGCCTTAGCCAAAGCCTTAACCTTAACCTTAACCTTAACCTTAACATTAACCTTATCCTTAACCTTAAAATTAAAGTAACCTTTACTTTAACTTTAACCTTAACATTAACATTAACCTTAATTCTAACCTTACCCCTTAACTTAACCTTAACCCCTTAACTATTAACCTTAACCATATCCTTAACCTTATCATTAACCTTAACCTAACATTAAAATTAACCTTAACCTTAACCTTAGGTTGTTTTTGGTTCGTCTTCATCGGGCATAAGCCAACGATCTTATGATTTTTATAAGGTATGTCTTCACTTCTCCTCATCTCCATTAATTGTTATAAAGTCTCAATTTTTTTTGAGATTTATCCTAACCAAAACAATTCAAAAAATAAAGTATACCACCAAGTTTCTCTCCTGCCACCTAGCCGCTCTCCTTCAGAAGAAAACAATCGCCACTCGGGGACCATTCCCGACCATCAACAACCCGACAACAATCAACTTCTCATTTTCACCAAGCCGCTCTCCTGCCTTACTACCAAGCCGCTCTCCCATCGCCACTCGGGGACCAATTTTTGACCATCAACAACCCGGCTTGGCTATGCCATCAACAATCAAGAACCCAAATTAAGGTAAAAAAAATAAGTTTTACCACTGAAACTCTAAAATCTCTACTGCACGATTACTCATTTGTGTTTTTTGTTTTTACAAATATTTAATTTAGGTTGTTTTTGGTTCGTCTTCATCGGGCATAAGCCAACGATCTTATGATTTTTATAAGGTATGTCTTCACTTCTCTTGATCTCCATTAATTGTTATAAAGTCCCAATATTTTTGAGATTCATTTGATTTTTATTCTTCCAGAGGTCAATCTCATCTTTGGCAGATTACTTCATTACTTCCAAATATGGAGTTTCTCCCCATCCTGTTTTCCAAGACCAGTCCCAAGTTACTTAAAAATGCTAGGTAAATATTTAAAATTGCCTTCGGGAGAAAGATGCTTTGAATTAACAAATTTGTGTATTATATATGTCTCAAAAGATTCGATTGTTATGAAATTCAATAATTATAAATATATTTGTATTTGTTAAATTGCATCATTAGTCCCTTTGTTGTGTAGAATATTTAAATTATCATTGAACTTCACTCCTAGGTATCTTTATGGATTCTTAACTACAATTTTAGGAGAAGGTAAATTTCGAATTACTTTCATTTCTACTTTTAACTTGACATTAAGATTTATCTTTCTTTTGCAGGTAACTGAGCAACCAACTATGCTTGAAGGTGGAGACTAGTATGGAAATGATGGTGTTTGAGATGTTGAGGCAGATCCTGAATTTCAGGTTATCGAAGGGCAAGCTGCTCTTCTGCACAAGAAAACTGCAGCACTCGGGGACCATTATCCACCATCATCACCCTGGCTTGGTGAAGAACCGAAATTAAGGTAAAAATATTAATTTTTACTTTTTAAATTCTAAAAAATTGAGTTAATTTAACCTAATCTCATCACTTTTACAATTTTTCACAATTAAAGTTCTTTTTTTTTTACTTTTTTTTGAGTTATATTCTCTGTATTTATTGTGTTTTTTTTTTGTTATTTTAGCTTTAACTGAGATGATTCCCAAGAGTGAAAAGATATAATCTTGATGCCGAATGTAAATGGGAATTTGGAGAATAGGAATAACAGTTTATCTGGTGAGCTAGAACTATATATGTTACAACAACAATTTCAAAATCAAAATCATAGAAATCGCGAGCTATTAATCCAAAGGGAGAGAGATTTATATATATATATATAGAAGTGAAAGTGCTCCTCTTACTGTATAAGGTTCATTAAATGATGTAGGACGTTTATTTCGGAACCGTAATTACACATAGTTAAATGATCTAAATGATTTTACTTAGGAAGAGATTCGATCACATCCATCTTACTTAGCGTATAATTATTCAAATGAAGATAATAATCTGAGATTACCGCACCTTTGCTATCGAAAGAGGATTGGAGAGTTGCGCAAAGGTTAAGATCATCTTTTACTCGAGATTGAAGGAATAAGAATGTGTTGGTGGATGAAGGTGATAGTAGTGGAAGCTCATCTTTATTCTCGATGCAACCTGGAATTTCTGTGAATAACGCATAAAATGAGTTAATGGAGTTGAGAAAAGCTGCTACAAGTAATCTTTTTAGGAAAAGTTTTACTCAATTGCTTGATCGAGGTGATTTTGGGATTAATAGTGGTAGCTTAGGTTCGAGAAGAAAAAGTTTTGCTAATATAGTGCAGGTAAATGTTAAATTTTGTTTAAGGGGGAGAGGCAAAAGGTTGGGGAACAACATTCTTGATCTTCTTTTGTACATAAATTGCAATATATGTCCCTATATTATGAAAAAAAACGTTAAATAGATTCCTATATTAATTTTGTTTATATTAATACATTATAGATCCATATATTATACTACATAATTTATATTTTATCTTAGAAAAACTAAATATTTATACAAATAAAATAAATAAAAAACCTAATTAAATAATTTGTTTTTTGTAATATGAACAAGTGACGATTCTGAAATTTTCATGAAGAGGGAGAAAGGGGGTGTCTTAGTATTCTTATGAACTAAATCATGAAATTAAATTTTGCAAAATTAATTATGAATCATGAATTATAAAACATGAAATTTTAGTTTGGTCGGTATAATTTGGATTATAAAACATGAAATATAAATATTTTAGTTTGGTCGGTATAATGAACTGAATTTTTATAGTAACGAAGTGTCTTTAGACACGGGTTATATCTAGTACATATATATAGTATAAAGAAAATCTATAATCCCTATAATTAAGGAATATTTACCTCCTAAATATATGCTACAATATTCTATAGTGATTCTAGCAAGATAATTATAGTAAACTGAATCATAATTGATTTGATTTTCTACTGAATTTTCAACAGAATCCTTTAATCGATTTTATGATTTTGTGTGTTACAGGAATAAATAAATCTATATTTGTGTGTTATAGCAACACTTTAAAAAAAATTGAAAAAAAAAATTAAATTAAATTTTTTAAAATTTTAAAAAAAAAATTATATAAGAGCAATAATAGAAGGTAAATATGACAAGGTGTTTAATTGGGAATTAAGGTTTTAATTAGTAAGTATGAAGTAATTTGCTCCTTCCTTTTTTTGAGAATGAAACTTATAGAATTGTGAGAAAATGCCACTTAGGGTCTTGAACACACCCCCCTCTTCAAGATAGCAACCCCTCCTAGAGTCTCTTCTTACTAAAGACCTCACAAAGTTTTTAACACATGAAACCCAAAACACCTATTACCTTACTACCCTTTTAGACATATATACTAATTTAGAAACCCACTCATTATAATTTCAGATCAATATTCTCTCACCTCTCCCTCCTCCCCTATCTCTCTCTCCTCTCCCAGCTCCCAAACCGCCACCACCACCACCTCGAAGACCACTGTTCGAATCAGATTTCTGCACCATAACACAACCGCAGCCATCAACCACCACCAGCATGAGAACAACCACCGCATCACCATCGCAGCACTACCGCAGCACCAGCGAGTTCCAACCATGGTTGCTATCGATTTCCAACCATGGATCTTAGTTTTTTAGCACAACCACCGCAGCACCGGCGCAGCACCACCGCAGCACCAGCGAGCTCCAGCCATGGTTGCTATCGATTTCCAACCATGGATCTTAGTTTTTTAGCATCGATCTTCGTTTGCAGCCATGGATCGAGTTCACAGCGAGAGCCATTCGCCGGAGAAGACTGCTGAGAAGACTCCTGTTTCGCCGGAGAAGCCAAGCCAAGTGATTTTCACCTCGCCGGAAATCTGCTCCATCTCGAAACGCCGAACAGTGGTACTGAAAGTGATTGCGCGAGGTGGTGGTATATGGTGTTGGTTGTGGTGGTGTTATGGGGGTGGTGGTTTTATGGTGGTGGTGGCGCAAGCTCCAGTGATTGCGCGTGAAGACTACTCTGCATTTTTTTTTTGTTTAGTTTGACATGGTTGACCAGATCTAGATCTGGTCAAACCAAATAGAATTTTCTTTTTTTTCCTGATTGTGTAATAATACAATTATTTGAATAATACTTGTTATTATTTTTAAATTAGACTCATTGCTTTTTTAAAATTACTCTCTAATTTTAAGAGTACTCCGAGATTTTTCTTAGAGTACTGATGGCTCCCTAATTTTTCTTATTTTAGACCCTTGGGAGACATCATTTTTTATGTTTATTTAATCATTTTGATAGACTTTAGGACTAAAAATGCAATATTCCGAATTATCCCTTTATTTTCTAGTATTTTTGATTTATTAAACGTTTGCGCGTAATCTTGTGTATTTTAGTGGAAAGTTTGTATGTTTTGAATATTAGCTAGGAGAGGAATCCGAGAAGAAAGTCAAAGATCGTGATATGGTGTCAAAGCTTGAAGATAAATCCCGAAAAGAATTATATTTTGAAGTTGCAAATCTGGAAAATAGGCCAAAGATTGCTGATTTCAAGGCACTTACGAGTTGATTTAGCCGCTTACCTTTGAAGAGATTATGTTCCTTATCGAGTTACGGAAATTTAGCAAGTGATTTAAGGTCAATCGGAGTTATAACGAATCGGCTAGAGCTGTTTTAGTGGAGGTGGTGCAACAGTTACGGGATTTTGGGCTTAGAAAATGGACTTGGGCTTTTAATTTTTAACTTAAACCTTAAGACAAGGCCTAATCCGTTTTGGAGCTTATAAAAGGGGTTTTTGTCTTCTATTTTTCATACAACTCATTATTCAAAAAGAAAAGTATCAGAGAGAAGTCAACGAAGGAAGTAGAAGAAAGCTGGAGAGTGTCTATATCTCCATTCACAGCCGAATCTAATTCTGGAAATTAGGTTTTTCTTATTTTTATTTCTGTAAAACAATATGAGTCTTATTTCTTTTAATTTAGTTTTAATTCCCATTAGCATGAGCTAATTTCTTTAAGTACTTGGGAACGCATAATGGGTTAATCCCTATTTTGTTTTATTTCATATGATTGGATTTGGGATTTCAGTAATTTAATTCAAATTGGGTCTTTTACATGTTTCTGTAATTTGTGATTATTGGTTGTTCTTAAAGTAGCTAATTAATAACAGGTTTTAGTATCTAAGCTATTCCACATAGTGACGTGTGGATCATCTTGACGGGGGGCTTAGGTACATAATTAATTACAGAATATAGGATAGAAATTATTTGACTCTGACGAGCGTAATTAATCTTATGGCCTATTGAGTATTTTAGCTTAACCATTCAAAGGTGGATCATAATCACCCTGACGGGGTTTGTGACACCCTACAATAACTTTGTAGTCCACCCTGACGGGGGTACAAAGATTCCCGAATCTCGACCTATGTTAATTGACCAATTTGTCCCTTAATCAACATATGGAATGAAACAGAGTTAGGAGAAATCCTTGCGTCTCTCAAGTACTGCCTGCTCATATTTGCGTCTAGCTTCTATTTACTTGCGTCTAGTTATTTATTTGCATTTTTACATTAGTCTTCAATACTTAGGATTAGTAAAACCAACAAACAACTATCAAAACATTTATTTGCTTACATAAGTGCAATCATTCATTAATTGATAAGCATTTTAGTCAACCATACCGTCACTGTGAACGATCCTGTTTATCACTATTATTACTTGGGACAACCGTACACTTGCGGTTGTGGTTCTCTTTACTTATTACATTATTTTTAGAACACATAAAGGACCACCAAGTACTCCGAGATTTTCTTAGAGTACTCTGAGATTTCCTTAGAGTACTCCGAGATTTTATTCGTGCACTCGAAAAAATGTAGAGAGTACTCCGCAAATTTATAGAGTACTCAACAAATATATAGAGTAATCTATGTTTTTTCCGATACTCTATGTTTTTTACGGTGACCGGTGACTGGTGGTCAGAGGTCGGTGGTCGAAGGTCGGTGGTCGGTGGTCGGAGGTCGGTGGTCGGTGGTCGGAGGTCGGAGGTAGGTGAGTAGTGGTAGGTAGAGGAGAGAAAAATGGTGACATCACACTTTTTTGTCTTTTACTGGTAGTAAGGATAGGAAAGACTATTGTAAAAAATGAGGTCCCTAAGAAGAACAGCTTTTTAGACTATACTCTATAGAGAAGAAAGATGGTCTCCAAGACCCTATATATAATTCACCCTAGAATTGTAATTAATTGAAAATTATCCTTACAGTTAATAATCTAAAAATATAAAAAAAATCATAAAATATTATTCTTTTGTCAAAAACTTTCTATCTCCTTAAAAATCTTAATTAAAATATTTTTTCCAATGTTGCAGATTTATATGTGATATTCTTATACGTCTTTTACTTTCAATTTCATTAGATACTCTTTTAATTTTTCATTTGACGTTAGATACTCTCTTTTAGAATATTTACTATGCACTTATCTTTGTCTTTTAACAATATAATGATCATTGAAAGCTTTTAGAAAAAAAAAACAATATAATGATCATTCAGTATTATATGGAATTCTCTTCTATCATACGCGTATTATATATACCAGTAATATCCAATAAAAAAGTGCCATGTGTCTGATTGATTTACTAGATTAAGTAATTTCTTAAATTAAGATAGTAGTGATTTGTCTTAAATAACCTTGCTTAATTTATGGGTATTTTATTCCTAAATTTAATTTTACTTCCTCCAATAAATTTAGATTTATGAAATTACACTCCTACCCATATTTAGTCATATATTTATATATTAATTCAACTTGTAACATATATTTTAAAAAATATACTTAATAATAAATTATAAAAAAATTGTACTTAAACTAAATAATATTAAAGAAAGAATTACGTACCGTAGAAAAAAGATTATGAACCGTTAAAGAAAGAATAACGAACAGTTAAAGAAGGAATAACGAATCATTAAAGAAGGAATAACGAACCGTTAAAGAAGGAATAACGAACCGTTAAAGAAGGAATAACGAACTATTAGAGAAGGAATAACGAACCATTAAAGAAGGAATAACGAACCGTTAATGAAGGAATAACAAACCATTAAAGAAGGAATAACGAACAGTCAATGAAAAAAGAACGAACGGTTAAAGAAGGAATAACCAACGGTTAAAGAAGGAATAACGAACCATTAATCAAGGAATAACAAACCATTAATCAAGGAATAACGAACCATTAAAGAAGGAATAACGAACCGTTAGAGAAGGAATAACGAACCGTTAGAGAAGGAATAACGCACCGTTAGAGAAGGAATAACGAACCGTTAATGAAAGAATAACGAACCGTTAAAGAAGAAATAACGAACCGTTAATGAAGTAATAACGAACCGTTAATGAAGTAATAACGAACCGTTAATGAAGTAATAACGAACCGTAAATGAAGGAATAACAAACCGTTAATGAAGGAATAACGAACGGTTAAAGAAGGAATAACGAACTGTTAATGAAGAAATAACGAACCTTTAAAGAAGGAATAACGAAACACTAAAGAAGGAATAACGAACTGTTAAAGAAGGAATAACAAACCATTAATGAAGGAATAACGATCCGTTAGTGAAAGAAAAACAAACCGTTTAAGAAGGAATAATGAACGGTTAAAGAAGGAATAACGAACCTTTAGAGAAGAAATAATGAAACGTTAATGAAGGAAAAATGAACTTTTAATGAAGGAATAATGAACTTTTAATGAAGGAATAACGAACCGTTAATGAAGGAATAACGACCCGTTAAAGAAGGAATAACGAACCGTTAAAGAAGGAATAACGAACCGTTAAAGAAGGAATAACGAACCTTTAAAGAAGGAATAACGAACCGTTAAAGAAGGAATAACGAACCGTTAAAGAAGGAATAACGAACCGTTAAAGAAGGAATAACGAACCGTTAAAGAAGGTATAACGAACCGTTAATGAAGGAATAACGAACCGTAAATGAAAGAATAACGAACCGGTAATGAAGGAATAACGAACCGCTAAAGAAGGAATAACGAATCGTTAAAAAAGGAATAACAAATCGTGAAAGAAGGAATAACGAGCGGTTAAAGAAGGAATAACGAACCTTTAGAGAAAGAATAACGAAGGGTTAAAGAAGTAATAACGAACCGTTAAAGAAGGAATAACGAACCGTTGATGAAGGAATAACGAACAGCTAAAGAAGGAATAACGAACCGTTAAAGAAGGAATAACGAACCGTTAAAGAAGGAATAACGAACCGTTGAAGAAGAAATAACAAACGGTGAATGAGGGAATAACAAACCTTTAAAGAAGGAATAACGAAATGTTAAAGAAGGAATAACAAATGGTTAAAGAAGGAATAATGAAGGAATAACGAACCGTTGAAGAAGGAATAATGAAGAAATAACGAACCGTTAAAGAAGGAATAACGAACCATTAGAGAAGGAATAACGAACCATTAAAGAAGGAATAACGAACGGTTAAAGAAGGAATAATAAACCTTTAATGAACGAATAACGAACCATTAAAGAGAGAATAACGAACCGTTAATGAAGGAATAACGAACCGTAGATGAAAGAATAACGAACCGTTAATGAAGGAATAACGAACCGTAAATGAAAGAATAACGAACCGTTAAAGAAGAAATAACGAACCGTTAATGAAGTAATAACGAACCGTTAATGAAGTAATAACGAACCGTAAATGTAAGAATAACGAACCGCTAAAGAAGGAATAACGAACCGTTAAAGAAGGAATAACGAACCGTTAAAGAAGGAATAACGAACCTTTAGAGAAGGAATAACGAACCGTTAATGAAGGAATAACGAACCATTAAAGAAGGAATAACGAGCCCATAGAGAAGGAATAACGAACCATTAAAGAAGGAATAACGAGAAGGAATAACGAACTGTTAACGAAGGGATAAAGAACCGTAAATGAAAGAATAACGAACCGTTAATGAAGGAATAACGACCCGCTAAAGAAGGAATAACGAACCGTTAACGAAGTAATGACGAACCGTTAAAGAAGGAATAGCGAACCGTTAGAGAAGGAATAACGAACCGTTAGAGAAGGAAGAACGAACTGTTAATGAAGGAATAACGAACCAATAAAAAGAAGGAATAACGAACCGTTAGAGAAGGAATAACGAATCATTAAAGAAGGAATAGCGAACCATTAAAGAAGGAATAACGAACCGTTAATGAAGGAATAACACACCATTAAAGAAGGAATATTGAACCTATAATGAAGGAATAACGAACATTTAAAGAAGGAATAACGAACCGTTAATGAAGGAATAACGAAACATTAAAGAATGATTAACAAACCGTTAATGAAGGAATAACGAACCGTTAAAGAAGGAATAACAAACGGTTAAAGAAGGATTAACGAACCGTTAGAGAAGGAATAACGAACTGTTAATGAAGGAATAACGAACCGTAACAGAAGGAAGAACAAGCCGTTAGAGAAAGAATTACGAACCGTTAAAGAAGGAATAACTAACCGTTAGAGAAGAAATAATGAACTTTAAAATAAGGAATGACGAATTGTATGAGTTTAAGATTTGGAACTCCGATCAATTGAATGAGATGTAAACTATGAATCGGCCATGCGGAATAGAATCATGAAGATGATAGTCGCACGCTTCTTCTTTTAGGTTTTGTAAATAAAATTCTAGATTTGCAGCAAATAGGATACTTCTTCTATGAAGATTTTTAATTTTTTGGATTATAATAACAAAACCTTATGCTCTATGCAGGGGTTTTTTCCCGAATGTTCTTTATCTACGGTACATGCCTTTTTCTTTTTTTTTGTTCGAATGCTTCTACAGGCTAAGCGTGGGTGGGTGGAGAATTATATTATATTCTATTCTTATTTTGTTTATTTATTTATTTTTATTTTGATTTTGATTTAGTTATTAATATTTATTTTATATGTTTACAATATAATTAAGTAAAAGATCAATAGTTGGTCTAGTGGTTAGGTTACTCCGCAAAGACTAAGAGGTCTTAGGATCAATTCCTTTTGGAGTCAAAATGATTCTGAATCCAAAGTGGCTCTTATATGTATTAAATAAATATTAATATCATGGATATTTCAGTCTATAGATAAATATTATTTAAAAAGAAATAAAATATATATAAAATGATAATTTAGTAATAGTGTATATATTATTTATTTTGATTTTTAATTATAATATATAAAAGGAAAGGTATATAATATACCGTATGATAAAAGAGTGACCCGTATTATATATAGGAAACGTTGACCAAACAAAATTATAATACACGTGAAATGTATATTAGTGATAGTAAAATATCTCTTTATTTGAGATCGATGGTTAGCCTAGCCGCCTAGTGGTTAAGTTACTCCGCAGAGATCAAAAAATCTTGGGATCGAATCTCATTGGAGTAATTTACTCCGAGTCCAAAGTGGCTCTCTCATGTATTAAATATATATATATATATATTTAATTCATATGACTTCGAAATTTAAAAAATGACCGTGTTGTATTTATTTTTTCAAAACGTATAACTGTGATAGTGAAAAAAGAAATATTTATTTGATAAGATTTTGAAATTCTGAATAAATTAATTAAAAACTTGTTTGGAATTTGATTATTTTAGAGTTAAATTCCTTTTTCACTTAAAATTGAAATATTTGTAAAAAGTATTCAAAAATATTTTGACATCTAAAATCATTTTAAGTGATTTTTTTTAATAATCACATGTCTAGTGCTTCTACTAAATATAATTTTAAGGGTCTAGAATATTTTTAAAGATTTAAAATCACTTCAAATGATTATTTTAAGAAACAATCCCAAATGGTCCTAATAAGATCTTATTTTAAAAGACAATAACTTCAAGGGATGGATGAAATGATTATTACCTTATTCATGAGATTTTTTTTTAACCGAATCTCACACCTTTTAAATTGTACCAAGTATAGGAACAAAATTCCTTAAAAATTAACATTTAATTTCTAATACCATTATTGTGTACCAATTACACCTTACAAAATCAATTATTATGGAATGGAGATCATACCTTTTTAAGATTTTATATATAGTTATATAGTTACTATTGGTAAAGCCATAATTCTACTATCCCTTGTAGTAGAAAAGTTGCAATTTGTACTAACAAAATGACATAACTTTTTTATTGTATTGAAAAAATAAGAGATTGTAGATTATACTTTAACGAGTGGAATTAGCAAATGATTTTTTTGTAATGTGTATAGTCAAGGCTAACTTGCGCGTACCTCAACTAATTTTTAAAAAAATATTCATGTCTTTTCACGCATATCCCCATGTTACGAAATAACAAAATTCTGTTTAGTACTTAAAACAGATGATTTTTTGCATCAACGAGAAGATATTTTTAATTCAAAATTAAAGAGAAGATGATAGACTTATATTCTCACAAACTATAAATACAATGATTGAATAATGAATTACCTTTAAATTCAAAAATAATTTCAATTTCTCAAATTTATCCAAAATATACAATTATTATTTCTTAATTTAAAATTTTATATTACATATGTATGACATTAACTTATAAATATACTTTTAGAAAAAAAAAATCAACACAAACAGATACATTAACCTTCTTTACGAATAATAATAGATTTAATTGCTTAGAAGGTTGTTTTTTCCGCCTTAACAAGTTTAGAATTTTTTTCTCCCCTAAAAAGTCCAATTATAAAATCGGTTATATTTATTGTTTTAATAGATTATGATTTTGTCTAATGGATTACGTATTTTATAACGGGCCACGTGTGTATTTTTCAACGGACTGCATGTGTTTTTTAATGGGAGATTTAATTGCTTAAAAAGTTGTATTATAATAAAATTATTGTACTCAACATCATCATAAGTCCTGAATACTCTTGATGGGAATAGAGGTGGTGGACGGCTTTCATTTGGTGGCGGTTCCACTCTTGGTTTCTCTTGCACCCTTGGTGCTTCAATAGGATTCTCAACCACTTCTTCTTTCACATCATCAACCCAATCTTTTATGGTTACCTCTTCTAAATTCATCTTTTGAGGTTCTTTCTCTTTTATGACATCCTCTTCATTAGGCTTATATTGTAGTGGCTCTACATCTTTCCCACTTCTAAGGCCGATTTCCTTACACGATTCATACTCACAATTCTGTAGCAAATTAACTTTATTGTTCGTACCTGGGCCTTTTTGCATGACTTGGCCTTGATGAATTTTTTGAAGGGACTTATTGATTTGTGCCGATTCTTGTTGCATACTCTTCATCGCTACCTCAGTAGATTCAGTATTCGCATCACTGCATTCTATTCTATATATTAAAACTTTGATGAACGTGGTGACACTCTTTTCCAACTCGTTTACACCTTCTTGTGGATGGGATGGAAGTGCCCTTGGAACTAGATTCTTCTCATATGCGGAATATACAGCATTTTGTGAAGCTTGGGCCCCATAGCTCGGGCTTCCTTAGTAATTATTTTGAACCCTTGATTGATAATTAGACCATTGGAGTTCCAGCTGATTTTGATAGTACTTTCCATATCTTTTTGACTATCTAAATGGTGGTTCCTTCGAGTAGATACGAAAAATGTCGATTTCAGATTACTAGGACACCCTTCCCCTACATGATTAAACACCCTACAATGCTGAAAACTTTGTGGCTCTTGAACCACACTCACGATCACTTGATTGTTTTTCAAGGATAGTTGTTTTATCTTGTTATCTAAAGCGACAATCTTTGCATTCAACGCGGCTTCAGTATCTAAATTCATTGTCCCTCTTTCTGAAACTTGAACCGATGATCTCTCTAGTTGCCAACTCATCTCGTTTCTCACAACTCTATCCATGGTGCCAAACACATGATTAACTCTTACCATCATCAAACCTCCTCCAAATAATATATCAGCTTTTCCTTTGGAGGGGACATCTAAGCATCGATAAAACATACCCATTTGCAATTACAGAGTGTACCCATGTAGTGGAAATTTCTTCAATCATGATCAGAATCGCGTCCAAGCCGTTCCTAATGTTTCGCTTTGTTCTTGGCAGAAATTTGCTAAATCTAGTTGATCTCTTAATCGTACACTTTGAAGATAATATCTATCGAAGAATGTGGTTTGCAATTGATCTCACGTAGTGATTAGTTCATGTGGTTGTTGATCGTACCACTCGATTGCTCCTCCAGTGAGGAAGAATGGGAACATGAAAAGGCATGTATGTTCCTGAGTAACTCCTTCGGTGATGTATGCATCACAAATTTGCATGAATTTTTGTATAGCTCGAATAGGATTTTCATGAGCAGTCCCGCTTAACGGTCGTAAGTAGCAAACTGATTAATCATACCCGCGTCTTACTTAAATCTCACGGCTTGAATAGCGGGTGGGCGGATCCCAAGTAGTGGCAAACAAAACGGTTGTTGCTCATGAGGTTGCATAAACCAATGCACTACCTTTGGTGCAACTTGTGCATTTAGGTTATTATTATTTTCTATGTTCACTTGAGCAGACAAATTTTCCATATCTCCTTGCGCACTTAGAATCTGTAAGAGAAAAAAAACCAAGTCTAAAATAATAACAACTTAACACCAATAAACTAAAACACAAAAATATAACTCTATAATCCCCTACAACGACGCCAAAAACTTCTCGGTCTTGTGAGTGTGATAATTAATCACCTAAATCAAAGGACTTTAACCACTCACAAGTGTACGGGGGTCGTTGACTAGTTATAAAAATGGGTAAGTAAAGGGATTTCGTTCTCAGGGATTATCAAATTTAATGTAATCGTGTTTAAGAAAACCGAGGTTTAGTTACGAATACATAAAGTAAAAGATATATTTTTGGGTTTTTCAATTGCGGAGGACTAAAGTGCAATTAAATGAAACTAATTATAATTACTAAAGGAATAAAAATGAAAATATAAGATTAAGATGAGAAATATAGCTTGAGAGTCACTAATAATTCCCACTAGCTATGGATTTACATTTTTATCGATATAAGGTCAAATTCGCGTTTTAGAAATAGCCAAAACTCTAAAATCCCCTAAATCCCTCCCGTGTAGATATGGCGCTATCCTACATCGCTAGAGACCTCTCCCGAGTGACCCTACAACACTTTCCAACGTGGCCAATCTTAATCCAATTGACTATACGGTTAGTCAAGATCTCCTGGATCAATAACACATACCAGACAATTATATATGATTTTCCACAAACTGACCCCCTCCTGGTCGATAGTCAGCTTACTAATACCCAACCTAGTACTCGTAAGGTATGTAAAATACCATACACATGCATAATAAATTCAACTAGTTAATTCATTTAAATATTGAAATCCCAAAACGCAATAAAAATCATAATCAAAAAGTTAGGGTTCATACATTTAGATTTTTTCAATCTACAATGATTTAGTTCATAAAAAAATACTGAAAAATAATAATAAATCTATTAAAATCATGCTAAAAACAAAAAACAGAATAAAGTTACCTTTTTGATTGAAGGGATTCGGAGTCCGGATGACGAAGAATCATGATATTCTTCTTCCCCTTCCTCTTCCTTCTTCTCTCTAGCTCCAGGCGTGTTTTGATTCTCTCTAATAGGAATTGTGTGTGTTTTTCAGTTGATATGAGATATTTATAGGAGTACAGAAACGTTTTAGGTCTATATTGGCCCCTTTTGGGGGGTCCAAAAGGCCCAACCCATTTTTACTTATTGTTGGAAAATTTTGAGTCACTATGAGAAAAAATGTCATAACTTTCTCGTCTCAACTTCAAATCGACTTCCGACACCTCTCACACGACACTGACTTCAAGCTCCTTCCAAACCAAAAGGAATCAGGTCAAAATCACTTTCCAAATTTTCATGGTGATTGAGACAAGTTATGTCAAACTTTCTAGAAAAATGCTCAAATGCCTCTAAAATATTTTTTTTTCTCTATGCTCTCCTTGACTTGCGTGTGGAATTGAATTACTTGACTTCCCCATATCATCTTGGGGTTCCATTTTAACCATATACCTACGAATCTATACACTCAACACACGATTAAAGCATAAAATACTCTTAAAATAGTAATAAGCCCAAAATGTTATAAGAAAATATGAAACATCAAATACTAGGGAATAATCAATCTATTAGGCCCACTAATCCCCCAAAAAGATGTCTCGTGATACGATTATTCTATCACAAAAGACGAGACATCAATATTTCACCACATGCAAAGAAAAATATTCCCACGTTTTTTAATTTAAAAAGTTCCCACCCACCCCATCTTCTTGTCTTAAATAAGCACATGAGGGAAGAGTCTCATTAAACGTTGAAATACACACAAAAATTTCGTACATAAATATTGTCTGATTCTTCCGTTTGATGGTCTACTTCCTCCAATTCGAATAAACGTGTTGCAAGAGTAACAATAATCTCCAACTTGTTCTTAACAACGTGAGACCTTTAACTTGCACCCATACTGTCGAGTAATCAAATGGAATGTCATTAAAATGAGCTTGTGTTGTCCATTGATTGATCCCGACAAAGATTTCAGATCCTCGTAAATTCCTCGTCATTGTAAATCTCAAGCTTAAAAACATTCTTCCATAGTTCAGTGCACCTAATACTAACCCATAGCGAAAACCCTAGGAGAAATAGTTACATGGGATACAAGCGCACACCCTTCCTTCTGATAGTCAATAGAATGAGTCATAACACTATGTTAAGCCCCCAAGCTCTTCCCGTTGTTATCCGTCAATTTAATCAAAAGTAATGTGTGCCTAGCTCTAGTAGCCATAGTTACATAATTTAAAAGACAACACAACGACAACTAACAAACACTGATGTGAGAATTCAAGAGATACTCATTTTTATCTACTTATTATCATATATTATATGATAAAATTTGTCGTTTCTTAAAGTAAAAATTATCAACCATACCGTACCTACAAAATGCACCCATATAGTATCAAACATTTAATTTTTGTCCAAGTCAGACCGAGTCTAGTTTCCAGACACTTTTCTTAGACGGGTCAGATAGAATATCTAAATTCAAACGAAATTGGCCTATTCCTAGTTTATTGAAAACCACCAACAAATCGAAAACTCTGTTGTTCGTAGAAGTATTCCCGACCCATGCCTAGCCATTTTTGCAAGTTGATCAGCAAGTCCATGCTTCCTTCTTGGGATATATTTGAAAGAGATCAGACCAAAACATCTTCCATCTGATTAATTTTCCTGATGACCAGATGAATTTTTCAACTTGCTGTTGACATCTGTATAATACCTTGAATAAGCTCAAGGTTATCCAATAGGATTGTTTTATCAATGTTAGGGGAGTCCGCACATCTTTGTGTACCTTTTAACACTGCAATAGATTCTCCTTCCAGACTAGTGTTACAGCGGGTTGTGTCCTTGATTCCATGCTATGTCATGTATCCTTATGTTGTAGATAATACGAATACCTGTGACTTCATAAAGAATATTAAAAGAAGCATCACAAAAGATAGTAATAGATGGTCCCTTATTTAAATCTTCTACTACTTGTCTTGTTGATTCCGGATTATTAAAATTATTAGGAAAATTTCAGTCACTTAGAAGACAATGCCTTGTCAACATCCAAATTTTGACCAACCTTAATAAGTTTTAAATTTGATTCAATTGTAATTCAATTTTTAAAGGGATAACATTATAATTTTATTTTATTTTGGACATGATAACATTATAATAATCCCTCTAACAATTGATTGCTTAGTACTTGAATACAAACAAAAGTTATTTATAAATAACCAAAAGTTTCATAAATTTATTTCTTACACTTTTAGAAAAAAATTATACCAAAAATTACAATTTAAATCACAAAATCAAGAAAAATGTCCTTTTTATGCTCAAGTGTTGAAATCTTAATTGTTACATATATTTTCCCCACGTTCAATTAAAACTTACCGTGTTATGGACCAATTATAGTTCTTCTTTTTTAACAAGTACCCATTATAATTCATACGATAGATACTTCGATTCCGGAAAAATATGGTAGAATTTGAATATGGTCAAGGCTTTTTTATATGGGTTGACAATTAACAAATATATTAAGTATAAATCGCAATCAACCAATATATTTGGTAAGCATCGTTTCAAATAATTAGTGAACAACTAAATGACCATAAAAGTTTTTCACATAGGGAAACATTATATCAATTTAATATTAAAAATTAGATTTTCACTACATAAACCCAAGGGTTTTGTAGCAAATACATTTATGGGAAAATCAATCTCGTGAACAAAACAAATACCAGGGAGAAAATCAATCTTGTGAACAAAACAAATATCAAAAATACGATTATCATCTTCATATAATTTTTCTTCTTAACAATCTTACATCCCATACGAAAAAGCTACAAGTATTCCTGGTACCATAATTTTTAGCAATTCGAGAATCTACAATTCAAATTATTAGCGGTCCATGATTTAATGAGTTTTGCTTGAATGTGATAAAAATATAGTGTTAACCATCACGATTTTAAGTCATAAGGTTTTAATGAGACAATTGGCCTGATTTTTTTGTGTAAATGTGTAAACAATAGAGATTTTTACCTAACGGGATCTTGAATACCCTCCTTAAGATCCAACCACACCTCACCTATTTACACTTTTTATTAAAGACCACTAATAAGATTTAACACTTTACACCTTTTTGTCCACTATCTATTATACACCCATTTGTTTTTTAACTACTATATACACATGAAATTAAAAACCCTAAAAAATCTCTCCCATATCTCTTTTCCCTATTCTATTCCTGCAACTTTTCTTCTTTCCCCTCTCTTCTCTAATTTCAAAACCATATTCAAAAAATGGTGTTGCTTGGAGCTTGAAACCTTTGTCATTGTTCAAGTTTTGTTCAAGCCATGAGCCTCGTTCAAGCTCGTTTTACATCTGGTTTGTTTTCGTGACTAAAGCTTCACATTAAGCTTCGAGTTCGTGGCTAAAGCTTTGAGTAAGCCTTGAGTTCGTGGAAGGAAAGCTTCGAGCAAATGAATCTCCGTAGCAAGATTTGAGATCCAGATGAACATTTTTTTATTTTTGAATTTAAATAGATATAACAATATTGATATATGCGTAATACTCATTGATTTTGTGTCATACTAAATAATGTTTTGTAATACTAAGTGATTTTACGTTAATACTTAGTGATTTTGCGTAATACTCAGTGATTTTGTGTAATACTCAATGATTTTTTGTTAATACTTAGTGATTATGCATATTACTCAGAAATTTTGCGTCATACTCAATAATTTTGTGTAATACCAAGTGATTTTATGTTAACACTCATTGATATTGCGTAATACTTGGTGATTTTGTGTAATACTAAGTGATTTTATGTTAGCATTCAGTGATTCTGCATATAACTCACTGATTTTGTGTCATACTTTTTGATTTTATGTCAATACTTAGTGATTTTGCGTAATACTCAGTGATTTTGCGTAACATTAAGTGAATTCTCTAACTAGTGATTTTGCTGGTGATTCTCTGAGTAATGATTTTAGTGAGTATTATTTGAAATCACTGAGTATTATTTATAACCGCTTAATATTAACACAAAATTATTGAGTATTAACGCAAAATCACTGAGTATTACACTATATTAATGAGTATAACACAAAATCACTAAGTCTTACGCAAAATAACTAAGTATGACGTAAAATAACTAAGTATTAACATAAAATTACCGAGTGTTACCCAACATCACTACATATTAACATAAAATCACTACGTATTAACATAAAATAACTGAGTATTTACACCAAATCACCGATATTGCATAATGGCTTGAAGGTTTTGCGAAAATAGAGCTCAAAGGTGTTGCAAAAAATGGAGTTCGAAATACTACAAAAGTAGAGTTTGAAATGCTGCAAAAATGTTTTGGAGGGGGAAGGGGAGGAGAGAGAGAGAGAGAGAGAGAGAGAGAGAGAGAGAGAGAGAGAGAGAGAGAGAGAGAGAGAGAGAGAGAGAGAGAGAGAGAGAGAGAGAGAGAGAGAGATCTGAAAAAGAAAATAAAATGAATTGAATGAAAAGATTGGAAGATTGATTTTTCTAGATTCCAACTACAAAGTCTTTATGGTACACAAAAATAGTCTCTAAAATTCTATGGGTCAATCACTTTACAAAATAAGTTGTAGGATTGTGGTCATAAATTTGTGTTTATTTTCGCACCCAACTGTCATAGATCAGTAAAATATAATTTTACCCTTCTAAAAAAGAATTACAACTGTATCAATTTTTTCATTAATTCAAATTTTAAACAAGTATGACCTAAGTTGAGAATTTGATATATGTTTGATTCGTTTTTTAATAGACTAAATGACCAATTTATCCTTGAGCTACCTTTTATTTATTACACTTGACATAGTCAAGGGTATTTTGCGTCTATTAACTGATACAACATCAAATTTGGTCCAACTTGGGGAAAAAGTTAAACGTGTAATATTATATGGACGGGTTTTGTAGGTTCGGCCCAGTTGATAACTTTATATATCGGAATTAGCCCTAATCGACAATTTACCCTTTTTTGTCTCTCTTTCCTTTCTCTACATCTCTTCACGTCGCCGCCACAAGGTACATCTCTCCATTTCTCTCTTTCTTCTCACTCTTTTGCTAATAGTTTCTATATGAAGACTCACTAAGACGGTAAAATTATCCTTTTCCTTTTTAGCCTTGTTGATAGATCTAATCTGTCACATATCCATCGGATAATCAATTTATTTCTTGTCGTTGACGTGTTATCGGGAATCTTACTTCGAAGGTTTTAACACATTTTTTTGTTGAACAACCATTCATTGCAGAATTTGGTAGATCGATCTTTTTTGGCCAGTCGTGTCGTGGTTCTATTCTTATACCACCACCATCAAAGACACTTTTTAACTCTGTAACCTGTCATTGTCATTGCTCATTACCATAGGTATACTTGTTTCTCTTTTTCATTTTTTTTATCGAAATAACGAAACCAACAAGATTTTTGTTGTTGAGATGAAATCAATATGAAATGTTATTTATTGTTATAAAAAACTCCATTTTTACCCAAGTTTTTATGGCTCAAATCGAGTTTATATGCAAATAAATTCGAATTTTATTTTTTGTCGAAATTTGAAATTACTTAAAAGCAAGGGTATTTTAGAATAATTTTTGAAGTCAAGTAGTATGAGGTAGTGATTAGTTTTACAAGCAAGCAAGTTAGTTTTTTTTTTTTTTTAACATAAGTTAAGTAGTTATTTTTTTTGGAAATATAAGCTACAATAAATATCAAAAAGCAGTTGTTCAAAAAAAATAATATCAAAAAGCACAAAACGTTGCAGAACAAAACAAAAATTTAAACGGCAGGACACTGAAGAGAGTACACACAGTCACATAGTACATAGTGGACTCTGGTCATGTTGAACCATATTTGCTCTGCTCTTTTGGTATTAGACCTTCAATTTTTCTCCTTTTCAAAACCCATTTACCTCTTCTCATACGTCAATCTCTTGCCTCTTTTCAAGCTCACGAAATGTAATCTTCTTCATCTATATGCAAAAATGTGTGTGTCTCTGTGCGTGTATCTTTGTTGTACACGTATAAACCATGCCCCTTTACGTACTCTGTAGATAAATACAACTATCTATAACAAAGATGCAATTTTTGTTTTCTATTTTTCAATAAATTCTAGTTTTTGTTTGTAAAATGTGTATGTACGATATCAGTTTTTCCGGGTAGTGTATATGCATGAATCTGTTATGCGAATAGAGAACCTTGAACAACCACGAGTAAACGAACTTTACCCTCAAGGTTAGGTTAAAAACTCATGGCTAGTGTATCCCTAATAACCCGAGCGATTATTAGCATTTGGAGGGTGTTTATGTGTGGGAATCTAAGCACGTGTGTGGTTTTCGATTATTTTGGGTTCAATGAACACCCTTTTTGTTTCAATGTGTTTTGATTTTCTTTCTTAATATGCTTTTTGTTGTGCGCCCATAAAAGATTTTGTTTCGAAAATAGATGTTGAAGTGTTGGTTTCTTCTGTAGGTCATAAACCCAGTCAAAGGATTAGAATAATTGTTATAGTACCTAGTGAAATACGTGTTGCTAAGGCTTGATTAGTAATGTAACATTGCTTATTAATGGTTGTATGACAGATGGAGAGAAGAACACCTCAAAGAAAAGCAAGGAAAAGGCCCCTCGAAGATGAATTTAATTCTGCAAGTGAGGGATCAAGAAAAAAGGTAGTTATTAAAAAGGAAGCTGGTGATGAAATTTCTGAAGAAAACTTTAATTTTCGAATACTTTTGCCCAATGGTGAGACTACTGAGGTAACATTTAATGAAACTCGAAAAGAAATTCCATGGGAAGAATTTGTTAAATTAGTAAAGCAAGAATATATCAGGGGTTTGATGAGACAAACAGAGTCTCGAAAACCCAGAAGTATTAACTGGAACAGTGATAATTTGCATTTTGTGGATGCATTTGATAATGAGATTAGAGGTACATTGAGTTTTAGAGCATTTAAACCCTTCAAGTGGAATCTTCTCTCTCTTAAGGTTTGACTTTCTTTTAAATTAAATACTGTCACTTAGTAACAAAAAGTGCTTAATTCTTGTTTTATTATAGGATGGATCAGGGGAAGCTACCACATTTGAGGTTTGTTCATTCGTATATATGTTAAATAGAATTTGTGCATTTTGTATAAAACTCATTGCTTCTAATTTTTACTGTTGTAGAATATGTGGGATTTGACTCCAGATACAGATCTATTAAAGGAGTTACCTGCTGAGTATACATTTGAAACAGCTCTTGCTGATTTAATTGTAAGTGATGCATTTAACAATATTATATTTAATGTGTTTTCTTTAATTGCTAATTCATATTTTCTTCCTTTAACAAGGATAATTCTTTGCAAGCAATATGGTCTAATAAACCAAAGCAGAGAAGATTAATAAGGTATGCTCTGTTTTCTTAATTTTAAAACTTGTAAGTGATTAATCATTTGTGTGTATATGTGTAGAGTGGAAATGGAGAATAACAAAATCGTAATTTTTGACTCTGGTCCTGGAATGGATGGGACTGATGAAAACTCTATAGCTAAATGGTATGACATACTCTTTGTTAATGTTTTACTGTATAATAATATATAGTCCTCTGTTTATTTAGCTATTTGATTTAATGTTCTCAGGGGAAAGATGGGTGCTTCTTTGCACAGATCCTCAAGAACAAAAGCTATAGGAGGCAAGCCTCCTTATTTAGTGGTAAGTTATTAGAATATATATCTATTTTTTCGTTTTGATAATTTGAGTTATAAAAAGTCTTGTTTTGTTAACACAGCCTTACTTTGGAATGTACGGTTATGGAGGTCCAATTGCATCAATGAATCTAGGAAGGTACGTTTGTAACTTGTTTTATTTTTAATAAATACAAATTTTAAATTTACTCTTATGTTGAGCAGGCTTGCGTATGTTTCGTCAAAGACGAGACAATCTGAAAAAGTGTATATGTTGCATCTAGATAGAGATGCTTTACTCAGCTGTACTAGTTCTAAACAGCCTTGGATGGTACTTTCTTTTCTTTTCTTTTCACTTTTACATTGTTTTTTTTGTTGATTAATGTTAAGGAATTTGCTTTTCTTGCAGACAAAAGGTGGTCTTAGAGATCCCACAGAAGAGGAACTTGAATTTGGCAGTTTCACAAGGGTATCACCTTGTTTATAATTTCAATATAGGAATGTTTGTTCTTTAATTGAGTTAATTATTTAATTAATTACCATTTGTACAGGTGGAAATTGTGGAGCCGAAGATAAAAAGTTTGGACATAGAGCAACTTAAATGCAAACTGAAGGATATCTACTTTCCATATATTCAGGTGTTATTGCATTCTTAAGTCTTGATATTTAGTCTCTATTAGAAAGAAATAAGTTAACTAAGATCAATATGATTACTATTGACAGTGTGATGAAGAGTCAGACTCGGGCAGAACAATCCGACCAATAGAATTTGAGGTTTGACAAAATTATCCTCCAGTCTTTTTTGATGTTATTTAATACAATATTATAATTGATAGGTGAATGGTGAGGATTTGGCGGAAATTCATGGTGGAGAGGTGGCTACTACAAATTTAAACTCCTGCAATGGACCTCTTTTTACCTTTCAACTTCGTTTCACCACCAATGCTTCTTCTAGTAGCCAAGGTAATAAAAATGGAAAGTTTGTACTTTATACTCTTTGACTTTACTTATGATTTGAGACTTGTGACAATCATAGGATCTAACCCATCAAGAGAAGCTAATGCAAGAGTGAAGTGCGCATATTTTCCAATTGTGCAGGTATTTTTTCGTTAAAATCTTTTTTTTTTTTTTTTATGAATGTTAACCATGGTTAATAATATAGGGTAAAGAGACAATCGATACTATATTGAATACTTTGGAAGAGTCCGGATATGAAATATCCGAAAACTTTGAGAGGTTTAGTCGTGTCTCTATTCGCCGGTTAGGTCGCTTACTTCCAGATGCTCGCTGGGTAAGTAATCTTTTTATTTATTTTTTATTTATTTTTTGGTCTCATTACACATATTCCTTATCAATTAACGTAATTTATTGGTCTTTTGCTCTAGCCATGGCTTCCCTTGATAGATTTAAGGCAGAGAAAAGGAGTCAAAGCTCAACAAATCTTGAAGAGATGCTGCTACAGGGTCAAATGTTTTATAGGTTCAACTTATCATCATCCTCTTAAAATACCACAATTATATATTGATCAAACTTCATTTTCACTTACATATATCATTGTTCCAATTTTGCAGAAACCGATGCTGGTTTTAATCCGACCCCATCAAAGGTATAGTTTTTCGAATCTATTTATAGATGAACATTGACTAATCTGATTTTATATGTAATTTCTTAGACTGATTTAGCACAGCATCATCCCTATACCACTGTGTTAAGAAATCTCGGAAACAAACTAGTTGATAATGACAATGGTATGAATCTTTGACTTTGAGTTGTATATTACAAATATAAGTTTATTTGTTTGTTACTCATGTTAGTTTATCTTGTAGATGTGCAAATTGAGATATATATACAAGGAAAAAAAGTTGATATTCAAACTCTGGATAGGGAATATCAAGATTGGGTACTTAAAATGCACACCACATATGATGAAGAAATAGATTCTGGTGCAGATCAACCCACATACATATTTAATCCTCAAAACAAGAAAAAACTTGGCGTATCTTCTGATGGTAATTTAATTCAACCTTTTTTACTCATTACAAGTAAAGCTTAAGTTAAATATCCTTTTTTTCTTTTCGATTTTTAGTTTTGAGGATGCATAAAGAATTTGAAAGAAAAGGAAAAATGTGGAGATCAGGTCAAAAGATAAAAGTTTTGAAGGGAGCATGTGCTGGTATAAATAATCAACATCTTTATGCAACATTAGAATGCATTATTCTTGAAGGAGTTGAAGGAGATCCTGGTGGTAAGTTAATTTTTCCTTTTTCTTTTTTTTATTTTTTAAAAGTTTATATTTCCAATCTTATTAATTTTGTTTCGTCCATTCAAAAAATAGGTGAGGCTCGGATTATCTGCAGGTATGTTTCCTTGTTTCTATTTCCTTTTAACTCTACACAAAATGAAGTTTTACTTTTAGTTACTAACATTGAACTATATAGTCCAATAAATGTCCCTCCGGAGAAAGCTTGCCATTTTGGTACTAATCCTGAAAATGTCACTATTGAGATTCGTAACTCCATATCATTGCCTATAAGTGTGATTGATTCTGGAAAGGTACGATAATTTTCTTTTTCTATTTTTACGTTTCATTTTTTTTTTGGAAAGATGTGCTATTTATTGTTTTCTTTTTAGTGTAATACTGTACGAGATGATGAATGGAACGCGAAACTCCAAGTACAACTTCAGAAAGTTGCCTCATCAATTGACTTATTGAGTTCTGAACAGTGCGAAGAATTACAATCACAATTTGGAGAGGTTAATTCTATAAACTCTTGTCATTTTTGTTAACTTGTATAGAGAACTCTATTTTGATTTTATACTCTACTCTAGGGTTTACCTGAGGACATAATTGAAGCTGGGTATGGCCCACCCAAGGAAATTATTGCTGTTATTCGTCCTGCTTCTTTTGATTCTGGCAAAGGTTCAATAAATAGCTTGGATCAGAAGTACATTGTTAAAGAAAATTATGAAATGCATATATCGATTAAGTTGGAAACTAAAGATCAGGGAAAATCTCCTTTAAAACACATTTTTTCTGCTAAAGTGGGTCCTTCATCGCTAAATAAGTTACAAGGGTTATACATATTTTCACTTGAGCTTTTACCACATCTATTTGAAAAGGCTGGTGTTTATACATTCTCACTATCTCTTGTAAGTGACTTGTACCATTTTTTTTTATATTTTTTGTAGTTGAACATGTGAAAAACATATATTTATTTCGTTTATCGTTTGTATTTTGTTAGACCGAGGTGAATTGTAGGGCTTGTGAGAAAAAGGTGCAGGTTAAGCCATCGAGTGAAGTTGGAAACTGGAAACTTTTGAGTAATGAGCAAATTGTAAATCTATGTGTAAGGTAAGATTTTTGGGCTAGCTTGTAAATCACAGGGATGAAAATGCAAAAGAAAATAGAAACTATTATTGATTTGATAGTAACTAATCGTACGTGTATAAACTGTGAACAGGGCTGGCTTGTGTTTACCTCCTCTCAGTGTTGCTTGTTATGATAGATATGATAACAGAATTTGCATTGAAAATGATCCTGAAGCTGTGATAAAATTTAAAGCTACAAAAGGTGTTTATATATCTGCATCCAATATGAATATATCGCTCAACCATGATAAATCAATTATGATTATTGAGGTATGTTTTATATTTACTTGTAACATTAAGAGGACACTTCTTTTGCTCCTTTTTTCAACAAAAAAAAGGTCTAAATATTACAATAATTAGGATCTGCGAGTTGAAAGTCACGATTTGGACAAGATTCGACCAGAGTATGAAACAGCTTTAGTTATAAGTCCTCCAGATGAGTCATTCTCTATAGATGTTCCTTGTCAAGGTAAACTAATACTCATTTTAATGTTACAGTAAAAACACATTGAAAGCTCATAATTTTGCTTTTTAGTACTTCCTGGAACTTTGGATCACGTCAAATGTATAGCACCAACTTTCACAAGTCAATTGCTCCCAGGGCACATAATTAAGGAATTGGTGTTCGAGGTATATAGAATAATAAAAAATATTTGCATATTCATTCATTAAAATGAAAAAATGATGACTTAAATTTCCTATTCTTGCAGATGTTTGATGAATTTGGTAATCATATAAAGGAACACGAGACTGTCCAATTGAATGTAGATGGGTTCAGTTTTCTAGATAAGAAAGGTTATTTCCGAAAGGTTAGTAATAATGTACCATTATTAAGCTTTGTTTAATTGTTTTCTAGATATTCGGAAAGTTACTATTTTATTCTTGTACACACAGGTAGATGATTGTGGATATCTCGACCTTAGTGGCATCTTAAAAGTTACAAAAGGCTTCGGTGAAAATGGTATGTACAAAATTATACACCTGTCATTACTTTATCGAGTATTTTTCTAAAAGCAAAATGTTCTTTTTGTAGCAAACCTTTCTATATTATGTGGTCCTAAAGTTGTCTATGAAAACGAGTTTCCTATCGAGAAGAGGGAGCTACGAGCAGCATTTGAGGTTAGTTCGGTCATTTTTCTCTTATCTATGAACATAAGAATATAATATTTTGTTGATCATATAGGTACCTGAAACTTGCATTGCTGGTTCACAAATGGAGAATATGGTATTTGAAGTAATAGATTCACAAGGTGAAGTTGATGAAAAGTTCCATGAAAAAGATGAACATGGGATTTTTCATACTTTGACGATAAAATCAGACATGTTAAACATAGATGACTCTGTTCAATATACCTTCCGTAATGGAAGATGCACTGTTCGATCTATTTCTCTTCCTCAACAGGAAGGACTTTTCTCTTTTGTAGCTTCTCATTCATCTCATCCACAACTACAATTAACCATTCAGGTTTTATACATTTTAAACTTTATATATTTTCAGCAAGTTTATTAAAATTTCGAATTAACCATGATTTACTAACTCTCCTGTGTAGTTGCAAGTTGAGTTACCTGTACATCTAGGGGTTGAAAGTATGGCTTCACAAAGTACACACGAACCTCTTCTTCTTCTCGAAAGCTCATCATCAGCTATGGAATTTGATAGTGAAGGGCCTAGCTCATTATCCAGACAAGATGTTATTAACTTACTTAAGGCAAACATGGAAGAACAAAAGGTATAAATTTATATATAATCATGGATGTTTATTTAAACTTAGTATTTATATTGTAGCATGTTATAGTATTGTTTTTAATTTCAGGAGCTTGAGCGTGTAGTGTCTGAGAATGAGAAGTTCGTTGGAGAGCTCGAAATCAACATAAAGATGCTTGAAGATAAGCAATCGAAAGAAGAGAATGAAGTGTTGAGATTAGAAGCTAGTATAGATGAAAATGGTGGTGCTATTATTGAAAAAGAGACAATTCTTGAAAAGATAGAGAGTAAAAGAAATTCTGCTGCTTCGATTGTCTGTAAATTACTTGGATCATCATCTCAATCTGAAAAGCGTCAAAGAGATTTTACAGATGATATACTTGGTGTGGTAGCACTTCTTGGAACAGTTGATTCTATTGAGCTTAGCAGGTATGTTTGGTTAACTTTGTATTTATTTATTAACCATGGTTAGTTAATAACAAAGTATTTTCTTGTTTCAGGGTATTATCACGGTATCTTGGAGAGGAACAGATGCTCGCAATTGTTTGCAAATCGCATTCGAGTCCCAATGCATATGATGAGTTATCTACAGGGCTTGGATACTCTGTCAATGGAGGATATCTGGTGATATACCTAGAGGATATAAAGTAAGTAAGATAATAATAAATCTATACCTTAAGATTGTGAAACGTTACTTATTTGATGATGTGTTTGTTTGTTTGACAGGGCTTATAAAGGACAGTTGTGTAGGGACCCACAAAAGACTCTTGGTTTGTTGAGTCCTACCCTACCAACTGGTAAGATCGCAGGAGGGTTTTTAGGGTACGCGGTTAATCTAATCCACATTGATGAAACCTATATGCATCAACATAAGACTGCATCAGGTTTTGGTCTAAGAGAGACTTTGTTTTATCGGCTTTTTGGGGAGCTCCAAGTATATGATACCAAGGCGAATATGAACGAAGCAAAATCATACAATTTAATAAAAGACGGAGCTGTTTCATTAGACGGAGGGATCATTAGAGGAAACGGACTTGTATCTCTTGGATCATGGTATGTATCATTCTTTATTTCTTGTTTTAGTGTTTCTTTTTTAATAATGATAATAATAATAATAATAATAATAATAATAATAATAATTGTCTCTAACAGGGAACCAGAGATCCAGTTTCCTGTTGTTGCAGATGATTTGTCTTCTACAAACAGCAAGGAGATCTTAAAGCTCGTTGCAGAAAAGAAAATTGATATAAAGAAGACAAACAAGTCCTTGGAAGAAGAGAAGGAAAGATTGAAGAAGGCAAAGAAGAAATCGAATGCAGCTAAAGAGAAGCATTCAAAGTTCTTAAAAGACAAAGCAACTTCAGTCACAAATCTCTCTGGCGTCTATACCCCTTAACCCAAATTTCATTCTTATTGAAGAGGAGGATTTTGTTATTCTTATATTATATTTTTGGATTTTTAAAGTATTTTCTTTCTTGTCAAACACAAATTCTCTTAGATTATTCTCTTGGTTATAATTTATTATATAATTTGCTTTTGCGTAAGTGATTAATTACAAATTTATTTATATGCTTCATTAAATCATTTTATATATGACATGTTTAACTTGTAAAATTATGCACTCTTTTATCTTGATTACTTAAATATTCTTTATGCTATAATATATCACGTGTTTAACGTTTTCTAATTATGTCAAACTTAATTGGTATATGATTCCGCATCTAGAACATGTCTCATGCTAAAAGATTAAATTATCCATGACATGAATACTCCTTAATTATATTCACTTGAGCACATTTTTTATCCTTGAATGATTGCTATTTGATTTTGTATTTTAACATACTTTTTTGCTACAACTTGTTATGTGCTAAACCATCTAAATATTACTACTATTGCTAAAAACATACATTTACATTTTCACTTATTTTGAACATGTTCTAAAGTATATATATTATTATTACTTGCAAAAGTGATTAATTGAAAAGTTGTTGAGATGCACATTTAGAATATATCATATATTAAACACAGTTTTTGAGTATTATTTTCTATAAAAAAAAACATGTATCTATATTTTTATATTTTTAAACATGTTTTATACTATAACGTGTTATATGTTTTGAATCTGAAGAGAAAATGCATTACAAATTTCTTTAAAAAATTCATTTTGAACATATTTGGGATTTTTTTTCCGGTATAACTTTTTTTTTTAACCTTGGGGCTTCATTTTTAGCAAAAAACTCATCTCTTTCTCCCCACCATTTTTTATATCATTGGAGATCAAATCAAAGAGACCTCAACTTCATCTAATCCAATAAGATTACTCACCATATCAAAACTTGATACACTTTATTTTATTATCCACTCAAGAAAAGTTAATCATATACATCGTTGTATTATCCACTCATTAGTATGTTGTATCATTATTATAACCTCATTGAATACAAGGGGTCTTGCTCAACCTCTATATTAGAGAACAATGACTTTAGAGTTTGAGATTGAGTATAGTAAAACTTCATTTAGGTTGTGATCGAGCCCATAAAAATCATGAAAGTTAGGCTATGACTAAACCCATAAAAGTCACGGTATATGTTGTCCGGTAAAAATTTTATTGTAAAAGTTTTGTATTTCACTTTTAAAAAATAAAAGAAATTTAATGAATAAGTTTAAAATCTTAAGGTGTAATCCTAAGTAGTGGACTAGGCTCATGTGAGTCTAAACCACTTCAAATATGCGTGTAGTATATATATTAGAATTGCTTAAACTTTTGTCAAACAAAGACAATTTCAATTGTCCTTCTATCTTGTATTTGATAAAGTGTCTAAAAGAACTCTTCCTACTAATAATTATCTTACTTAAGTTTTTAATTAGTCATTATTGATTAGTGTTGTATCCACTCTCTATAATACTTATAAGTGGTATCGAAGCATGACTTTGCGTAAATTGATTAATCTTAAGTCGAGTAAATGATATAAAAACTAATCAAGTGAAAAGTTCTTCTACTAATAAACATCCACTCTTTGTAGGTACAAATTGTAATTCTTAGAGAAAGAGGATAGAGGAATGTATGCAATGCATAGATAGTGAGCTTTGGATGATCACAAGTAGATGTTTTTTTGTGACATATAAGGAAGAAATGAACGAACCGGAGTTAGTGAACTAACGTGAGAAGTGAAAGACTTCGCAAAGCTTATCGAAGACAATAGGACATAACTAACACAAAATGCTTAATCATTGAATATTTTGGTGTGTGCATTATTAAAGTCGGAGCACAACCTTGTTAGTAAACTCTCACCGGCTCATGGAATTCAGAAATGCTTGGAGCTCTCATATGGAATCTTCAATATTGGCCTAAAGGAAAGCGAAAATGACGATCGTGATCTTTTAACTTCAATGACAAATGATGAGGTAGTCTCTTACTCTAACTTTTTCTTATTCTCTTAATGATTCTAATGATGAGTATGATGATTATTCTATGTTTGGTTCCATTTATAAAAAAATGAGCTTTATGTCGAAACAAACAATCTTTTGTTAAATGACTTATGATGTCTCCCTATTTGTCATGAATTAATCCTAGTTGGAGACATCATTTTAGGTGTATTTACTAGTGTATAGGTCGATTTTCTCATGATTTAGTTCACTTTCCTATTTTGTGTCTTGAATTAATTATTTATTATTTTTAGAGCATATTGGGTTTAATTATCTATTTAGTGTGAAGCTTTAAAGATATATAGTAATTAATTAGAGTTCAAGTCAATTCTTAGAGCTAAAGGAAATAGGATAAACATGGAAATTGAAGATAAGGAAACAAAAGCTAAAATATGGAAAAGGAAAAACTGCCATAAATCTGAATTTCACCACCCACGACCACAAATCAGCTCGTATCTCAAAATCGGTGAGGTATTTGGTAGAACGGTCAAGAGTAAAGTTAAATATCTTTCCGAAACGATGAATTTCGACTACTCATACGCGTCAAACATATAAGTATTGAAGCTGTTAGGACCAAAACAAAAACGGGGCTGATTCCATATTTTAGGGTTACGAATTTGAGTTGGGCAAAGAGTCCATTATTTACCTTTTCCTTCAAGAAAACAAATTAGGTCTTCCTATACACTATAAATACAACCTCTTATCATTACAAAATCATCCTTGGAAAAACCTTAAGCCAAGAGGAAGCTGCAACACAAGAGAAGAAGTCTGGAAGGAGCTGAACACCATATCATGTCTTCTCCAACCTTTAAATTTGTAATTTCTTTCCTTTATTTCTTTAGTATGAAATAATTTACTTTTAGCTTGAGATTTAGCATATATGTATGAACCCTAGTGTTTCTACTTGATTTGGGATACTACGGTATTTAATTGGAATTCATGTTTTATGTTCTGTTTATGTGTTTTGATTTATTGTCTGTTTTCCTTGCGGTGCGCAACGTATAGGATTATCTTAATAGTAGTTAGATGATCACCTTAGTTGGGTGTCTAATTATTGAAACACCACATAACTTCTAGAACAAGGTTTAGACCTGACAAATCAACCTAACTAGATAATCATTAGGGTACGTTGTCACCACTATTACCATGTTTGGAATTGAATTGCTTAGGGCCTTGGTGGCGCTTGATTACCCTAGGTTTAGTCTGCCTCATGGTGTGTCCGTAGCCCCCTTAGTCGCTCTCTAGGTCTAAGGTATGGGAATTTAGAATCCTAATTATTTCATATTACATGATTCACCCTTAGACAATAGAATAACCAAAACTAGTGGGGATTACTTGCTAATATCTCGAGCTAAACTCTCATACTACTTGCTTCTATATTTTATTTACTTTTCTCTCTTTAAATTCTTAGTTTAATTTTCTTAAGTAAAAAAAAAACCAACCGCAATCTCTTTTCCTTTATTTTCTTGCGTATTATTTGTTCTAGCTTTTTAATATCTGCACTTGAATATTTGCACAAGTTCTTCTTAACCTTCGTAGTCTCTGAGGAACAAATTCTACTTATTCATTAAAACTTGCATACGTCATGTATACTTGCAGAACCGTGATAGACTAGGGTGTTTATTTGCATTTGTTTATCTATTATGTTGTAACACCTTAGGCGACACCAAGTTGAAAATAGAATAAGAGAGATATCAATACTTTTGTCTTAACTTGTATGATCCATTAGAAACAAATTAAGAGACAACTTGTAAAAACATCTCTTTTCTAGAAGAAACCAAAAGACTCTTAAATGAAATTGTTTATTGTTAAAACTTGTTGATTCAAACTATATCAAGATAAACAACCTTTTCAAATGTTATAATACATACGTTAAATCCTCTTTTTTCAACCGTAATTTCCCCCAAAATTCTCCATGATTTGATTATCGAGTTCTTGAGGAACCCAAAGCTAACTAGTTTAGAAGATACAGTACGAGCAAAATTTTTTATTTCCTCAACATTAGAGCAGATAGATCATCACCCATGAAAAGAGAAAAGAGATTTGAACCTTATCAAAGTGTTTCAGTGCAAAAAACTCCATAAAACAAAAAACCAAAATAAATTGGGTAACAGATGAAGAGAAAAACCCATAAAAAGGTCTCTTCGATGGTACCAAACAGACAATCGTAGGACATTATGTCTCCATATTTGTGATGAAATAATCTAGCCACGAGACATCATCTTAGGTACATTATGTGCTTAGTTGAGGGGGGTTTTCCCTATTATTTGTTAGTTTCTCGTCTCTTGCCTTGTTTTGGAGGTTTGTTACTTTTAGAGAATTTTTGTGTAATTTGTGTGTCAAATGTGAAACTCTTAGGTAAAAAGAAGGTATTAGATGCCAAGACATGGATTATAAGTTATAAAAATAAGATCCAACACAAAATCAAGTGTTGAAGGACTAACAATTTGTTTTTAGAAAGTGCAAAGGTTATCGATCAGGCTTAGATTGTGTAGTATTTCCAATGCTACATAAAATCGATGGAGAATTTAAAGGAGCCCTTTTATATCCAGAAATTTCTTTGAATTTCGGTCGCGTGCCACTGATTCTGAGTGATTTGGAGTTAACGAAAGAGTTGTGATTTTTACAAACTTTATGGGTCAACTAGTCCACTTTCTATGGAAAACAAGTTTGATTTGGATTAGGACTCCAAAACCTTGCCAATAACCTATATTTTTTCCAAACACACACACACACACACACACATATATATATATATATATTGGTATTTGACATTAGAAACTTGTCCTTTCCATTCTATTGAGCAACCTTTACAAAATTTTCAAAGCAAGTTGACCTAGAGAGGAAGCAACAAGAGCTAAAACATCACAACATCGATTTTTCATCTCTCCAGCTCTATCAATAGGGTAATTAGCTATAGATTTCTAGCTTAACCATATTTCTAAGATTTTATTATTTAGTTTTATTATGAATTAAAATGATCATATCTTGGGTTATTATTCTATATAAACCTTAGACTACTATTTTGTTTTTTAATTGATTTGAGCCTAGCTTTAGAATTGTATTTCGTGTTTGCCTTTATTCTATCCCTAGCCTTGATCACATTAGGACTGCTTTTAATAATTAGTATTCTCACTCTGATGGGGGATATAATTTCTTAAACCAACACATAATTGTCTAGTGTACGGTATGATTTTAACGGGCTTGCCTAACTAGATAATCAATAGGGTTAGATTTTCACCGCCAGTCTCTGCGCAAGGTCACCTTACCTAAGTCCCTTGGTAGAGTTGAGGTTGCCTTCTAAGCTACCCTGACGGAAGTTAGAAGGATTATAGAATACCGACTACTTATATTAGCTTAATTTACCTTTATAATTAGAATAAAGACTTAATAAGATAGACTCACACTTGTAGCCTTAAGTTATTATCTTTTGCATTCTTATTAAATTATTCAAGCAAAACAATATTTATCTTATTTAGTTTCTATTCTCAACATCTAAAATAATCTACTCCCTGAAAACAAACTCTAACTTACTATTACTTGCAAACGATCTGTGCACTTGTAGAGAGTTATTTATGGACTTCCTAAGGTGTGTCTGCTTTTATTATTCATTTATTTATCACATGTTTGGGCCTACCATCCACAAAACTAGAAGAGAGAGAGAGATAGGGGGATGTGGTAGGGTAGAGACTAGAAAAAATTGTACCTACATGGTTGTTTTTGTAAGGAAATGGAGAGTTAGGTATCTTTAGGAAGTGGGTGTGATGGTTGATCAGCGGTGAACTAAGAGAGCTTTTGTTACTCGATTGGGTGGAAAACAAAATTTATAACATATGTTGTTTAGTTGATGGGTACACTCTACATCTTCCTAATTAGCCATTAGCTTGTGAGATCGATTTGATAGGAATTGGCTAAAATATGTATATTCTGAGACCTTGAGGTCTTTGATTTAATGTAATTTCAATAAAAAAAACAACATCATAATTTGTAAATACTCTTTTCCTTTAATTCTTTATTTTTATCTTTAATTATTAGTTATCACTAAAATTTACATTAATATATTATTATGATCTTAATTTTTTTTAATAGTTTAGACAACTTTTGTGAATCCTAATTAACTGCCTTGAGATTATTAAATGGTTTTTGAAACTTTATTGTTTAACTGAATTTGGAATTTGCATTGATTATTATAATTCTTGTTTGAAATATATTTTCTTTGTGATGACCGTATATTAGAAATGTTATAATCTATGAACTGCACGGGGGAGGAGGGAGGTTAATAGACAAAATTATATAATTCTAGTATGAATGGATTAGAATCAAGAGATCATCAATATATGTATAACCAAACTAGGATTCAATGTTAACCACTCAATAATTCATAGAATCATTTGAGGGAAGTTCCTAACTTTATAAAGTAGCCCTCAATTACTCGCGAGAGACTTGGGTGGAATTTAGAATCCCGATGAGTATTTTAATTTCAAATTCGTCCTTAATCAACATAATCCTAAGATGTGTTAATTCAGTGAACTCAAGCAATCCAAGTTATACCTTTTGATAGGATACTACCACAATCTCTTTAATTTTTTCTATTAATTAATTGCATTGGAATATAATCAAAACTTAAAAATTACAATCATCTAAAATTGTATTCTTATCTTGCACAACGATTCATCCAATATTTCTTAAACTCGTGATACTAATTTCTATTTCCCATGGAGAACAATATAATCTTACAATTTTACTACTTGGAACTACTCGTACACTTGAAGATCGTAATAATTTAGGGTGCATAGATTAGCTCACTCGCGGAACTTGCCACTATCTAACTTTAGAGCTTCAACAATAAAAATGTATAAATTATGTAAGTTCTATGTTAGTTGAAAAAACTTAGAACATTTCCATCTAATCCCGAAATAATTGTTTAAAACTTTATAACTCAAGGATAAACAAGATGTTCCAAGCTTTGCTAATTTACCTTCTTCAAAGATGTCTTAAAATAAAGTAGTCTTCATCGTAATGGCACCACCAGAATCGTTGACTATGAAGTTTGAAAATGAAAGTTCGACGTAATATGTTAACAACCATCATCGTGTCTTCATGTCAAACCCAACACTTTCATCCATAACACTGATATTAACATTGTGAATTACCACACCACGAACCTTATCACCTCTGAACAATGTTGTGAATGAAAGGCTGAAGGAAATGGATTGCATGAGAGAGGCAACAAAAAAATTATCATGAGACGGATATTCTACATAGAATAAGAAACTGAATCATAAGATTTATTCATTGGAAAACCATGCGAGCACTATTCATAGATGAAGCAGAGAAAATATGAACCACCAAATAGTGACCACACCTCCACAAATCTTTAACTATCATCGGAAAGGGAACCTAGTTCGACACTTTCATCTCCGATGTTGAACACCCCCTTCTTTGATTCACAAATAGAGATATAGTTTTTTTGTCATGAAGAGAGCAATTGAGGGAGAGGACATCGATTAGGGATCTCAGGGGTATAATGGGGAGCGAATTGAATTTTTAAAGCTCTTACCTCTTATAAGCAATAAAAACTAAACCTAACCCTTGGGTTATTCATATCAAATTTTACTACCCTTTAGTAAACATTAGGTATGAATTTTGATCCTTTATAAGTAAAAACCCCTTTGAATTTTAGTAAGTTTGGATTGGAAATCCATAATTTTCAAAGAGTTGCAACTTTTGAAGGCCCACTTACTCCACTTGTCAAAAGTGAAAATCATTACATTTTGAAACCTTCAACAAATTTTCCATATTAAGAATATTTTCCATACAAATTTTGAATTGTTTAATCTAAAAATATTTTTAATCAATTTATAATAGCCTAAAAATATATTTTACTCAATAATAATTAATTAGCTAGGTAAGTAAAGTTGAAGCAAAAATATAGTAAGATGGGTAAAATCGGGATCGTCCAAAACTCAAAAAAACCAAAACGGTTTTTTTGGGACTCAATTTCAGGAAGGTCTCAAATTTTTGTCTATGTTGTAATATATGTCCAAAACGTATCTATATTTAACATAGTGAAATCATGTCAGGAAAGGAAACCCTAACCCATTTAGAACGCTTACCTCTTACTATCTTTTCCGCCGCATATTTTTTAAACTAAATCCGGCCGCTATCGCTGGTGCCATTGCTGGTGATGGCAGCCTCCCTCTCCTCTCTTTTGTTTTCTTTCTCCTTCTTCCCTATTTTCTTTTCCTTCCTTTTCCTTTTTCCCCTCCTTTCTGGTTTGTTACCCTCCCCCGCAGCCGATGATGTTTCCTTTTGTTCCACTTGTGATGACAATTTCCCTTTCTTCTGCCATAACAACCCATACGATCTCAAGACATTCTCTCGTCACTCAGGGGGATATGCCAGATCCGGCCCATTTTCAGGCCCATTTGTCTTAAAATCACCCACCATACTCATCTCTTCCGGTCCTTTGGGGTTTTCCATGGACGACGCCCGCACACAATCTCATTTGGACGTTAAGTTTGAATTTTGGTTTTCATTGTTGGTAGTGTGGGTTTTAGGCAGGATGTTTGGGCTGGGTGGATCCAACCCATTCTGGATCGGGGGTTGGTCCAACTTTAGGCCTTTCTCTGTCGTTTCTTGTACAATACAGTTTGGGCCAAAATCGATGGTTCAAGAAACTATCTCGTTTGTTGCATGGTTGGAAATTTACCTTTTTATTGCGTTTGTACTACACTATTGTAATTTGTGCAGGTTAATTCGACTGGATGCTGTTGGCGATTCACCTTTGGTCTGGCGTTTCATTTCATTAGAATTTGCCAAGGTAAGTCTAGAGTGTTTTCCATTCACTCGAGGAGCTCCTTGTTTGGTTTTTTATTGTTTGAACCTGGATTCGATACTCTGTTTGTCCTGGATGAGTTTAGGTCGTGCTCTTTTGGTTTCGTTGTTGGTTTGGTTCCCTCTTTCCATCTCCACCTCTTTCACCCTTTAAGGTGGTGCATTTACCACCCTTGTTGGTGGTGCAATCTCCTAAGTACGGTTGCTTGCCTAGTTGTCGGTTTTTTTGCCGATTTGTCAATTGCTTGGTGTTTATTTCGTAGATCGATCTTTGGTTTGTTTGGATAATCAGAATGAGTTTTGGGAACCGTTGTGTTATAGAGATATTAGAGCACTCTCCTACTTGGCGTTAGTATGTGTTATCTTTCCTGTTTTCTGTCTTGTAATGTTTTATTTGTTTTCTAGTTTGTTTTTTTATCAGGTTCATTGGTCAACCTTAGTATCTTTCTTTGTAATTTCCTTATTTATAACATTAACAACCTAAAAAAAAAGTGAAATCCTGTACGAGAAAAAAAAAGAAAAAAAAAGTGGAATCATGTGCATATTATGTTCATTTGGTTTCTTGGGTTGTTTTTTTACTAAATAAAAACTATCTTTTATATAGTTATATTTTATGAATATAATTTTAACAAGTTTTTTTAAGTAAAAATTTATTATATTTAACTTTATATCTTGTATTTTATTATTTTATTATTTTTTATATTAGAACCAATGGGATTAGCTCACTGGCTAGGACTTTGGTCATCCAATCTAGTGGTGTAGGTTTGAACCGAGTCAATGACTTTGAGTTCAAAGTGGCTCTCTTATGTAACAATTTTTTTTTTATATTAGTGTTTTTAAGTGAAAAATTAATTATTTTTATGGTTTGTAAGATTTTTTGAGAAAAAAATAATTATTAATTTTCTTTTATATTATATGTTTATAATTACATTGTATGTGCATATTTTTGAAGACTTTTTCATTGAGATACTAATAGTTATTTTTTTATATTAGTGTTTTTAAGTGAAAAAATCATTATTTTTAGGGTTTGTAAGATTTTTTGAGAAAATAATTATTTATTTCCTTTTATATTATATGTTTATAATTACATTGTATGTGCATAATTTTGAAAGACTTTTACATTGAGATTCTAATAGTCATAATAATAAAAGAGTAATGTTGGATATCATTTCAAATCATATTATTTTTTTTATCACCTATTAAATGGATTTTAAATGGACTAATTATATAATTTATTTTTTCCACTTATCACTTCCTCTTTTTTTCATGATTGGTCCACATAAAGGTCGATAAAAAATGATATGATTTAAAGTGTTATCCAGCATTACTCATAATAAAAATAATAATAATTTATTACATTTCTATTTTAAAAAAAAAGATATATCTATTATTTTGGAAGGTTTTATCTATCTGCAATTCTTTTTTCTTATACTCTGTATCTGTAGTTATATATTTTAAGGCGCACTATTTCAAAAATAAATTAATACAATGTATCAAATCTCATTAATGTTAGATATTTATTAATTTAAAACATGACTAAAAAATATATTTTAGAAACATTTATGGTATAAAAATTTAGATATTTATATTGCACCAAAATAAACCTTTTTTTTTCATTTTAAGTATCTCATAGACTTGACCAATCCTTGATAAAATTAAAAAAAATTTGGTTTTACTTTCTAAAAAAGTTATATATTATTTATACTGTATTTGAATCCAGATACTCTTTTTATCGAATCTTATTTAGTCGTATTTGTTTACTTTTTAAAAATGTTTAATATTACTTTTCCTGGTCATAAAAAATTATTACCTATTTCTAAAAATAATAATTTATAAAATACTATCCATTTATAATTTATCCAATTTCTATCTCTATCTATGAGGGAGTATTAAAGTTTTTATTTAAGAGATATTAGCTTATAGAGACCAAATACTCACACACCACCTCTAAACAAGTCCATTTCTTTATTAACCCCCTATAAAGTCCAAATATTTTTATTTATACCTATAATACCCTTTATTTTTATTTAAATAATATAGTAATTAATTCTATATGTTATGTAAGGCAATTATCCTACAATCAATTTCATAGATATTAATTTTCACTTATTTTGCTACTTTTATACAATAATATCAATGCTTCGATAGATATCAATTACATGGATATTAAGTCTCATATATTTATCAATTACATAAAGATTAATTTGCATTTATTCAGCTATTCTTATACCATGAAATCAACATTCCCATTTATATAATTCTACAATCATATGTATTAACGGAAAGAAATCACTTATATCATTATTAATATAGCATATCATTGTTTTTTTATTACTGCATTAACTTTAAAGCTTTTCAAGTTAGTCTCAAGCCTTATAACCTTTGTTCGCGAATTGCATAGTAAAGGTTAGCATCTTATTATGGAATAACGTTTTTTATGTGAATAGGTATACAAATGTGTAGTTATATTATGGATTATATTGCATACTGCTATTGAGCAAGATGATTTTTTTTTACAATACAACCCATACATTCAAATACCACCCGTAATTTTACAAATACACACCAATGATTTTGCACTACAATACCATACCCAAAAACATCACCAATGGCTTAGTTATATAACCATAACAACTATTATAACCTAAAATCGCTAAATTTAAAACAATACACTACATTCAATATTCAATAAGATTCATTGAGTGTCCCTAAACAGATTAGTTTCATACACCAAAGAAATATACATGTAAACCAATAAAACAGAACTAACACTTCACATCCACTAAAAGACACACATACCATCTATTTTGATACACACACCATTAGTATTGTGCAGAATTCCCACTATGATTCCGAGTATGTCTCGGTCTTATTCCATACTACCATCTCATTTCATTAACATGTCAACGACTAAGTACAAAATACAACTTCACAAAACTACTAAAACACAACTTACTCAATGTTTAACAAAACATATCCACAATCAAGTTTAAGATGTTTATCAAAATGCAGAAAAATTACAATGCAAAACACAACTTAATTGATAGTTAAATTCTGACATAACAAAAAATCAAACTTGATGTTTATCACAAGTTTCTCTTTACTTCCACCTTCTACTCCCAGAATAAGCCGCACATCATGGGGCGTGAGCTCGAGACACTTCCGTCCCGTAACGAAACCATCTTCATTCAAAGAATATTTTCTCAATATATCGTAAATATACCTCCATCCTTTCCGGAATCCTTCTTTATCGCATTTGGTTTCATAAGAACCTCGTATTAGCATGTAGAAGGGAAATAGTTTTTAAGCCAACACGTGATCATCCGTTACCATCGACCCAGAAAAAACGAAAACAATGGCCTCCATCAACGATCGGTATGTAATTTTTTTCATACCTGGACAAAATCAAAACAATTAAATCCTATTCCAAATCATATCTACTCAATTTTATTTCCTATTCCTTGCTACAAAATTCCACCCTTAGCTTATGTATTTTGTCTACTATATTGGAACCAGTTGTAGTACCTAAAAATACAACTTTACACAAGCAGACCACAACATATTAATTAGCACATACTCTATCAAAAAATTAACATAACAACTCAAACATTGCAGACACAACATAACATTGCATACCTTCAAAAATTGCAGACATTTAAAACCAATAAAGAACCACATACACGTATCTAACATCTATGAATTCCATGAAAAAACTTTTGATATAACAATCTGACAAAAAAACTAAACAATACATCTGAGTACTCCGCTAGATTACGCTACATTATTTTCTATTAAATTAGCAGCGTACCAGATGTTGATTATTCTACATAATCACCTACATCAACAATTAACTGATTTGAGACACCATTTGAAAATCAAAACTCAGCCACCCAATTATACGAAATAATCACCTACATCATTTGAAAATTAAAACTCGACCACCCTATTTTTTGCTATTGTTTTAAATTTATTTTTAAAATTGTGTAAAACTGAACATCGAATACTACCATGGGAGACACCACGCAGCAATTAGACAACCCCAAACCCATACTTTGACACACCCAACTTGTTTTCTTATTTTTTGAATTAAACAGAAAACTAACCTTTTACTTTTTTCTTCGGTTTGCTCTTCAACGGGGGTCTCAACATTTTCGTTACTCACACCGTACAATACTATGAAGATCTCACACAAAACAATCGGATGATTAATGGCCTATTTTTTGTGTGATTGTGTGATTAAGGGAGATGAATAGATTTTTTCCTTTAGCTCTGTAGACCGATTTGTAATTAATCTGGCTTTAGAGTTTTAAGGGTGGAACGCGTGTGTGTCACTAAACTTTTATTATTCTGGCGCGTCAACAAGTGCAAAGTTATTTTAGGGGTATTTGGGTCACTTTGTTGGTTTGGACCCTTTAAGCCAAATATGGTGGTGTGTGGTCCTCTTAGGTAACTAACCCTTTATTTAATACCTATTTATAATAATAAAACACTAAGTGATATTTTAATAATTACATGATAAATTAATTATTTCTTAATTCACGTCTACGTAGAGGGAAATATGATAACTTTTTGTTGCCCAAAATAGTATTCTTCTTTCTATATCATTAAAGTATTATTTTCATCCTATATCAATTTTAACTCTAATAATAAAAAGAATAAATTAATATTATATTAAATAAAGATAAATTTATTAAGAGGAAATATTAAATGTTTTTTAATATTTGTGATTAAAAAGGTAATAGTGGTCAAATAAAGTTGTACAACAATAACTAAAGTAAATAAAAATAAATATTCATTGACCTCAAAATGGTCCACCATATAACATTGTCAGAAAGTCTCTCCATTGTCCAAGGTCCTCATAGTACAACATATACATACTCCATAGTCTGAATATGAAACGTCTCAAACATACATAGAGTAACACATACTGTAAGAATTTCTATATATTTGCACTCTCATGCAAATCAGCTGATCATACCATTATTCCTAGCTACTCACCAACGATTAATTCTTCACATCACATTTCTCAATCATTTTCCCTTCTTCAAACCCACACCACAAATGTAAGCTTTTTATTCCAATATTTTTCCTATACACAGAAACACGAGTTATTGTGTGGTTTCTATGTTATACACATATAATATATGCATCAATTTACCAGCACCGTATATAGATACAACTATGTTTATACAAAATTAAAAGTTCTTTGTCTTTTTCTTCTGATATTTCTTTTTGGTTGGTAACGAGTCTAGTATTTGTTTACCAAGAGGGTATAGTACTGTATATTATTCTATTTCTGTATGTTATACATATGGATGTATTTGTTATATGAAAATAGAAGTAGCACCCTTTTGAGTACATTATACACGGCTACACTTTTCTGTATGAAAAATGGAAACTTTTTCTTCATTTGGTTTTGTAATTAAGATAAGATCAAGTCTTTCTGTTTTTTCTCCTGTGCTTCACATCAAGCTGTGTAAATCACTTATTGTTTCTGATGTATACCTACACCTTTGCTTTCTGAAAATATGTGCGTGTGCGTATGTGTATGTGTGTGCCATAGAATATATATATATAGAGAGAGAGAGAGAGGGAGTATTACTTTTTACCTAATCTTTTGTGATTCTGTGGGCTAATATAACCTTGATTATGTGTTATCAATATCATTCATGTATTGTACTGTTGTTGTATGGCAGATGGATAGGTCAACACCACAAAGTAAACCAACAAAGAGGCCACTTCATGAAGAATGTAATTCTGCCTCCGAAGGGTCTAGAAAAAGGCTGGCACTTGTGCCAAATATCAAGAAGGAATCAGATTATGAAATTGGTATAAGAAAGAACTTTAATTTTTGTGTACTTTTGCCTAATGGTAAAAGTGTCGAGGTAAAAGTCAATGGAACTTGCAGCAGTGAAATTCCTTTGGTTGAATTTGTTAACGTGGTTAGACAAGAATATAAGAAGGTTCTGAGAGATGCAGAGTCTTCAAAGTTTCAAAGATCTATAAACTGGAGGAGCAATGATCTGCATTTTGTCGAGGATATAAATAATACAGAGATTCGAGACAAATTGGATCTCAAGATATTCAAGCAAAAGTGGAATAGACTCTTGCTTAAGGTTTTTTTATGTTTTTGTAATTAAAAATGTTGTCATTTAGTAGTTTCCATTACATAAAAGGTCTTAGTTCTCGTTCTATATTTGATTTGTAACAGGATGGACTAGAGGAATCTAATACATTTGAGGTTTGTATATTTACATATTTACATATTTTCTATATCATATCTTTGACAAATTTGCGCATTATACTAATACTTAGAGTGTTCCTAATTTGCTATGATAGAATATGTGGGATCTTACCCCACATACAGATTTATTAATGGAGCTACCTGCAGAATATACATTTGAAACAGCGCTTGCTGACTTGATTGTAAGTTTATATAATGCATTTAACAAATCCAATTTTGTGTCTGTCCTCTACTTTTTGATTGCTAATGCCATTGTTTTTCTCCCTCTTTTTGATAAAAGGATAATTCTTTGCAAGCTGTATGGTCTAATAAGCCAGATGAGAGATTCATAAGGTATCATTCAGATTATATTCTCTTGTCAAAGTATTTCGCCGTTCATATTATAAGATATGGTTTATGAAATTTAGATCAAGTCGCATTTGATTTGGTTATATTATATTCATGTTTAATAAGATTTTTTTATATGACAACTTTAACTTGATTAATGTTTTTTTGTCTCTCTTTAGTGTGGAAATAAAGGAAGACAAAATAATAATTTTCGACACTGGCCCTGGAATGGATGGGAGTGATGAAAAATCATTAGCCAAGTGGTAAAACATACTCTTATATATATATATATATATCCTAAACACTTTTAGTCATAAATTGTGTCTGTCTCATAATCTCATGCTATCAGGGGAAAGATGGGGGCATCTTTGCACAGATTATCAAGATCAAAAGGAATAGGAATCAACCCACCTTATTTAGTGGTATGTAAGGGAAATAATTATGTGATCATTTTAGTGGTTGTTAGATTAATTAATTTGTCACTGTTACATTTGCAGCCTGTCTTTGGAATGTTTGGTTATGGAGGTGCAATCGCATCAATGCATCTAGGAAGGTATTATTTATTTCTGAAAGCTTGTAATAAAACATGTTCAACTGCACATTTGGTAATTTTGTATCTTACGCCTGTTTTGACTCAGATCTGCTCTCGTTTCTTCGAAGACAAAAAGATCGAAAAGAGTGTATATGTTGCGTCTTGAGAGACATGCTTTACTTAGCTGTTCTAGTTCTGAAAATCGTTGGAGGGTGGGTAATTTAGTGTCCTGATAATTTTTTTTATGTATGTTCATGGATTTCTCATGTTTGTTTGTTTCTTTATTGCAATTTGCAGACAGAAGGTGGTCTTAGATACTCCTCAAGAGATGAAAAAAGAAAATCTTTTGGAAGTTTCACAAAGGTTACTTCACTTTTCTAAAATGAGGAGAGATTAACATACTTTTCAATTGCTGTACTTATTACCATCTCTAAATGGCTTGGCAGGTGGAAATCGTGGAGCCGAAGATCATGGGTCGGGATTTAAAGCAACTTCAATGCAAACTGAAGGATATATACTTTCCTTATATTCAGGTGAATTTTATCAGTATACTTGTCATATATATGAAATAAATTGTGATATTATTGTAATGCACAAAAAGGAACAATTAACATTCATCTTTCTTTCGACAGTGTGATGCAGGCAAAACAATCACGCCAATACAATTTGAGGTTCTATATTCTTCTTACTTTATTTTTCATATTAGCAGAAAATCTTATTCTTTGAGTTAAATTGTTTATCAAGATTGTACTTGTGATGCTATTTTGTAGGTCAATGGTATAAATTTGGCAAATATAGCGGGTGGTGAGGTAGCTACAACAAATTTGCATTCAAGCAATGGACCAGAGTTCACATTTCAACTACATTTCACCACCAATTTCACTTCGAGCAGCCAAGGTATAGTACAATCACGAGAATGATATGGAAATACTCCACCTCTTTAGCTATTCAAGTAATGCCTAATTATCTTGACTTTTAATATATAGGATCTAATGCACCAGAAGGAGCACATGCAAGAGTGAGGTGTGTTTATTTGCCAATTCAGCAGGTACTTTTTCATCATCTAATTTAAGATATATATCAATCATCCTCTTTTTTTAAACGTTTTTTCATGGTTCAATAATAGGACAAGGAGACAATTGATAAAATATTAGAGGAATTGGAAAGAATTGGAATAAACGAAGACTTCCAGAGTTTTAGTCATGTCTCTATTCGTAGATTAGGTCGCCTACTTCCAGATGCACGTTGGGTAAGCTACTTCGACACTCTTGTTTCTTATTCTTGGAATTTAAATTTGTCAAATAAATATCTGATATTGTTAACTTTTGGTCCAGCAATGGCTTCCTTTCATGGATCTTAGGCAGAGAAAGGTTGAAAAGGCTCAAATCTTAAAGAGATGCTGCTACAGGGTTAAATGCTTTATAGGTTGAACTTTTCAACCTTTAGTATATACTTATGAGGTAAATCATTAGAGTTGCTATTCGTTACATTTCCTTGTTTATATTGCAGAAACTGATGCTGGTTTCACTCCAACTCCATCAAAGGTACATGCATATCTTCTTTTTCTTATAGACTATATATAGCATTTACTCATCCAAACATACATACTCACTCACATATGTTATTGTCTGTGTAGACCGATTTAGCGCATCATCATCCATATACGACTGTATTAAGGAACTTCGGCAACAAGGTTCTTGAGAATGACAAAGGTATATGCTATTTTTGGTTGTATTTTAGCTGGATCAAATTACTTTGAATCTCATACAAGTTTATCCTGTAGAAGTGGATGTTGAAATTTATATAGACGGAAAACCAGTCACCCTCCAGGTCTTGGATAAGAAATATCAAGCATGGATTCTTGAAATGCATAGTCTCTACGACAAGGAAATTGATTCTGGTGCAGATAATCCTACATTCATAATTAACCCTCTAAACAAGAAAGAACTTGGTGTATCTGACGATGGTAAAAGCCTAAAGTAATTGAATTTAATAGTTGCATTAAAAGTAAACTTAAGTGTTTTTTATGTTTTAGTTTTGAGGGTTCATAAAGCTTTTCCGAGGAAAGGAATAGATTGGAAATCAGGACAGAAGATTAAGGTTTTGAAGGGAGCATGTCCCGGTTTTCATAAAACACATGTTTATGCTACATTAGAATTCATTATCCTCGAAGGATGTCAAGGGGATGCAGGTGGTGAGGCACGGATTATTTGCAGGTATGCCACTTTCTTAATCATTTTACTCTTCAAAGGTCGTAAATGAAGATTTATTAATTCTTCACAACACTATTTGAAATATAGGCCAATAAATGTCCCTGACGAGAAAGCTGCCCATATTTCTACCAATAATGGAATTCCGGCGATTGAACTTTGTAGCTCCATCTCTTTACCTTTTAGTGTGATCGACACTGAAAAGGTTTGACACTATCTTTATTATGTTTCAAGAATATTCGCTTCAAGTTTCAACCTTTTATTGAAATCTCACAAGCATGTGTCGTTTTTTTCAGTGTATTCCTGTCCGAGATAATGAGTGGAACAGCAAACTTGAACAGCTTCGTCATAAAGTTCCCTCGTCAATTGACTTACTGAGTTTTGAACAGTGCCAAGAAATAGAAGTTGGAGAGGTTAAATCTGAATTCTGTTCACTTGTTCAATTAAGAACTTGTATAAACCTTACTTTATTGAATTGCAGGCCTTGCCTGTAGACACAGTTTATGCCGGCCATGGATGTCCCAAAGAAATTGTTGCAATTATTCGTCCTGCATCATTTGATTCTACGAATGTTTCCAATAGTTTAGACCAGAAGTTTATTGTTAAAGAGAACTACGAAATGAAATTAGAAATCAAATTTGACGCCAATGATGGGAATTCAACTCGTATTTATTCTTCTGAAGTTGTGACTCCTTCATCCTGCAATAGATTCCAAGGTTTATATGTATTTTCACTGAAGGAGACACCTCGATTATTTGAAAAAACTGGTGTTTACACATTCTTGCTTTCTCTCGTAAGTTACTCTTACCAAACATTAATTTTATATTTCTTGATTGTACTCGAGGTTGACTTATCTATATATTTGTGTTGTTAGAAAGAGGTGACTTGTAGGAACTGTGAGAAAAAGGTACATGTCAAAGCATCATCTGAAGTTGGAAGCTGGAAACTCCTGAATAAGGAGCCAATTGAAAATGTTAGCGCAAGGTAAGGGTGATATAAAATGTTTTTTTTATATTAATTGTTTGATAGATCCTAATCATATATGTTTAAACTGTGTCCAGGGCTGGCTCATGCCTTCCACCTCTTAGGGTTGCATGTTATGATAGATACAGTAACAGAATTCCTTTCGAAAGTAATATTGAAGTTGTGATCGATTTTAGATCAGAAAAGGGTGCTATGATATATGCAGAGGATAAGAATGTAACTTTCAGCCAAGATAAATCAACCATGATTATTAAGGTATGTCTTATAGACAGCTACAGCTGGATATTAAAAATATACTTCTTTGCATCTTAACAAAAACAAGTGCTAACTCTAAATACTGTATGAACAGGATATACAAGTTAATGGTCGATATTTGGACAAGATTCGGCCAAAGTATGAAGTCACTTTACGAATTTTCCCTCAAGATAATGAATTGGTTAATGTATCTGTTCCTTGTCAAGGTATTTCGCTTCCTATTATCTTCTCCTTCGTGTGCTAAATAATCTTTACTAGAGTTTCTATAGAATTTTAGGAAAAATGTATAATGTTCTTCCCTTTGTTAGTCTTTCCTGGCTTTTTGGATCATGTCACATGTCAATCTTCAAACATTGGGAAGCAGCTTTTCCCTGGGCAAACAATTAACGATTTGGTGTTCGAGGTATGCATTTTTTTCTCATAATCAAGCCAAAAAAGACAGTGAACCATATCAAGTCTCCTATAGATTTGGAGTATACAATATTACTTGATAAATTTGTTCAGGAAAATGATGCAGTTTTTTCGCTTTTTGCAGATGTTTGATGCTAATGGTAATCATTTAAGGAAAAATGAGAATGTAAAGTTTGATGTGGCTGGTTTCTGTTTTCAAGATAATAAAGGTCAAGTCCGAAAGGTTAGCAGTTCTGTGCTATTTCAGTTCTTGTTAAATTGACATATTTCTTTTCCAAATCTAATTAATAATCTATTAGCCGAATTATATAATAACAAGATTCTTAATTTGAGATGACATTTATCCGTAGTAAGCCTAATTCTTGTTGACACAGGTTGATGATCATGGGTGTCTCAACCTCGGTGGCAAATTAAAAGTTACAAAAGGATTTGGTGAAATATGTATGGAGTTGCATTTTAGTCCTTATTATTACATGTATAAATTATGCAATAAACTATAATTGTAATGTTTTTTTTTGTAGCGGTCCTTGGTGTTACGAATGGAATTAAAGTCATCCATGTAACCTTTTTTGATATTGGACATCGAGAGCTACGAGCTGCCTTTGAGGTTAGTTCAATTATTTTCTCCCTTTCTAGAAACAAAACAATATAGATGTAACTTTGGGTTTTTCTTGATTTTTAGGTGCCTGTAGTGTGTTATGCTGGCTCACGATTGGAGGAACTAATGTTCGAAGTCATAGATTCAAATAAGGAAGTGGATGAAAAATTTAACGAAAAAGATGAATATGGAAATTTCCATTCTTTAAAGATAAAGTCAGATACATTTAATGTAGATGATTCAGTGCATTACACTTTTCGTAATGGTTGCTGTACAATTCGATCTATTCCTCTTCCTGAAAAGGAAGGAGTTTACTCTCTCGTAGCATTTCATTCTTCTCATCCACAGCTTCAATTGAACATTGAGGTTGCATACATTTCCAAACATTGTATATTCTTAACAAGTTTACTTAAATAACATTTATTTTTATACTATTTCACTTGTAGTTGCAAGTAGAACAAGCTGCAGATTTGTGGAATGAGAATATCAGAACACAAACTTCAGATGGAAATCTTTTGCTTCTCGAAGGCTCATCCTCTCTAATAACGCCTCAACGGAGATACGAGGAAGCCAATCCCCGAGATTCAGATGGAAAGACTTTGCTTCTCCAGAACTCATCTGCCAGCCAAGATGTCTTAGCCTTGATCTTGTCCACCATGGATGATCAAAAGGAGCTCGAGGATGCGATCTTCCAGTATGGTATGTCCATTGGAAAGCTTGAAGATAATGTGAAGATGCTTGAATATAAGAAGTCAAAACTAGAGAAGGAGGTCTCAGACTTGCAAGGTTTGCAACTCCACAGCCTTTCTTAACTTAGCATATCAAAGTTTGTAAATTTTTCTTCGGTTTTATGTTGCAGCTATTATAGTTCATGATGGTTGTGAAGGTATGGATAAGGAGGTAATAATAGGAACGATCATCTCTAAGCGCGATTCTGCAGCTGCTTTAGTCTGTACCTTACTTGGATCGTCTCTGTCTGAAAAGACATATCCAAAATTTGTGAAGGATATATTTGGGGTGGTTGCTCTTCTTGGGACAGTAGAATCTAGTGATCTTAGCAGGTATGCTTTACTACAATTCCTTTGTTTCAAATATTATTTTAAGGTAAATGTTTTCACATTCACTTGTGTGTCCCAGGATGTTAGCACAATATCTCGGTGAGGATCAGATGCTTGCAATTGTCTGCAAATCTCACTCTAGTGCTTATGCTTTTGAGAAGAAGAATCAATCAAATGATCGCAATGCATTCGATGAGTTAGCTTCAAGACTCGGATATTCTGTCAACGGGCACTATCTTGTTATATACCTTGAGGATACACGGTATTAAAGAATGTTTAAAAAACTCCCCTCCTATAATTGGTAAATTGCACCATTAGTTACTTTATTCTATCTTTCTTGCAGGCCATATAAAGGAAAGATAGGTAATGATCCACAGGGGAAGCTTTGTTTGCTGGATCCTATATCAAATGGAAAAGCCCCAGCAGGATATTTAGGGCATGCAGTTAACATGATCCAGCTTGACGAGAATCAGTTGCGATGGAGCACAGAGGATGGTCATGGTCTTCGAGAGACTTTGTTCTACCTTCTCTTTGGCAAGCTCCAGGTGTATAAGGATAGGGAATCCATGAACAGGGCAAGCTTATGTAACTTTATAAGAGATGGAGCTGTTTCCTTGGATGGAGGTATCATTAGAGGACATGGAATCGTGTCTGTTGGATCCCGGTATGTATACATCTGTCCTTTTTTGTTTCTTTCGCTAACGTTTATTGTGTCTTATTCGCGTCTCTTGTCTTCACAGGGAACCAACTATCCAGTTCCCTGTTGTTTCAACTGTCAGTCAGGTATGTTCATCACCACATAAAGTGAGAAACTTGAAGTTGATAGAAGAGATGAATACGAAGCTGAAAGAGACAAACATGCGCTTGGACGATGAGATGAAAGCACACCAGAAGACTAGGAGGAAACTCAGCAAGACGACAGATAAGTATAAAAAGTTCTGTAAGGAGAAGGGACCTTCAATAGATAATCTGCGTGGCTTATATAGCTCTCAAATTGCTTCTGGTCAAAACAGTTTAACAATGTAAACTTTTTTGGAGAAAATTGTAATACTTTTGTTAAGTGTTTTCCCATAAATACAAGCACTTGTGAGCAGTGACAAAATTTACAGTTCCTAAATGTTGTTTTAGTAATCAGAAGCATTACAACAACTTTCACCAACTAATATTTTTGTTTAGCACATAACAATTTTTTTTTGTTTAGAACTCCCAGGCTCTCAAGGGCATCTCAGATATTTCATGACTCAAAACTCCCTGCTCCCAGAATTGTGGGGCTCCCTCCCTTCCTATTAAGAAGAAAGATAAAAATATAAAGATGTATAGGATTATAAACGAGACACACGATTTATGTGGTTCGATAATCTGTTTATGTCCGCAGAGATTTATGATAGAAAATCTTGGATAAAAAAGAACAAAACTTTTCTATAATCATTCTTATATTTTATCACAAGTTTATCACTTACACTTCATTAGTTTTCACATCTTTTATATATATATATATATATATATATATATATATATATATATATATATATATATATATATATATATATATATATATATATATCCTGCCCAACTCCTTGCGATGGTGAAATATGATACAAGAATTGCAATTTGCTAGCTCATATATAAGAAATATTACCTAAGAAACAAGTTTCTCAATTTCGTAATCTATCATCCCTCACGTCATTATTAGTTTGAGTTTCAAGGTAAAATCTAACAATGTATATGAATACATGATAGAAGACTTTAGGAGTTAGTATAAAATCCATTTAGATTGCATGCAAACATAGGTAAATGATAGGTAGAATTAATGAACAATGCAAAAGAAGTAAACTTGTACTTAAGGAAAATGTTTGGTTTGTAGAACGTGATATCCGAATTAGCAGAGAACCCGCTTAGGTATGAACTAGAGGCAAACTATGTAATTAGGAAAATGATAGAGGCAGTTCTTTGTTAGCCCTTTGAGACTTTTTAGCTTTCTATCCTTTAATATAATATTATCCGTCTTAGCCCCATTTTCAGCCTTTAAGCCTTTCTTTTGTCGTCATAATATGAACCCATATCCTTTTAGATTATTAGGCATTACCATATGACCCACACTTGAATCACAATCCTAAGACTTCCTGTGTTGAGCTTGAGTTTGGGGTGGTGGGTTCATTATTGGGAGATTACATTGGAAGGGATTTTGTATGTGTTTGTATATATGCGCAATTGTTGATGATGTATTATTTGTAACCCTTTGCTGGGGTCTTTGAAATCTATATTATATTTCAGAGTTTTTTTTATAGTCCAGATTCACCCGCATAAGTGGTGGCCAGGATTAAATCTGGCCAAACATAAGTGGTGGCCAGGATTTAATCTAGCTAAATATAAGTGGTGGCCAGGATTGATTCTGGACCCACTTATCATTAATACTATTAATTAATCTTTATTTACTTTATAAAAAGAATTATATTTTGAAACAAAAGACCTTAAATCACTCTTTTATTTCTCTCATTATTTTTTTATTCTTTTCATATATCTCTTAAAATTTTCACTTTTTTTTTATTTTCTCATTTATTATATCTATATAAAAACCACATTGATCTTTTAAAAGTTTTTTTTTTAAATTGGGAATATGGGAGCAAGGAAAATAATATTGGAATATATGGTGGAGATAAAAATAATAATAATATCTTAAAAAATTTAAGAACAATTGGGCAAATCCGATTTGGACCTTTACAACCAAATTACAACAAATTGATATTTTATTTAATAATACTTTAATAGCGAAAATGAAGTATATTTTATTGTAAAAATATATCAATAAAGGTTACATTATTAATTATAAATATTATAAAAATTATCCTACATTTAATTTTTTCTATTAATATTTTAAAAAAATATTATTTCTCTCACCCTTATTTCTCTCATTATTATTTTATTCTTCTCATAAATCTCTCAAGATTTTTAATTTTTTAAATTTCTCATTTATTATATCTATATAAAAACCACATTGATCTTTTAAAAGATATTTTTTCAAATTGGGAATATGGGAGTAGTGTATAACCCTACACGATTTTTCGACCCCTTATCCATAACCTTAGACCCTTGGCTATCAACCTTAACGTTAACCTTAACCTTAACTTTACCCTTAACCTTAACCTTAACCCAAACCCAAACCTTAACCTTAATCTTAACCTAAACCCAAACCTTAACCTTAACCTTAACCTTAACCTTAACCTTAACCTTAACCTTAACCTTAACCTTAACCTTAACCTTAACCTTAACCTTAACCTTAACCTTAACCTTAACCTTAACCTTAACCTTAACATTAACCTTAACCTTAAACTTAACCTTAACCTTTAACTTTATTTTTAACTTTACCTTTACCTTAACCTTAACTTGAACCTTAACCTTGACCTTAACCTTGACCTTAACCTTAACCTTAACCTTAACCTTGACCTTAACCTTGACCTTAACCTTAACCTTAAACTTAAACTATACCTTAACCCTAACCCTCCACCTATTATCCATAACCTTAATCCCTTAGCTATTAACCTTATTCTTAACCTTATCCTTAGCCTTAGCCTTAACCTAACCTTGACCTTAAACTTAACCTTAATCCAAACCTTAATCTTAACCTTATCCTTAACATTAACCTTAATCCTAAACTTAACCTTAAACTTAAACTTTAAACCTTACATCTTAAACCTTAAACCCTAATCTTCATCATCACCTTAACCTTAACTTTAATTATAACCCTTAACCTTTAACCTTAAACCTTACACCTTAACCTTAACTTACCTTGACCTTGAACCTTAAACCTTACAACCTTATCTTCATCTTCACTTTAACCTTAACCCTTAAACCTTAGACCTTAACCCTTGAATCTCAAGCCTTAACCTTTACATTCACCTTCATCTTAAGTTTAACCTAAACCTTAACCATAACCTTATCCTTGAAGTTAAAACTTAACCTTAATCTTGAACCTTGAACCTTGAACCTTGAACCTTGAACCTTAAACATTAAACCTTAAACCTTAAACCTTAAACCTTAAACCTTAAACCTTAAACCTTAAACCTTAAACCTTAAACCTTAACCTTAAACTTAACCTTAACTTTAAACCTTAACCTTAAATTTCATCTTAAATGTAACCTTAATCTTAAACAGATAAAGAATCATCGCGCTAATATTCGACCTTAAACCTGAAATTTTGTTAAACCTTAAACGTTTAATCTTAAACCTTAACTCTAACTTAACCTTAATCAACTTTAACCTTAACTTTAACCTTAAAATTAACCTCATCCTTAACCTTGACCTAAATCTTAACCCTAACCTTCTTCTTGATGAGAAACAAAAGAAAAACTTGAACCCTAACTTTAACCTTGACCTTCACCCTTGGAACCTGTGTTCAATTTCCGTTAACAAAACAAATTTTTTCTTCAGTGTCTTCAGACACAGGTTTTACCTAGTATATATATATATGAAAGACATGACTTTTCACATCAAAATGATGGTCATGGGTATCTTGTAACAAGAAAAAAAGAAAAAAAAAGGGAAATTGAAATGAAAAAGAAAATAAAGAAAAAATAAATAAATAAGGTAACCGGCAAAGTGGAAGTTTTAGAAAGCATCTTTAATGCTTATTGGGTGATTTTGGGGACGCTACATTAGTGCGTCAAATGGGTTGAGTGAAAACGATATTCGAGTGTAAACTCAAGCTCAAGGACAGTTTGTTGAAGATAAGTGAGGAGAGAGCCAAAAGCTCACTTCAAATTTACCAAATATACATTCCATACCGTCCCTAAGCCTACTTATAACCATAAAGTCCTCGTGATTCCTAGTTATATAGTGGATTTGTAATTCAGCCTAATAGGGAGTATGCTAAGTGGAGCGTTCAAAATTAGAGAGGATCGATGAACACCCTATAGCCATCATCTTGAGATAAGTACAAGCGTAACCTTCTAGCATTGTGAAGTTAATTTTAATTAATAATTTGTGTTTGATTTTGCATGAAATTTGTATGTGTATATTAATTCCTAGGATCATACTATATGAGATTTGTTTTAAGTTATGCTTTGGGTGTTATTCATTAGACTCTACCTTTTTGCGTATCACCTTGAACCCTTGTTTTTATTTTACTTTGTCGGGACGACAAAGGTTTGAGTTTGGGGTCTTTATATCTCCCTTTTTGTTCTAATTAGCCCTTAGGAGACATCGAATTAGGTGATTATTTGACTTATTTACTAGACTTTTAAGCTTATTTGGTTATATTACAATTTCTTCCCTTGGATTTGTATTACTTGTGTTTTAGAGCTTTTATGCGTTAATTCGTTTATTTTTGTGTTAAGTTCTTAGGTTTATTATTTGATGGAGTATCAAGACAAGGAGAAGAAACGGGAATTAAAGTCTTGGATTGAGCGTTGAAGTCAAAGGCGAGAATAATTGATTCGAAGAAGTAATTAGTGGGGAATGAAATCTGAAATTCTGTCACAAATCACTGTTTTTGAGCATCTTAGCCACTGATTCAGCCTTGGAGCATAAAATAAGATCGATAGAGCTTGAAGTCAGGAAGATTTTCCAAGTTGAACGAAGTGATTCCGAGTCCGGACGCAAAAGTTAAAACTGTTTTAGTAACAATTATACACCAGTTACGGGATTTCATTAAAGGGATTGGGCTTTTATTCTAATTAACCTAATCCTTCTTTTTAAAATCCCGATCCGGTTTTCTCACTATAAAAAGGCTTTTTACTTCAGTTTTTAGACACACAATTCACATTAGAGAAGAAGCAACGCTTGGGAGAAGTCAGAGAAGCAAAAAGGAGAGAGAAAGCTGAAATTGGAGAAGTCATATCCAATCTGTCTCTGAGATCGAAATACCGTAACTTGGTGTCTCCTCGTGTGTTCTAAAATAACACACCTAAAAAAGGCAAGACACGTACCGCAAGTGTACGGGTCGTCCAAGTAATATCCGGTAAACAAGATTTCGATCTCAGGGACGGATTGGATATGACTTTCGATATTATGTAATAAGTGTGAATAATTGCTATAGGATGCGGAAAATAAATGATATAAAGATTTGTTTTGGTTTTTGATTAAGGACTAAAATGCAAATAAAATAAGATACTAAATTAACTAATGCAAATAAATAAGACGGAAGTAAATAGAAATGAGTGGACACAAAGATTCAAAAGCAGTAGTTGAGACGCAAAGATTTAAAAGTATTCTACCTTGGCTATAAGGTTAACTAAGCCCGCCAGGGTCAATAATTTCTACCATACGTCTATTATTTAGTTCCGTAATTAAACCCCCCATCAAGGCAATCACTTTGACACTTAAGTGAATAGCTTAATTACTAATTCCTATATTTGATTCATGACTTCAAAGACAGTATTTAAGTGCAATATATTAGTCAATACAAAATTACCCAAATCAATTTAAATTAATCAATCCCAAATTCAAAAACATAAATTCAATAAATTTGGGTTCAACCCATTAATGCGATTCTCAAGCACTTAAGGAATTTAGCTCATGCTAATGTTAAAAACTATTGAATTAAAATAAAAATTGTTCATAATGAATTACGATAATAGAAAAACCTAATTATAGGATTGATATGACTAATTGTTGAAAGAAATAATTCTCCACTTTCAGCTTTCTCTCTCCTTTTTGCTTCTCTGACTTCTCCCAAGCGTTGCTTCTTTTCTAATGTGAATTGTGTCTTTAAAAACTAAAGTCTAAAGCCTTTTTATAGTGAGAAAAACGGATTGAGCTTTAAAAAAGAAGGATTGGCTCCAAAGCTGAATCAGTGGCTAAGATGCTCAAAAACAGTGATTTGTGACAGCATTCCAGATTTCATTCCCCATTAATTACTTCTTCGAATCAATTATTCTCGCCTTTGACTTCAACGCTCAATCCAAAAATTTAATTCCTGTTTCTTCTCCTTGTCTTGATACTCAATCAAATCATAAACCTAAGAACTTTACACTAAAAATAAACGAATTAACGTATAAAAGCTCTAAAACACAAATAATCCAAATCCAAGGGAAGAAATCGTAATATAGCCAAATTAGCTAAAAGTCTAGTAAATAAGTCAAATAATCACCTAATTCGATGTCTCCTAAGGGAATAATTAGAACAAAAAGGGAGATATCAGGGGATATAATTTCTCAAAACAACACATAATCGTCTAGTGTACGGTAGTGATCTTAACGGGTTTGCCTTACTAGATAATCAATCGGGTTAGATTTTCACCGCCGGTCTCTACGCAAGGTCACCTTACCCAAGTCTGATAGTCTATATGCGTCCTAGAAGGGGGGTTGAATAGGACAATAGAAATTAATCGGCTAATTTTATTTCAAGTAAATAAAATTAAAAGCTAATTTGAATCCTATTGTTTTAGCAAACTAAATAGTAAAGAACTAGATAATCCTAAAAGACAATATTATCAAACTATTCATGTAGGCATTTTATCAAGCATATAGAGTGCGGAAATGTAAAGAGTGTAGAGATAGAATACGATACACAACGATGTATAGTGGTTCGGTTTCCCTACATCCACTACCTAAGGAAGCCTCCTTAGGATTTGCAAGATTCTCAACTAATCTTCGTAACTCTTAACCGGGTGAGTTTACAAACCCTTTACAACCATTTCAAAAAACTTTGAAGGAAATACACTTGTGTTATCACCAACACAAGGAACCAAGCATAAAACCTATGCTCACACTACTCTCTTAATCTATTACAAGAACTAAGAGGAAAGGAAAAAGTGTTTGGGGGTGCTTATAAAAGCTTTGTAACTAAACTCCTAAATGAGTGGATATGAACTATGTAGCTTCACAATGAATATGACTTGAATGCTCCTTTGAAACCTCCTTGAATGATAATATTAATTGCTCTTAAGATTGGTAGATGGAAGGCTTGAGTTGTGTCTTGAATGAGGTCCAATTTATAGCTGAAAATATCTTCCAACGGTCAATAGGCTTTTATCTAACGGATCTATTTTATCTCCAACGAATATAAGCTTTGTCCTCTAGTAATAGTGCAGAAAACCCTTTCTTGCGGTGTACCGCGGGTATGGTCCGGTGCACCGCGAAAACGTTCGTCTAAACTTCAAGCTTACTGATCGGACCATCCTATGCACCGCGTCCCTGGTCCGTGCCTCAGTCCGGTGTACCGCGCCTTGGTCTGGTGTACCGTGCATTTTCATTAGCTTACTGACGGGCTATCCTGTGCACCGCGTCTCTGGTCCGTGGCTCTGCGGTGTACCGCGTGTCTCGTCCGGTGTACCGCGGCACTGTTCTTTTGAATCTCAAGCTAAAGTCCAAGGATTTAAACACAACTAATCTAATGAGGGGTTTTGGAAAATCTTTAAAGTGATACCAAATGAATTTTAGTTTAAAAGATGATTTGTCGAATATTAAAACGGGAATAAAAACAAGGTGAGGCTAACAATCTCCCCCTTTTTGATGTTTGACAAATCATAAACTTTTGAAGATGCCTAAGATTAAGTTTTGATCAAAAACTCCCCCTCAACCTAATCACTAGAGTTTTTATAAAACTCCCCCTCACAAAATGCATTTGAAAAAGTTTAACTAAAATTTCTCCCCCTTTGTCAACAACAAAAAGAACTAATGATACGATTTTTGAAAATTTTAAGGGGTCAAAACACATTTTGAGTAAAAACAAGGACTAAAGAAGTAAATGGATAACAATTTAGAAGCTTCAAAAGACCCTATAACATCAAGAAAATATTAGCAACAAGAGAATATACACAAAAAGCACTAAACAATAATGACATGATAAGAAGGTTAGAGAATTTGCATGCCAATCTCACAACGAATTTTCTCAAAAAGATCTTGGGGTAGAGGTTTAGTAAAGATATCGGCTAGTTGATTTTCCGAAGTGACAAATTCAAGTACAATATCCCCTTTTTGAGTGTGATCACGGATAAAATGATGACGGATTTCGATGTGTTTTGTTCTAGAGTGTTGAATAGGATTTTTGGTAAGATTGATAGCACTAGTGTTATCACAACGAATGGGAACACGATCATACTCTAGGCCAAAATCTAGTAAGGTTTGTTTCATCCAAAGAATTTGAGTCACACAATTTCCGGCCGCAACATATTCGGCTTCGGCCGTGGATAAAGCAACACTATTTTGTTTTCTACTAGACCAAGAAACAAGGGATTGACCTAAGAATTGGCAACTACCACTAGTACTCTTCCTATCAAGTCTACAACCGGCATAATCGGCATCCGAGTAACCTATTAGCTCAAAAGAGGTAAATCTTGGGTACCAAAGACCTAGACTAAGGGTTCCTTTCAAATACCTAAAAATACGCTTAACGGCACTAAGATGGGATTCTTTAGGAGAGGATTGAAATCTAGCACAAAGACACACGGGGAACATAATATCGGGTCTAGAAGCGGTTAAATAAAGTAAGCTACCAATCATACCTCGATATACTTTCTCATCAACATCCTTACCATCTTCATCTTTGTCTAATTTTGTGGATGTGCTCATTGGAGTTCCAATTTTTTTTTTGCATCTTCAAGTCCAAATTTTTTGATCAATTCTTTTGTATATTTGGCTTGATTGACAAAGATGCCATCCTTCATTTGTTTGATTTGAAGTCCAAGAAAGTAATTCAATTCTCCCATCATGCTCATCTCAAATTCCTTATGCATGCTTTTAGAAAAATTCTCACAAAGATTTTCATTAGTAGCACCAAATATTATATCATCCACATAAATTTGAACAAGAAGGATATCTTTAGAAGACCTTTTTATAAATAAAGTGGAGTCAATATTTCCTCTTTTAAAACCATCATCTAACAAAATTTTGCTTAAACGTTCATACCAAGCACGAGGTGCTTGTTTTAAACCATATAAAGCCTTTGAAAGTTTAAAAACATGATTTGGAAATTTTGGATCCTCAAAACCCGGTGGTTGTTTAACGAAGACTTCCTCGTCTATAAAACCATTTAAAAAAGCACTTTTGACATCCATTTGGTAAAGTTTAAAATTCATATAACAAGCAAAAGCAAGTAGCATACGAATGGATTCAAGTCTAGCTACCGGAGCAAAAGTTTCATCGAAATCAATACCTTCTTCTTGCTTGTATCCTTGAGCAACTAACCTTGCTTTATTTCTAGTGATAATACCGGTGTCATCTAGCTTGTTGCGAAATATCCACTTAGTGCCAATAATAGTAGGGCCAATTGGTTTCTCCATTAATGTCCAAACTTTACTACGCTCAAATTGATTTAATTCCTCATGCATAGCATTTATCCAATGATCATCTAGCAAGGCTTCTTTAATATTCTTGGGCTCAATTTGAGATAAGAATGCTTGATGAGCACAAAGAGCAATAATACGAGAGCGAGTGGTAACACCTTCTTTTGGATCACCTAGAATTAATTCACTTGGGTGATCTTTGATATGTTTCCAACACCTTGGTAAATCCGTACTAGCTTCATTTGAGACTTGACCATTTTCCTTAGGAGGTTCATCATGAGATTTTAATTCTTGAGTAGGAGATTCTAAGGGTTGATCTTGTGGAGTATCTTCATGCAAGTCATCATCTACTACTTTCTTGATACAAAAAGGATTAGTCTCATCAAAGTCAACATGCATAGATTCCTCAATAGTACGAGTACGTTTGTTGAAGATACGATAGGCTTTTCCCTTAGTGGAATAACCAAGAAAAATACCTTCATCCGATTTAGCATCAAATTTTCCCAAATAGTCCCTAGTGTTTAAGATAAAACATTTGCACCCAAAAACACGAAAATAAGCAATAGTTGGTGGTCTACCATTCCAAAGCTCATAAGGGGTTTTCTTAATAAGGGGTCTAATTAGAACTCTATTTAACACATAACAAGCCGTATGAACGGCTTCTCCCCAAAAGTATGTAGGCAAGCTATGTTCTTTTAGCATTGTTCTAGCCATTTCTTGTAGAGTTCGGTTTTTCCTTTCCACTACCCCATTTTGTTGGGGAGTTCTAGGGGCCGAAAAATTATGCTCAATCCCAAATTCATCACAAAAATGCACAAAAGAAGAATTCACATATTCACTACCATTATCACTACGAATGCATGTAATAGAGTAGCCTTTCTCATTTTGCACCTTTCTACAAAGTTTTGCAAATTCATTGAAGGCATCACTTTTTAAAGCAAGGAACATCACCCATGTATATCTAGTGAAATCATCAACAACAACAAAGACATATCTAGATCCTCCTAGACTAGTGACATCAACGGGACCAAAAAGATCCATATGCAATAATTGAAGTGGCCTAACGGTGATGACCTTATTTATGGATTTAAAAGATGAACGATGTTGTTTACCAAGTTGACATGCATCACATAATTTATCTTTATCAAATTTATAAATAGGCAATCCAACAACAAGATTTTTTCTAGATAATTTTGAAATCAAATCCATGCTAGCATGCCCTAAACGTCTATGCCAAAGCCAACTATCATTTACCACGGATAAGCATTTAATATGTTTAGACATAAGACTCTCAAGATCAACAACAAAAACATTATCCGATCTTTTTGCAATAAACATAGTATCTAACTCATCATTTTTGAAAACAACACATCTAGATGCTTCAAATTTAACACTAAAACCAACATCACAAAGTTGACTTATACTAAGCAAGTTAAAAGAGAGACCCTCAACAAGCAACACATTAGAGATAAGTAGAGAATTCATATTACCAATGTTACCTTTACCCAAACCGCGTTTCTTAGTATTGTCGGCAAAAGTAACTCTATCACCTTTTGTTTTATATAAACGTGTAAATAATGATGGATTCCCGGTCATGTGTCTTGAGCATCCACTATCAAGGAGCCATATATTTTGCTTCTTGATGCTCAATCCCTACATACAAAAATAATTTAAGCTTTAGGTACCCAATTCGGTTTGGGTCCATGAGGGTTAGTAGATTTTCTTTTTAAGACCCATATGGGCCTTTTCCAAATTGGCACAAGAGATCCCAAATCCAATAATTTACGATAGTAGCAATGAGATGCATCATGACCAAGTTTTTCACAATAGGTGCAAGTGATAGAAGATTTTGAAGAAGATGGAATTTCATTTGAAATTTTTGGTTTTACAAAAGCATTTTTCAAGGGTTTTTGGTTAGTGAATGGATCATATCCAACACCACTTTTTTCACAAGCCATTCTTTGAGAACCTAAAATCAAATCCAAGTTTTCTTGCCCACTTGTAAATTTTAAAATAATATCATTTTGATCAACAATCTTTTTCTCTAACAAAGCTTTTTCTTCTAAAAGATTTTTCTCAATAAGATGAAGTTTTTCATTTTCATCTATACATTAATCACAAAGATTTTGACAATCTTCCAAAGCTTTCAAAACCTCTTTAGTTCTATTTTTCTCAAATTCTAAATCTTTTGTTAAAACTTTGTTTGTTTCAATAGAGTTTAAAAAATCATTGTAAAGAGAATCAAATGCCTCATGAATATCTTGTTCACTAGCATCATCATTAGATAAAGAGAGTTTAGATTTAGGAGTTACCTCATCATGATTTGCCATAAAGGCAAAGTGAGTTGAACCGGTACCATCATCCGAAGAAGCATCTTCATCATTCTCAAGTTTTCCCATAAAAGCAACAAGATTAACATTTTCGTTATCACTTTCTTCTTCCTTCGAATTTTGAGTATCCCAAGTGATATTAGCATGCATTGCTCTCTTAGGTTTATCCTTTTGAAGAAGAGGACAATAAGTTTTGATGTGACCAACTTTCTTGCAATGATAGCAAGTGGGTTCATCTTGTTTGATAGCTCTAACATTCTTCTTGTAGGGTGAGGAAGAACTTCCTTTCTTGGCAAAGCGTTTGTATCTCATGAATTTTTTCATATCTCTTGCCAACATAGCCACTCCTTCATCTTCACTAGTTTCTTCTTCATGTGAGTTTTCTTCTTCTTCACTTTCCTTCCTTTCTTTTCGTTCTTTCAACTTGGTACTCAAGGCATGGAAAGCAATGGATTTCTTAATCTTCTTCTCCTCATCATCTCTTATCTTTTCTTCTTCAAGCACAAGCTCTTCCGTCATGAGGTTGCAAATGAGTTCATGAACCGTCATTTTTGAAAGATCTTTAGTGTCTCTTATAGAGTTGATTTTTGATTTGTATTTCCTTGGAAGAGCAGATAAGATTTTTCGGCATTGTTCTTTGTTGGTGTACTCTTGACCAAGAGTCTTCAAGGTGTTGACAATGTTGGAAAATCTTTGATGCATAGCATTTAAGGCTTCATCGGGCTCCATACGAAATAGCTCATACTTAGTGATAAAGAGACCAATCTTAGTTTCTTTGATATCTTCCGTTCTTTGATATGATAGCTCCAAGAGTTGCCACATTTCATGAGCGGAATTGCATTCACTAACTCTAGCGTATTCCGTGACACTTAATCCATTAATGAGGATGTTCATAGCTTTGTTGTTTTTGGTGAGTTTAGCTATGTCTTGATCATTGTAATCATCTTCATCTTTCACTTCCGTTCTACTACCCGTAACGTAAGGAATATAAGGACCCTTCTTGATAGCAAGCCACAAAAAGTAATCAATTCCTTTGACGTGAATCTCCATTTTCTTTTTCCATCCAAAGTAGTCTTTTCCTACAAAAAGCGGAGGTCTAATAGAACATGAACCTTCCGGTTGATTAGAATCCATATCGTATTAACTCTAGAAACGATTAAGTACAATAGAGCTAGGCTCTGATACCAATTGATAGTCTATATGCGTCCTAGAAGGGGGGGTTGAATAGGAAAATAGAAATTAATCGGCTAATTTTATTTCAAGTAAATAAAATTAAAAGCTAATTTGAATCCTATTGTTTTAGCAAACTAAATAGTAAAGAACTAGATAATCCTAAAAGACAATATTATCAAACTATTCATGTAGGCATTTTATCAAGCATATAGAGTGCGGAAATGTAAAGAGTGTAGAGATAGAATACGATACACAACGATGTATAGTGGTTCGGTTTCCCTACATCCACTACCTAAGGAAGCCTCCTTAGGATTTGCAAGATTCTCAACTAATCTTCGTAACTCTTAACCGGGTGAGTTTACAAACCATTTACAACCACTTCAAAAACCTTTGAAGGAAATACACTTGTGTTATCACCAACACAAGGAACCAAGCATAAAACCTATGCTCACACTACTCTCTTAATCTATTACAAGAACTAAGAGGAAAGGAAAAAGTGTTTGGGGGTGCTTATAAAAGCTTTGTAACTAAACTCCTAAATGAGTGGATATGAACTATGTAGCTTCACAATGAATATGACTTGAATGCTCCTTTGAAACCTCCTTGAATGATAATATTAATTGCTCTTAAGATTGGTAGATGGAAGGCTTGAGTTGTGTCTTGAATGAGGTCCAATTTATAGCTGAAAATATCTTCCAACGGTCAATAGGCTTTTATCTAACGGATCTATTTTATCTCCAACGGATATAAGCTTTGTCCTCTAGTAATAGTGCAGAAAACCCTTTCTTGCGGTGTACCGCGGGTATGGTCCGGTGCACCGCGAAAACGTTCGTCTAAACTTCAAGCTTACTGATCGGACCATCCTATGCACCGCGTCCCTGGTCCGTGCCTCAGTCCGGTGTACCGCGCCTTGGTCCGGTGTACCGTGCATTTTCATTAGCTTACTGACGGGCTATCCTGTGCACCGCGTCTCTGGTCCGTGGCTCTGCGGTGTACCGCGTGTCTCGTCCGGTGTACCGCGGCACTGTTCTTTTGAATCTCAAGCTAAAGTCCAAGGATTTAAACACAACTAATCTAATGAGGGGTTTTGGAAAATCTTTAAAGTGATACCAAATGAATTTTAGTTTAAAAGATGATTTGTCGAATATTAAAACGGGAATAAAAACAAGGTGAGGCTAACAAAGTCTCTTTGTAGTGTTGAGGTTGCCTTCTAAGCTACCCTGACGGGAGTTAGAAGGATTATAAAATACCGACTACTTATATTAGCTCAATTTACCCTTTGTAATTAGAATAAAGACTTAGTAAAATAGACTTACACTTGTAGTAAGTTATTATCTTTTGCATTCTTGTTAAATTATTCAAGCAAAACAAATATTTATCTTATTTAGTTTCTATTCTCAACATCTAAATTTATCTACTCCCTGAAAACAAACTCTAACTTATTTACTATTACTTGCAAACGATTTGTGCACTTGTAGAGAGTTACTTGTGGAATTCCTAAGGTGTGTCTGCTTTTATTATTCATTTATTTATCACACGTTTGGGCCTACAATACACAAAACTAGAAGAGATAGGGGGATGTGGTAGGGTAGAGACTATAAAAAATTGTACCTACAGCTACAGGGTGGTTTTTGTAAGGAAATGGAGAGTTAGATATCTTTAGGAAATGGGTGTGATGGTTGATAAGCGGTGAAGTAAGAGAGATTTTGTTAACCAAATGGGTGGAAAATAAAATTTATACGATATGTTGTTTAGCTGATGGGTACACTCTACATCTTCCTAATTAGCCATTAGCTTGTGGCATCAATCTGATAGGAATTGGCTAAAATATGTATCTTCTTAAACCTTGAGGTCTCTGATTTAATGTAATTTCAATAAAAAAAATTGTAAATACTCTTTTCCTTTAATTCTTTATTTTTATCTTTAATTAGTAGTTATCACTAAAATTAATATTATTATGATCTTAATTTTTTTAATAGTTTAGACAACTTTTGTGAATCCTAATTAATCGCCTTGAGATTATTAAATGGTTTTTGGAACTTTACTGTTTAACTAAATTTGGAATTTGCATTGATTATTATTATTCTTGTTTGAGATATATTTTTCTTTGTGATGACCGCATATTAGAAATGTTATAGTTTATGAATTGCACGTGTGAGGAGGGAGGTTAATAGGCAAACTTATATAATTATAGTATGAATGGATTGGAATCAAGAGATCATAAATATATGTATAACCAAACTAGGATTTAATTTTAACCACTCAATAATTCATAGAATCATTCGATGGAAGTTCCTAACTTTATAAAGTAGCCCTCAATACTCGCGAGAGACTTAGGTGGAATTTAGAATCCCGATTAGTATTTTAATTTCAAATTCGTCCTTAATCAACATAATCCTAAGATGTGTTAATTCATTGAACTCAAGCAATCCAAGCTATACCATTTTATAGGATACTACCACCACCTCTTTAAATTTTTCTATAATTTAATTGCATTGGAATGTAACCACAGCGTAAAAATTACAATCATCATAAAACTGTATTCTTATTTTGCACAACGATTCATCCAATCTTTCTTAAAATCATGATACTAATTTCTATTTCTCATGGAGAACAATATAATCTTACACTGGTACTACTTGGAACTACTCGTACACCTGCGGATCGTAACAACTTAGGGTGCATAAATTAGCTCACTCGTGGAACTTACCACTATCTAACTTTAGAGCTTCAATAATAAAAATGTATAAATTATGTAAGTTCTATGTTAGTTAAAAAACATAGCATAATTCCATCTAATTCCGAAATAATTGTTTAAATAATTATAACTCAAGGATAAACAAGATATTCCAAGCCTTTTCAATTTACCTTCTTCAAAGATGTCTTAAAATAAAGTAATCTTCATCGTAATGGCACCACCAGAATCGTTGACTATGAAGTTTGAACATGTAACTTCGACGTAATATTTCAACAACCATCATCGTGTCTTCATCTCGAACCCAACACTTTCATCCATAACACTGATATTAACATCATGAATTACCACAACACAAACCTTATCACCTCTAAACAATGTTGTGAAAGAAAGGCAGAAGAAAATGGATTGCATGAGAGAGGCAACAAAAAAAATTATCATGAGACGGATATTCTACACAGAGTAAGAAGCTAAATCATAAGCTTTATTCATTGGAAAACCATACGAGCACTATTCATAGATGAAGCAGAGAAAATATGAACCACCAATTAGTGACCAAACCTCCACAAATCTTAAACTATTGATGCCTCCTCATTTGTGATAATAAAATCTATTTCGGAGACATCATTTTTAGGCGTATTTATTAGTTTATAGGTCGATTTTTATATGATTTAGTACACTTTCCTATTTTAGGTCTTGAATTGATTATTTATTATTTTTAGAGCATATTGGGTTTAATTATTTATTTAGTGTGAAGCTTTAGAGATATATGGTAATTAATTAGAGTCCAAGTTGGTTCAAAGAGCTAAAGGAAATAAGATAAACATGGAAATTGAAGATAAGGAAGTAAAAGCTAAAAACATGGAAAAGGAAAAGTTGCCTTAAATCTGAATTTATGCACCTACGACCAAAAATCAGCTTATATCTTAAAATCGGTGAGGAATCTGGAGAAACGGTCAAGAGAAAAGTTAAATATCTTTCCGAGATGATGAATTTCGACTACTCATACGCGTCAAACGGATAAGTATTGAAGCTGCTAGGACCAAAACAAAAACGGGGTTGATTGCATGTTTTTGGGCTACGAATTTGAGTTGGGCTAGGAGCCCAATGTTTACCTTTTCCTTCAAGAAAACGATTAGGTCAACCTATTCACTATAAATACAGCCTCTTAACATTATAAAATCATCCTTGGTGAAACCTTAAGCCAAGAGGAAGTTTACAACACAAGAAAAGAAGTCTGGAAGGAGCTGTGCATCAATAATGTCTTCTTCAACCTTTGAATTTGTAAATTCTTTCTTTTCTTCCATTAGTATGAACTAAATTTCTATTAGCTTGAGTTTTAGCATATATGTATGAACCCTAGTTTTGGTTGATATCTATCTAATTTGGGAATTCTACGTTTTAAATTGAATTATTGTTTTTATTCTCTGTTTATGTGTTTGGATTTATATTCTGTGTTCTAGTGGATCGCGAACATATAGAATTACCATCTAGTAGTTAGGTCACCATTGACAACGGTGTTTAATTACATGTTTAGCACATAACGTCTAGTGTACGGTTTAGATCTGACAAATCAACCTAACTAGATAATCACCATGGTTTAGTGTATTGCAATTTACCAATTGCAGGAACAGTTTGCTTAGGACTCCTTATTGACACAGGTAAACCCTATTTAAAACTACCTAGCGCAATTGGAACCGATTATTGAAATACTACATAATTCACCCTTACATGTTTAGAACGACAAAACTAGTGGGGCTTACATGCTATTTACTCAAGCTAAACTCTCATACTAACTTCTTCTCTTGCATTTAATTTTCTGTCTTTACTTTTTAGTTTAATTTCAGTTAATTGAAAATCAAATAAAAATCTATTTGTCTTTACTTTTTCTGCGTTTTATTTGTTCTAGCTTTTAATATTCGCACTTGATTATTGCATAAGATTCCCCTAACCTTCGTAGTCTCTGCGTAACGAATCTTACTTAATCATTAAAACTTGCATACGATCTGTATACTTGCAGAACCGTGCTCAGTTTAGGGTGTTTATTTGCATCTAATTATTATATCTTTTTATCACACCCTAGGCCACACCAACTACCATCGGAAAGGGAACCTAGTTCGACACTTTCATCTCCGATGTAGAACACCCCCTTCTTTGATTCACATATAGAGATATAGTTTTTTGGTCATGAAGAGAGCGATTGAGAGAGAGGTAATCGATTAGGGATCTCAGGGGTATAATGGAGAGCCAAATTGAATTTTTAAATCTCTTACCTCTTATAAGCAATAAAAACTATAGCCACCACTTTGAGCGAGGTATTTTAGTGTCCCTTTGTGCATTGCTAAGCTAATATTTCTTGGAACTTACATGTTGATTGTTTTTATGAATATTATATGTATGGATTATTTCTTGGGTAAAACTTTATGAGACTTGTTATACATTGTTTTCGGTATTATTACTTGCATGATCCTATGCACTTTTTCGGGAATTGAGATCTTAGTTTAGTACTTATTTTGTTAGACGACAAAACCTTGAGTTGGGGGTCTATAATACCATTTGGTACTACAAGGAAAGATATATATATGTGTGTGTGTGTGTGTGTAAGAATAAAAACTAAGCAATAATAATTAAAGGGCATAATATTTAAGATATTAAATATTCCAACATCTATCTAATGAATTATTCAAATCATCTATTTGATAAAGTAACAAGGATTTTTTTGATCATCAAATCAAATCTTTTCATTTAAATCTCCACAAACCATTATCTTTTACAACTTGGGCTAATAGTACAAAATCCAAACCGGACTTATACTATCATTAGGCCCATACCTACTCACTATTACACTATATAAACCCATTACAAATTTAACTCCTTAAAGGTCCACTATACTCGGACCATACAATAAAAATGAAATTACAAGATAAGAAATTACAACTTTTCATCTAGCTTTTCTATCATGTCTTTGACTTCTTTGTTTTTCACTTTCCAGTCTTGACACTTCATCTTAACTAACTTTTGAATCAGCTTGATTAACTGCTCTTCATTTAAAGTTTTTCCTCCATGCTCTAATTCATTCCTCAACCACCATATATAGTACACATAAGATGTAACTACTAAGCTAACTAAATTAGCATAATCTACACACCTTATTGCACTAACCTCTTCACATAGCTGTTCAAAGTTACCCGGTTTGTTCATAATTCTGCATCTCTGTAACACTTTAAGTAAAATTCTTTTACTAAATGAGCACTCAAAGAACAAATGATCATTAGTTTCAGTTGCAGCTTTACAGAACAGACACAGCGGGTTTATAGAGCACCCCCACTGCAACATTCTCTCTTTTGTACTTAATCTATCATTAACTGCTAACCAGGTAATGAAGGAGCATCTGGGCACATTTTTCTTAGCCCATACTAATTCAAACCAATATACCTAATTTGAATCATCATCATTACTCAATCTAGCCAATGTTTTCTTATAAATAAAACTTCATCTTAACACTTTCACTCCACACTTTCACATCACAATTATCATTCAGTTTAATCTCATTCAAAAGAGGCAAGATTTTACCAATATTTGGAGGCAATCTCCACCTACTTCCTCCATAACAGCTATAAACTGTTTTATTGCTATTGATGTTAATCTTACTTAATTCAATTCCCAGTTTCTCTTGAACACACTGACCATCAATCCACTTATCCCAAATTATAAATGTGTCTTTTCCACTATTAACTCTGTGATGAATAAAAGTGTAAGCAAGTTTCCTGACCTTTAAAATTTTCTTCCATGTCCAAGTGTGGGCCTGTTTTTCTTCAAGAGTCCATATACACTTGTTTTTAGTGATATTACAAACCACCCACCTGCTCCATAAGTTTTCTCTCTGAGCATACATCCTCCAAAATGTGAAGAGTAGACATACCAGATTTATATTGTCAATTCTCGGTATACTTAGTCCTCCACATCTTTTATTAGTACAAACCTTGTCCCAAGATATTTTAGCTCCTCTAGCTCCTTCCACACTCCCTTTCCAAAGAAAGCTATTCATTAATTGATTAAGTTTATATATCACTTGTTTTGGTAGAAGAAAAACTCGGCACCAAAATAGTATTTTACTAATTAGCACACATCTTATAAGCTCAACTCTACCTGAATATGAGAGTAGTTTTGAAGACCAATTGTTGATGCTACTATAGATTTTACTTACTAGTTTATTACCATCTTCCACACTTAGCTTCTTTGAGTTCAAAGGTACACCTAAGTACCTAACTGGTAAACTCCCAATTTTTATACCTAAAATGTCAGATATTCTCTCTTTTAACCTGTTATCAGTTCCACCATAGTATATTTCACTTTTGTGATAGTTAATCCTAAGGCCTGACATTCTAGAGAACAGTTCAAGCCCCTTCTTTACTTCACTAGCTGATCCAATATCTGCCTTCAAGAAGATTAATAAATCATCTGCAAAGATGATATGATTTAGCTTAAGTTCTTCACATTTTTGATGATATTTAAAAGTACTTTTTTCTCCCATTTTATTAAATAGCCCTGTAAAAATCTCCATACATAAGGCAAAGAGATAAGGTGAGAGAGGATCACCTTGTCTCAATCCTCTCTTACCTCTAAAAAATCCACAAGCTTCACCATTAACACACACAGAGTATGTTGGAGTACACACACACATTTCAATCCACTTAATATATTGTTCAGGAAATTCAAATGATCTTAAAATATTAAGTAAGAAACTCCAATTAACACTATCATAAGCTTTCTGTATAAGTTATTAAATTTCTTTAAAGCACCTTTAACATTTTTCTGTTTCATGCACACCTTATACATCCCATTTCCATTAACATTTATGCTCCAAGCCTCTTTAACTGTGTCCATATATTTTTCATGATTGATCCACATGTTGAAGAACTTGAATTGACTTGGGAAGAATTTATTTATGCCTCCAATGTTTAAATTTATAGGGCAATGATCAGATGTTGAGGGTGGATGTACACTAACACTAGATGACATAGAATCAAGTCATTTAGTATTAATGAACACTCTATCAATCTTGCTAGCACGGATTTGATCACTAGTATTTTTGTTAGTCCACGTATAATAATGTCCTGCATAATTATGTTCATATAAGTTTGAATCATCAACACATTCAATGAACTCCAATGCTCCATTATCCAACTCAGTACAATTTAATCTATCTCTGACATTTAGAATCTCATTAAAATCTCTGATGTCTCCTCATTTGTGATAATATAATATACTTCAGAGACATCATTTTAGGCTTATTTATTAGTTTATAGGTCGATCTTAGCTTAATTTAGTGCACTTTCCTATTTTGAGTCTTGATTTGTAGAATTATTATTTTTAGAGCATATTGGGTTTAATTGTTTATTTAGTGTGAAGCTTTAAAGATAATTATGGAGATTAATTAGAGTCTAAGTCAAAGATTACAACTTATGGAAAGAGATTTGCATGGAAATTGGAGATAAGGAAACAAAGGCTAAAAAGATGGAAAAGGAAAAGCTGCCTAAATCTGGGATTCTGCATACACGTCCAAAGATGTGCGTTTTTACCTAAGAAATAGGCTGAATTTGGTAATTTCCTTCTAAAGGGTCAAGATAATTCTGTTGCGATTCTTTTGGTATCTTATGGAGCTCAAACCGACCAATAACGAAGAAGATATGCTCAAAACGGTCCAGCAGTGTTTATCTTTATTTCCTTACGAATTTGAGTTGGACTAGGAGTCCATTACTTTCCTTCTCCTTCAAGAAAACGAATTAGGTCTTCCTATACCCTATAAATACAGCCTCTTAACACTCTAAAATCATCCTTGGCCAGACCTTAAGGCCAAGAGGAAGCTGCAATACAAGAGAAGAAGTCTGGAGGGAGCTGTACAACAACTATGTCTCCTTCAACCTCTTATTTTGTAATTCTTTTCTCTTCTCTTCTTAGTATGAATTAATTCCTTTTAGTTTGAGTGTTTAGCATATATGTATGAACCCTAGTTTTGATTGACATCTATCTAATTTGGGAACTTAATGTTTTAAATTGAATTATAGTTTTTATTCTCTGTTTATGTGTTTGAATTTATATTCTGTGTTCTTGTGGATGCGCGCCCATATCGAATTACCATCTAGTAATTAGGTCACCATTGACAACAGTGTTTAATTGCATGTTTAGCACATAACGTCTAGTATTAGGTCTGATCTGACAACCCAACCTAGCTAGATAATCACTATGGTTTAGTTCTTGTGACTATTTACCAATTACAGGAAAAGTTTGCTTAGGAAGCCTTATTGACACAGGTAAATCCTATTTTAAAATACCGATAGCATATTGGGACCGATTAGGGAAATACTACATAATTTACCCTTACATGTTTAGAACGGCAAAACTAGTGGGGATTGCATGCTAATTACTCAAGCTAGACTTTCATACTATCTTCTTTTCTTTTCTTTTCTTTTAATTTAGTAGTCTAGTTTTCTTATTTAAAAACCAAATAAATATTTATCTATCTCTTCTTTCTACTTGCGTATTATCTTTTCTATCTTTCATATTTGCACTTGATAATTTGCATAAGTTCTCTCTAACTTTCGTCAGTCCCTGAGGAACGAATCTTCTTATCATTAAAACTTGCATACTTGCAGTACCGTGTTAGTTTAGGGTGTTTATTTGCACTTATTTTATACATCTTTTTATCACACCTTAGGCCACACCAATCTCCCATAAAACAGAGCTTTTCTTTCTCAAATTTGTGACTCCATTCAACCATATCTCTCCATAATAGTCTTCTACCTTCATAACTACTACTTGCGTAAACCATAGCAATAATTATTTTCTCATTATTTTCTTTGATTATCAGCTCAAATATCATAGCCTGAGAAGTCTGATCAACTAGATGAATATCAACAAACTTCTTATCCCATAACACCCAAATCCTACCACTATCATCCTTATTATAATTGTGCATCATTTCCCAATTATTGAACTGAGCACTTATTATTGAAGAGTAATTCCTGAATTTGACTTTTGTTTCCAAAAGTCCAACTACTCTCACTTTATTTCTGACAAGAAAATATTTAACATCTTCTTGCCTAAGGAGGCTATTAAAGCCTCTCACATTTCAAGCTGTGATGATCATATGTTGGGAGGTTTTGGTATTTCCTCACCCCCTTCATTGTTGATAAACATTAGGATATCATGATCAATCTGACTTTCATCTCTGTTTTGCAACTTCTCAAAAGAGTTTCCTACTTTAATAGAGCTTGATTCACCATTTTTGTTTCCACTTCTGTTATTACTTCTAGCTACACTTCATTCATTCACAACTTTTTTTCCTTTATCAACTAATTTATCACTTAACTGTTTAGGAATCCACATCTTCTGAGAGTTTAAACATTTAGCATCAACATGACCTATTTTGTTACATTTCTTACAAACTATAGGCCTCCATTCATAGTCAACTTTAACCTCTTGAAGCTCCTCCATACCTATATCAACTAGCACATTATCAGGTAGCTCATCTTTAATATCAACTTCAACACATACTCTAGCATATCCAAGTCTAGTTTTAGACTCATTAATGCTATCCATCTGTATAGGTACCCCAACTCCACTAGCAACATAACCAAGACCAGCTTGTGTCCATAAATTCATAGGCACATTTATCAGTTTTACCCAAATAGGTATTCTAGTTATGTCCAATTTATTGAATTGCATTCCTGGCTTCCAAGGGCAAAGTAGTAAAGGTTTTCCACTTATGTGCCAAATTTGTTCTAGAGCATTCTTGTAACTCTGTTTATTTTCAGATTTAAATACAACACTACCTTTTAGATTCGATTTGATTTCAACTTTACCCAACTTACTCCATTGATACTTTACAAAGTTTGCTATCGCATAAAACGGAGGTGGATTATCAATTAATTGACCAATTAGGCAATTCTCCCACTGTTCAGCACCCTCTTCTAATACCTCAATCGGAGGTTTAATGATTTTCCTACCTTGTATTATGACTGGTTCATGGTGTTCAAGCTTCATAGAAGCGCATCCAAACAGTTTAGACCATGAGACACTCTTCGATTCAGTTTTATCTTTAGTTACAACTGAATCTGCAACTTTCATTTGTACATCTTCTTCACCATTTTTTGAATCATCTTTACTTTGCGTCTCCGATTTCTCTTCATCCTCCTCTTTATAAGATTCGGGTGTATTAAGTAGAGTAGAGCTCGGTGACAACATCTCTTTAGTGATATCTCTATATTTCGTCTTGACTTTAGCTTGTTTACTAGATCCATTGTTAACTTTGTTCGATTTAGCAGAGAACAACATTTTTGTCATTTTAAGAGTCAACAGGAAAATGAAAAAAAAGGAAAAGAAATGTGAAGAAGGAAAAAAACTAGATGAAGAAGAGGCGGATTGATGTGAGTGAAGATAGAAAGTGGAAAGAATGTTTGAATTTTTGGGAGAGAGAAAGAGAAACTTTTGTTAGATCCCAGAAATTTTTGGGATTAACAAAAGATTCAGATAAGGAAAAATCAAAAAGTGGGGAAAAAAAAGAAAAGTGTATAAGATCTAAAAAAGAAAAGGTGGAATAAAATTTTAATGGATGAATATGTAGAGAGGATTTTTTGTGAGTTGACTCTCATTTGACCTTCGCGCATAACATATTTACAAAGATAATATCAACATAGTAGTAAAGTATAAGGTATAGTAAAATACGCAAGATATCATAATATGTGGCTATATGTGAGACGTACCCTCATGCAAGAGGTACAAGAAGAGTAAAGTATATTTACCATATGATGGAGAGGATGGCCCCATTGCTGGAATAATCATGTCATTTCCTCGGCATATTGTGGGAATCCTTCTTCTTGCTCCCGCCTTGTTGCTCAAAATATTGAGTGATTAAATCGTTTTGCTATTTTAATTGTTGTGTGATGAATGTGGTGTCACGTTATTAAATGCTTCAACTAGATTTGTATTTATCAATGTGCCACCTTGTTTTTCCTATTCTTCTTTTTTTTTTATCGTCAAATCAATTTTATATCATTAAAAAGCAACTACAAATGTCTTTTTGGGCCTTTAAGTGTTTATTCCCAAGCACGGTAATAACATCTTAAAAGCCCATTACACATTACAACCGGAAACTAACTACTACAACTATTACAACTTTGAATCAGCCCAATTGAATTACAAGATTATAACTAAAGATAAAGAGATTACAATTAGTCCATATCTAAACTATTAAGTACATCCAATACTTTAACATTTTTAAAACTCCTATTTTTTAGCTTCATAATGGTCCAGCTGCAAATTTTCAACACTAACTGGTCTTCATTAAGCTGCGCATTTCCATGATTCCTGTTATTTCTTTCCCACCATATAATGTATATATAAGTGGTGATTAACACACTAAAACAGCTACTTAGTTCTTTACTTGGCATAGAATTAGCTATATTTATCAAACAAGTAAAATCACAAACTGGAACCTGAATTCCACATTTAGCTAGCAACCTGTTAAGGATTCTTTTAGAGAAAGAGCACACAAAGAAGAGATGTATATTATCTTCCACTGAAGCATTACAAAAGCTGCACAAAGGATTGATATTACAACCCCATTCAAGCATTCTACTCTTGGTATTAAGCCTATTCTGAATAGCCAACCAAGAGATAAACGCGCATCTAGGGATGTTTAATTTATCCCAGATTACCTCAACCCAATCAACCTCCGCATCATCATTCTTCATCTTCATCTTATTTTGATACTTTTTCCTAACCATCCTCAACTTTGCTCTTAACTTAATCTCTTATTCTTTTCATTTTTGGGAAAAAAAAATTACCTTTAAGAGTGATATACAATAGCACATCCTTCAACCCCAAAAATCCACACCACCACAAACCATATTTCCACCGATTGAGTTGTTGGAAAATATTATCCTACATTACTCATAAAAATATGAACCCAAAACAACTTATCCCAGTTTAGTAAATGTCAATATAATAATAATAACAAATAATAATTTATGTTCAAAAAACAGAAAAGTTAAAGTTTATACATGAAAGCCCGGTCCGCAATGTTTATAATTGAGGATAAGTTCCATTTAGGTTCGACTCTTTGAGAAGGCACCAAGTCAGATGATTTGGGCTCTATAATTTTTTTTTAAAAAGGCCCAAACTTTTACCAAAATAAAATATACAGCTGAGATGGCCCAAATGTTTTCTTGTAACTAACTGGGCCTATTAGTTTCTAGGGTTTACATGGCTATAAAATAGTCAAGAAATAACGGTATCTACTTGTCCTTTCTAAAGTTTGTCATTTTCTCAAACGGTGATAGTGTTAGCGGCGGATACTTGACCTGTCAAACCAGAGTGCATTTGAGAAGACTCGTCTGATCATTAGCGACCATAAATAAATTGATTCAATCAAATCAGGAAAGAAGAAATTTATCGTTCAGATTCTGATCTGGTAAGCATATCCAGTCTATATTAAAGTAATTTAAATGTTAGAATCTTTAACTAATTTCTAATGAGTCTTTAAAATGATTTCTTATGAGGCAGAACTGGAAGCTCTTGTGAGCTTCCAGGCATGGTAGTCTATGCAGCTACCGACAAAGTTATGTGGGTGGTGGGATGGGGGTTAGAGTGTGGGATGACTGACGATATCAGGAGAAAGGGGTTTGAAAGAAGGATAGGGTATAAGGTGTGGGGTGTTATGGATCTTAAGAATTTTTTTATATATTGATGATTAGCTTTAATTTTGTTTTGATAATTGTGTTTCAATTTTTTTTAATAATCAAGGTGTAAAATCTCTATTTTGAATATATTTTTATTAGAAAAATAATACTAAAATATTATCTTTTTATAATGTTTTTAGTGTTACAAGAATAAAATGTTAGATATATTCGGATAATATGACAAAAAAGTCAAACCCTATATAAAATATACCGTTGAATTGACCCAAATATTTTCTTTTAACTAACTGGGCCTATTACTTTCTAGCGTTTACCTTGGTTATAAAGTAGTCAATGAAATAACGGTATTTACTTGTCCTTTCTAGAGTTTGTCGTTTTCTCAAACGGTGATAGAGACGGTGGATACTTGAGCTGTCAAACCAGAGTGCATTTGAGAAGACTCGTCTGGATTTTAGCGCCAAGATATAAATTGATCTCAAATTAGGAAAGAAGAAATTCATCATTCAGATTCAGATCTGGTAAGCATATCCAGTCTATATTAAAGTGAATTCAATGGTATAATCTTTATTTAATTTCTTATGAGTCTTCGATAATGATTTATTATGAGGCAGAATTGGAAGCTCTTGTGAGCTTCCAGGCATGGCAGTCCATGCAGCTTTCAACAAAGTTACGTGGGCGGTAGAATGGGGGTTAGAGGGCGGGATGATGGGCAATATCAAGAGAGAGGGGGTTTGAAAGAAGGATATGGTATAAGGTGTGGGTGCTATCGATCTTTTAAAAAAAAATCAAGGAATATTATAAGATTTTAAGAATTTTGTAAATATTGATAATTCGTTTTAATTTTTTAAATAATTGTGTTTCAAAATTTTATTTTTTAACATTTAGGTTTTAAATCTCAATTTTGAAAATATTTTTTTTTTTTTTAAAATAATACTAAAATATTATCTTTTTATGATGTTTTTAGTGTTACAAGATTATCAAATATTTTCGGGTAATATGGAAAAAAAGTCAAAACCCCGTATAGTTTTTAAAATAACAAATACATCACCTCGATTTTACAATTTGTGATAGCTTAGTACGCGTTTAAAAGTGAGTTTGAAAATCACTTAAAAGTACTTATAAAACGTTAAAAGTATTATAGATTTCGAAAAACATTTTTAGGTTAAATACCAAATATGTATTTTTAAATATTAAAATGATTTTAGATTTTAATTTTTTTTTTTAAAATTCAAATATTTTATTTTTATCTAATTTTTAAATATTTTTAAATAAATCATTTCAAACCGATCTTTATTTGTATATTACTAAACCTATTTTCATGAATTGTTTAAGATAATGACGAGTTGAAAAAATACTAGAAAGTATTTGTCCTGGTCAAAATCAGCAGGTTATTTTAATATTTTGTGAATACCACGACGGTATTTGTTATTTTATACTTATTATATTACGGAACAGTTTTTCTAATATTTTATATTATAAATCTTAATAAAATAAGAAGTAACTATATAGTATTAATACACGGGTGATCACTGAATTCGGTAGTGTAGTCTAGTATAACATACCAGAACAAATGGTTTCACTCGTCCTTGTTTCTTACAAAAAAACGTTGTACTACATAATTTTATTCGCTTTAAAACATAATCATGTGTATGCTAAGAGACGCTTATGAATTTCTAGGGTTTTTCACACAATAAACTATTAACAAATGGATGCGGTGGCTCGTATTAATTTTAAAGGCGTGGGAGGTGATGATAATGATGATCAGAATAGGAGGTGTATTCAAAGGACTACTAATTGGAGATGTAAAGAGAACGCCGTTGATGGTAGTGCTCGTTGTGAGAAGCATACTTTATCTACAAAGCTGTATTTGGAAAGGTTAAAGAAGAGAAGGCTGGAAATGCACCAAAATCAAACTTCACAACCACCTGTCTCGGCGGCTTCTGGTGGTGCAATTACTCCAATTACAGAGGCTCCAGGTAATCCAACATCATTTCTCATTTCTGCCGCCCCCGATGGTACGATTTCCGGCGATAATCAAGAAATAAAGAAATGTACATTAAGTAATGGAGACGGGAATGTACAATTACTTTTTAAATGTGGAGGATCAGCTCAAATTGGTGAAAAGGAAGTTGAAGATGGGGCTGGATCAAGTTTAGTTTTATTCAAACGAAAACGTGGTGAAAGTGATAATCTTGCTGAAAATGAGGTTGTTAAACTAGGTATAACTGAAGTTAACTGTGGTGAAAATGAGGTTGTTAAGAGGAAAGCAGGAAGACCTAAGGGTTCCAAGAATAAGAAGAAGGAAAATCAGGGTGATAACAAAGGGAATTCAGTTGGAACTGAGGTTAGTATAGTAAATTGTGAGGGAAATGTATCTTGTAAGAAGAGGGGTAGGCCTAAAGGAGTGAAGAATAAGACCAAAGATGTTGTAAAGAATGACTCTGTACTATTGCTGGAGTATGTAGATGATGAAGCTAAGGCTAAGAAGTCGGTGAATAGTGAGGGAGATTTGACTGTTAAGAAAAGGGGTAGGCCTAAAGGTGTGAAGAATAAGAGAAGAGGAAGGCCTAAAGGTGTTGTAATCAATGATGTTGCTTCTGTAGACTCTGTATTATTGCTGGAGTATGGAAAAAAGGATAATAAACTTGAAGCTGAGGCTAAGAAGACGCTAAATAGTGGTGGAGATGTGACTGTTAAGAAGAGAGGAAGGCCTAAAGGTGCCAAGAACAAGAAGAAACAAGTTGTTAACAATGAAATTGAGCCTGTATTAATGCTGCAATATGTAAACGATGAAATTCCTGTTGTTAAAAAGAAAGATGGTAGAGGAAGACCTAAGGGATCGAAGAACAAGAAGTATATTCAAATTAGTACTGATCTTATGCAATCTCCTAGTAGTGAGATTGTGCAAGCTAGTGAAAATGGAATTGTTCATGTTCCTCTCAGATTTTCGACAAGGAAGAAAAAATCGGATACTGATGAAAATCAGGGAATACTCATGCTTACAGATGGTAGAGAAAAGAGGAAGGGTAAGGGTAAAGGTTTGAAGAAGAAAAGAAAAGTTGAAGTTAGTAATGGAGAGAATCAGGGCATATTAAGTGACACTACTGATGAGAATACTTCTGTACAGAAGAAAAGGGGAAGGCCCAAAGGAGCTAAGAACAAGAAGAGATTAGGAAGGCCAAAGGGCTCTAAAAATAAGAAAAGGGGAAGACCTACGGGTTTGAAAAACAAGAAGAAAGTTATTATTGCAGGGGTAACATTGGGTATTCGTACACGTAATGAAGGTAAATACGAAGCTGTTATAAACAAAAGGCGTGGTCGAAAGCCAAATAGTTCCAAAATTTGTAATAAAAATGTTACACAAGGAGTAACTAGTCGTTCTTGCCACCAATGTTTTAAAAGCAACAAGAAAGTTGTTTATTCCTGTTCGAAATGCAGAATCAAGCGCTATTGCTATAAATGTGTCGCTAAATGGTAATAAAATCTACTTAATCTCTTTTATTATTGTGTTTATTGTAAATATATATATATATATATATTAATAACATTTGAAATAGGTATCCCGAGAGAACAAAGGAGGATATCAAGAGGGCGTGTCCTTTTTGCTGTGGAAATTGTAATTGTGCTGCTTGTCTTCAAGCAGATGTTAAAAAGGTAATGAACCTTTTTTTTTTTTTTTAATAATTATAAATTTTACTTACTATAAATCAATATATTTATTATAGCCTTGCGATGAAGAAGAGGAAGAATCTGTCAGATTAGAAAAACTGCGATACCTGCTTATGAATATATTGCCTCTTCTACAGCAAATTCAAAAGGAGCAGAAGACTGAACTAGACATAGAGACGCTCACGAGTGGTAATAAAAGTTCATCTAATTATAGTAATGAGTCTGTTTATTTAGTTTAAATGATATAGAATGTTTCTAAACACATTGTTTATTTGTTGTTCTTGTAGGTGGTCTTTTAACGGAAGAAAATATTACAGAATCGGTACTTGAAGATGATGATCGATTGTACTGGTACGCATCTTTTTTATTTATTATCATTGGGTCGGGGGAGGGAATATTCCTTTTTGATACCCCATTAAATACTATCTGCCTATTCTAGCTTTTGATACTTGTACTTGAACTTTTCCAACAGTGACAATTGCAATACTTCAATAGTAAATCTTCATAGACGCTGCGCAAATCCGGATTGTTCGTACGAGATCTGCCTTAGTTGCTGCAAAGAACTAAGAAAAGGTGTGCAACCTGGAAAGTCTTCTGAAAAGTCTCTTGAAAGAGCCCAAATTGATGGAAAGTCTTCTTCAGATAAAGGGGAGGGTATAAATGTCATTACAGACGATATGGTGTGTGATTTACCCGAGTGGACTGCAACATCAGATGGAAGAATATCGTGTCCACCTAAAGAAAGAGGTGGTTGCGGCTCTGGAGTATTGGCTTTACGACGTATTTTCGAAGCTAATTTCGTTGATGATTTAGTAAAGTTGGCTGAGGAACTTACTTTTGACTGTGAATTAACTGATGATATGGATAATGTTTCGCGAAGGTGTCTAGTGTGCCCAGATATTGATGAAGTAAGACAAGCAGCTTATAGGGAAGATTGTCGAGACAATTTTCTTTACTGCCCTGATGCTATGGACTTGCCAGAGAATGATTTACCGCATTTTCAGATGCATTGGAGAAAAGGGGAACCTGTAATAGTTCGAAATGTGCTAGAAAAGGGATCGGGTCTTAGTTGGGAACCATTAGTGATGTGGAGGGCTTTCAAGATTGCTAACAGAAAAGCAAGTGAAGAAGTTTTAAGTGTGAATACTATCGATTGCTATGATTGGCGCCAGGTATGCAGCACTTATGTACTATTTAATTCGATTTTTTACTAACTTTCTTTTACTCATGCAGGTAAAGATAAATATTAAAGAGTTCTTCCGAGGATATGTTGAAGGTCGTAAGCAAAAAGATGGGTGGCCAGAAATGCTGAAATTGAAGGATTGGCCTCCTACAAACACTTTCGAAAACTGTTTACCAAAACATTGTGCAGAATTTATGAAAGTCCTGCCCTTCAAAGACTACACACACCTAAAATCCGGTGTATTGAATCTTGCCACCAAACTACCAGAAGGTGCTGCAAAGCCTGATTTAGGCCCAAAAACCTATGTGGCTTACGGATTCTCAGAAGAGCTTGGGTGGGGCGATTCAGTCACTAAATTGCACTGTGACATCTCTGATGCGGTATGTGTACATTTCCTTAGCTCGCTTCGTTTCCTGAGTATTTGTTTTGAATTGTATTATTATGTTATGGATTTGTTTCAGGTCAATATTTTGACACACGTATCCGAGGTGAATATTGGTCCAGCGCAGTATGAGAAGATCAGAAAATTGAAAATTGAACATGAAATCGAAGATGCGGGTTTGTGTATTGACGAAACACAGGGCATGCATGAAATTGATCCCTTGACTGAAACTGAGAATAAGAATGAGACTGATCTTGGGGGTGCTGTTTGGGATATCTTTAGAAGAGAGGATGTGCCTAAGTTGACCGAATACTTGCACAAGCATTTTCATGAGTTTCGTCACATTGACAACAAGCCAGTGGAATCTGTGAGTATTCTGGCTTGGTAAATGTTAAATATTAACAAGATTTGATTTGACATAGTGTTTGTTTTTTATTAGGTTGTTCATCCAATTCACGACCAGATATTCTATATCAGTGAGAAGCACAAGAAGAAGCTGAAGGAGGAGTACAGTAAGTGATATTTCTTTTTACGTTGCTTGAAAATTACTAGTTGATACATAATTGATTCGATATTGTTTTTTTTTTTTTATAGATATTGAGGCGTGGACTTTTGAACAACACCTTGGTGAGGCGGTATTTATACCTGCTGGTTGCCCACATCAAGTCAGAAATAGAAAGGTAACTTTTTTTCTATACTGATCAATTTTTTCAATCACATTTATTTCTTTCTTTCTTCGTTTTTGTTTTAACTGTTTTGCTCTTTTACAGTCCTGTATCAAAGTTGCTGCGGACTTTGTGTCGCCGGATAGTGTCCAGGAATGTATTCGCTTGACAGAAGAGTTTCGGTTGCTTCCGAAAGAGCACAGATCAAAGCAAGATATATTGGAGGTATGTTAAAATTAAATCTTAGTCACCTAAATTCTTGATTTATTAATTCATCTAATCCTTTTCAGGTCAAGAAACTGGCGCTCTATTCTGCAAGTCTAGCTGTGGATGAAGCTAGAAACTTGGAATCGATATTAGAGGATGATTAACTCTAACATGTTTTCCTTTTCTCTTTTCTGGTAATTCCCATGCTTTCATCTCAATATCCAAGCAATACAATATAATGATTCATTACAATTTCCTTTATTGGCAAAATAAATCTTGTGTTTATTATACTTGATTACTAGAAAGTTTCTTGATGTGTAATTAATACCTTGTGTCATGTGACAGGAACAACATTCTTTCCTTGCCAAGATGTGAGTCTGTGAACGAGGAGCCCTGTCCGGACCCCACAGAATTATTGTGATGTTGAGGAATGAGAGTGTAGATTACATTGAGTATTATACTTACAATTTTTAGTCCATCATAGGATATTGATTAACAAACATATTTTGATTGTAATAGAGTGTTACCTGGGAGTCTACAAATATTTTTATCGCAGAGATATTGTTTTTTTTTTGGACGAGCAGAGATATTGTTTTTCTAAATACTTATAATATATAGGTCTGAATATTCATATCCTCATCAATTTACTATTTATTACATTCTCTAAGTTGTTGGGCCCGTTGGAAATGTGGATGAGCTTTTTCGGGTTAGATTATAGTACCTGATTATGGTACTTTTTCTTACTCAACAATGAATGACTTCTGCTAAGATTTTGCTGTATTTGCAAATTCAGATGAACAAAACAGGGTCATAATAATAGCATACTTAAATGCTAACCGAGATATTTCTTCAAAGGTCAACTATGTGCTGATCGTGACTAGTATTACGTAGAACTATGTGTGAAACATATAATATTACGGTTTGTGTCCTTGGTCTTGTTTTCAACGGGTATTTGAAAGTTAACGAAAGTTTCACGCGTTAATGTTGTTTTGTGTGTCACGTGTTTCTTGCCAAACATATCTAGTTTGTGTCCTTTGTCTTGTTTTTTAACTATCATTTAAAAGTTAACGTAAGTTCCACGTAAACATATCTAGTATCATGGTTTGTGTCCTTGGTCCTGTTCTTTAACGATCATTTAAAATTTATTGAAAGTTCCACGTGACAATGTTGTTTTGTCTGTCACACGTATCTAGTATTACGTAGAACTACATGCCAAACATATCTAGTATAACGGTTTGTGTCCTTGGTCCTGTTCTTTAACGATCATTTAAAATATATTGAAAGTTCCACGTGACAATGTTGTTTTGTGTGTCACACGTATCTAGTATTACGTAGAACTACATGCCAAACATATTTAGTATAACGGTTTGTGTCCTTGGTCCTATTTAGTAATTATCTTTTAAAGTTAATGAAAGTTTCACGTGCCAAACATATCTAGTATAACAGTTTGTGTCCTTGGTCCTATTTATAATTATCTTTAAAAGTTAATGAAAGTTTCACGTGGGAATGTTGTTTTGTGTGCCCGACATGCTTCTTTTAAACGTATATAGTATTACAAACAACTATGTGCCAAATGTATCTAGTATTAATATACGATTTCATGTCAAACATATCTAATATAACGATTTGTGTTTTTTAGATCATGTAAAAGTTAATGAATGTTCCACGTGACAATTTTGGTTTGTGTGTCACGCATGTTTTTTCGTTAAGTTTCAAATGAACCGTTTAATACTTAGTTGGGCACAAATCGCGAATAGATGTGATGTTTGACACATAGTTGTACATGGATATGCGATTGGAAATAATTGCATAGTTTGAGGATCTTTTCTTTCTCCTCACACTTAGATAGTAACTTCTTGTTTTTACTTTTCTTTTTGTTATTAAAAGTAGTGAGTGATGGTAAGGTTGATAGTTTCTCTATTTGTCAATAGTACTATACAAATATTGTGAGATTTTGAAATTGAATAATACCAAGTTCAAAATGGCATTCCAATGTGTTATATAAATTTAATGGTTGATATTTCTCGCATTTATTGAAGAAGAAAACTTAGAGAAATTTGAACTCTATTTCACCTATTTCTCTCAAAATAATGCCAAAATTCTCATAAACATACTCTAAATTCAAGTGTAAGCCTTCAAATCCTTGTGTTTCTACCAATCTTCCATATAGGTAACATCTTTGTTAGATTTAATTACACAAAAAATCCAATAAAAAAAAGCTTAGATTTTATAGTTAGCATAATTGGATCAAACTATTTTGCATGCAGATTGGTAATATTTTGATGCCATCATATAGGAATGTTTCATCTTGCTTCAAGGTTGCTAAATCCCCTAATTATCAAAAGCAAAGGTAATGAATTATTGAGTACTTTTTACAAAAAAGCAATACGAAAAAGTAAATAGCTAGGTAACTTGTTGCAAACATGTATTATATCTTCTTTACCTTCCTTTTTAATTGATTTCGTCTAACTTTTGTTGATTACTCAAGGATTTTTTTCTAAGTGCGTCTGTCCTTTGAAGAGAGATGTTTTTACAAATATTGAAGAGATAGAAATGTGAGTGGAGCAAGAAAACATGTGAAATAAATAAAAATGTTGTTGATTTCCCTCTATATGGTTCAGGGGTATTTTTGACTCATAATATTTCAGTGGCCTCTTAGCAAAAAAGTGCAATTATAAAGTCCATATGTGTCACAAATGTAGTCTCCAAGACTATATAGGTCAATCACCCTTTAAATAGTATTCAGTGATTATACATAATATTCAATGATTTCAAATAATGCTCAGTGATTTTTATATAATACCCGGTGATTTCAAATACTACTCAGTGATACCCAATACTGATACTCAGTTCAATCACTGAATACTTAATGAAAATCACTGAGTGCACCCCAGGTGGCGCCGCCGGTAACGGTCGGCGATGGTGGCCCGAGATGAACAATATTAATACTCAATGACGGTGTTCAGTGCTTTTTGTCACTTATTGTTTGTCTTTATGTAGTTTTTATCTTTGTAGGATATTTAAGTTTTTTTATTTTGTTTTTTGGTGGCCTCTTTAAAAAAAAGAATTAGTCACATACTTCCGATATGTTATAAAAGTTATCTATAAATTCCCATAGATCAATCACCTAACTAGTAAAAGATATTAGTTTTTTTTTTGACATGTGGGGGGTGTCGAAGCACCCCCAAAGTAAAAGATATTAGCTTAAAATAAGATTTTACTAAAAAAATCCACTTTTTTACCAATTTTTTTTCGAGTAATGATAAACGTCACACTTTCTGTATCACCTTGTAAAGTTTATATTTACATGATTTAATAATTTGATTTCTCTATCCTAATTAATTTTTTTAATCTTATTCTTAAAAAAATCAATACATATATATAGAAGGGATTAGAATTAGGGATGTAAATGAGGCGAACCGAATAGAAGATGTGCAGTCTTGTTGTTTAATTTCTCGAGTCGAGTCGAGCTCAAATTTAAACCAGTCGAGTCAAGCCGAGCTAACATTTAAACGAGTCAAGGCGAGCTTTCAACCATCCAAATCGGAGATTTTAAAACTTGTTTGTTTAACTTATAAAACAAGTTTTTTTAGAGGCGAAATCGAGTTGCTCATGAACAATTTATTTTTTTATGGTTAAAACGGAACTTTCATGAACATTGGTATTCGATAGAGTGTGTGGTATGAAAATATGAAACGTAATATTAATGAAGAAGTAAAAGTCTGAAGAAATTAAAAATATTCGTTAATACGGAAGGTTTAATTATATATTTACAAGTAAATAATATACTATTTTATAATTCATAAATATAAACGAGTCTTTCACAAAAGAACGAGTTCGAGCAGACTTATTGAACTTGAGCTTCTTTTTATATTCGAGTTTTTCTATGAGCCAAGCTCTCGCGAGGGCTTGGTTCATTTACCGCCTTAGATAGAATTACCGCCTTAGATAGAATGAGGTGACTTCTATTATTATTATTATTATTATTATTATTATTATTATTATTATTATTATTGGAGCCAATTAGAGATTAATGACTATTAAAAAACTTATTTAAAAAAAGGTGCCTAGAATAAGATTTTTTATAGAAAAATGCCTCATCCCAAACTACCCTTATAATTAACAATTAAAAAAAAGAAAGTAGAAAAAAAACAAAACAAAAACTAATAATCACACGCGCGCGTCCGTGAAATTTTTTTAAAATCGTCATAACTAATTCTAAAAAAATAAAAAAAATAAAAAAATTATATATTTGGATAAAGCAAATTAATTATGATTTTTTTCAGAATTTTTTGAATTTTTTGATTTTTTGAATTTTTTTGAATTTTTTAATTCGCAGAAAATGGAATTCCATGTTTTAAACATGGAATTCCATGTTTAAAACACGGAAACATGGAATTCCATGTTTAAAACATAGAATTCCATGTTTGATATAAGGAATTTGTTTTCCGCAGACACGAAATTCACTGTTTAAAACATGGAATTCCATGTTCTGCGAATTAAAAAATTAAAAAAAAATCAAAAAAATCAAAAAATTCAAAAAATTCCGAAAAAAATCATAGACGTAAATAT